>OZ026808.1:17808674-18007554 GCA_964023185.1 Macaria liturata | reverse complement strand
GGAACGGCTTAGCCTGTCTTTAACCGAATTTCAGATCCATTTTACAGATTAAAAACAAAATACACTATAATAAATGATTCTAAATCTCCTCTCCGTTGTATAACACAAAAGCCGACTTACTTGTTCCTTCCCCCGCAGAAGTCTCTCATGCTTCAAGTAAGCAGCCCTTACTGCCACCTGGATGTCCTCGATCAAGTTTATATCAATATCAGTCTTCTTCAGAAGCTGAGTCATTAGATCTGCTTCACGAACTGTTCAAAGTAATAAGACAAATATTTTTAACTTATCTAGCATAGAAAAATACTAAATATAATTCGTCATTATGATATTACAGTGATACTGAAAGTAGACAGAAATTTGAGTCATTTGCAAAACGCATTTATGTAAGTTTTTTACTTAACCACTTAGAGCCACACTTACCAAATCCAAAAGCATAGGTACACATTCACACATCAACAATTAAAATACCTCCAACGGACTCACCGTCTCCCTTATCAAAGTGCTTGAACACAACATTCTTGGCCGTTTCCAAGTCCTCTCCATCCAAGCCCAATTTCCTGAGCTCATCATCCAATTCTGGCTGGCAAGTGGAATGACAAACATCGCCGCATATTTTGCAAGCATTGCATAGCGTGTCACGCGCAAGTAACAACGCTTCTAAGTAGTCGGTGATGAATTGGTACAGGTATTCTGGCTTCGCGCGAAGTACCTGGAAACCATTGGCATTAAGCTGTCTGCGAGGCGAAATATTTGTAAATATATGCGTAGTTGTACATAGATTTAACCAAGTATGTTTATATAATACGTACGTTTTCGTCATTAATGGTTATTAAACCAATGAAATCGTTGTCATAATATCTACGCTATTTTTACCAGACTTCAAAAAATGAGGTTATCAAGTCATCTGAAAGTTTTTTATACATCTCTTTAAGATATAGAGTCCATTCACTCAATCCACTACAATCCAGGGGTTTTCAAATCTAGAGTTAATAGGTATCTTCTAGGTAAGCGTGTTATATCCTAGGCTGCAGCAATGCTTAACATCAGGCAAGCTGTAGTCAAACGTAAACCACGTAAAAAAAACTGATTTTATTTTAAAAGATTTTTCTATATATAATTTCTATGAAAATAAACTACCTCTGTCTTTATTGTAATTAATTGAACTACTTTTTTGTTTCAGTTAATTGTCTGTGTGCTTCCCATCCAGTCACAACCCAGCTATCACAGTGCTACCGACCGGGATCAAATGTATGTGTGGTTCTGTCAACCAGTCAAACTGTTTCTGGTTAGGAATAATTTTATATGTTGTAGTGGCTGTAATTTATAATTTAACTCATGAATTGATTTTTTTAACAGAAAAGAGTAACACAAAATTTTCTTGTATTTTTTTGCCGTAAGTAATTAAGGTGTGAGACCAACAGATTTATTGATTTCTAGTTTTATAGTATTCCAAATTCAGATTTGATTCAGACGTTTATTATATACGTAAGAACACATGAAAAACATTGTTAATTTGTAAGAGGTCATTATTTGTATAACCATGTAACATGATACGCAGCTAAGTGTTACAATCGACTGATTAAATAAACTAGTAGAAGTAAAATTAAGTAGTTAATTTAAAGAAAAAGAGTAAGGAAAGATATATTACATCCCTGCATCCTGCCATTTCTCATCTATTCACTTGAAACATGGATCTCTAATAAACAAACCAGAAACAAATAAACAACTACTGAAGGGGCCATGTAGAGGATTATAACAAATTTAAAACTGTGACACAAAAAGATAAGTTCCGATGTAAGAAAACAAGATGCGATTCGATGCCCTGGAACACAGCAAGATACTAAAATTGTAGTGGGCTGCCCCTGTATGACCGATAAGAGACGGACCAAAGTAATAATATCATGGAATGGACTAACTAGAAGGAGACTACAAGACCGGCTGGGAGCTGGTTTTAATGAAATTTTAATATTAGCAGGGAAAGACTGATACAACAAAGCCACAGACAGAACCAAGTGGAGAAAACGGAAGAGGCCTTTACTCTATAGAAAAGATCGTTAATGAACGAACGACGACAAATAAATACAGTATAAAGAAAAGAATACATAATATAAAACAAAATGAAATGACAGTAAAGAAGGCTTGACACGATTGATGGACAATGTTGACAAGACGACCATTGAACATACTTTATACGTCATACAAGTTAACGGCCAAGTCACACAACATTAACTATAATAATAAAGAAATCACAGTAACGAACCTTAGACTTAGCACGACCTCGTCTAGATGTAATTACTTTTTAGAGATAAACAAGCAGCTCCATCAGCAACCATCAGAACTAGTAACGGTGTGAATGTTTGCATCGAATGCATATAAAATTATTCCCAACTGGTAACAGTGTGCCTACAGTACTTAAATAAATAACAACAAATGTAATTATAATCCCAATAAATTTGAACAGATCAGCAGTTCATTTTAAATAGTGATAACGTAGTATTTATTATATTCATACGCAGCCACCGGCTTATATCTTATTCTTCTATCCAATGTTGCAAATCACATCAAGATCGGGCGGGTACGTTTATGAAGAGCATCCCAAACTCACAGAAAACAACAGATGCTTCCAGTGCTCTAAAACTTGCCGCGCCTGACCTTTAGCTAGTGATGAACCGACTTTAACCGAAAGGTTTGAGAGAATGGAGATATTATTATTTTATTCCAGTACAATATACTTTTCCCTTGCGTGGCGAGGGGTAAGCTTTTCATTCACAAAAAATAAAACAATATTTTAGTAGTTGAAAATTATAAAAATGACGTATAACTTATAGACGCCTCCTACCTAAGATAGATAGCACAGTCTGTATATCTATAATAACTGAACTAATATAACATTCCAGCCGTAATATTTCAAAGACTTATAATACTTAGGGCATACATATTACTGTCAGTTTTACTCTTTCATCTGCATCGGTACTCAGATATCGAAGTGCCTGCTCGTTGAAGCTAGTCAACTTGAGTAACGTCCAATATAGGAGGTACGCAAATTTTCCTCCTCCCAGCCTGCTCTATTCCCATGTCTGCATAATAGATAAACTTATATATGTATGTAAATAAGTACCTACATCTGGAGGGCCGATATATACGCCTAGTTTAAATCTATACGTACGTATACGTTGCTTGACAATACTAGCCTCCCTCATACCAGGATATTTTACTTTCTCTGGACGAGGCCCTCTCGGAGGGAGGCGGGTGGCCCCCTCTGGACCCACCTCATAGTATACACCATACAGAGAACTAACTCGCTGCCAACATCTATAAACTCATGTATTCCTCTGTAGATACTTATTTAAATACGCAATTTAGGGCCCACCTCCACGTAGGCGCGCAGGTGCCGCCAACATCCGCAGTTATGTGTGTGAGCTTCAATCAATTTGCCCTGTAATTTTATTTGGCTTATCTAACTAGTTTAATTTGTATGGACCTTGCTGATTAAGATGTCTATTGTTTTGATGCTGCCTGGTAAATAACTTTTATGAAGCGCAGTGTATTAAAGTACTGGATTTTTAAAATCAGGACCATAAAATAAACATCGTGTTTAATTATTTCTAAAACTTTGCCTTTTAATCAATCTGTGCTTTGGCTAAGAAAATATTGGAATCCTCTTGCAATTTTTGTACTTAAGGCTGAGAGGGTAGTTTTTCCTTACTTGCTAACCAAAATTCTAGTGTCAATTATTACATATTCGAGTATATTTAAGCGGAGAAAAGATTTTAACGGAGTTTCTTAATTCGCTTTTTAATATATGTGATATTGTCAGAATTAGATGAAATGAGTAGTTTTGTATGAATGCATATTTGTCGACGGAACCCTTGGAAACTAAAAGTGATAACAAAATGATTCTGTAAAGCCCTTTTCTGCCGTTCGAAAGCGTTTCGCGCCTTGGAGTAAGGGCCTTAATCAAAACTAAAGGGTCTACGGTCTTACCTAAGTATGTTACTACCAACGATGCGATTGTTCTACAACTTCTGAAAATTTGCGCAAAAAGTTTTTAAGTTATTTTACTAATTTAGAAATTCGTAAAAAATCGCGTTTATTGCAATAAGCACAACTTGTTGGGTTTGATGCGAGTACAGTACATATGTCCATACTAAATTCTCCCATAAAAAGAGCAAAGTAGTACATTTAAAGGGCGCACAAGTGTACTGGCCCCAATGAAGGCTTATTGAGTTTGAGTTCTGAAATTATTTATTAATTATAAACTTATACAACATTTGAAATAATAGTATAAGTAAATAATAATCCTATTATACAAAATCATGCACAAAGAAACATTTAAAAGGATTTTACTTTCCTGATATAAACGTATCACATGTAAAGATTTTGATAAACTGAATTATTTATTAAGAATTTTGTGTCTAAAACTGTCGTAGAATAATACACTTATTGCTAGTAAAATCAGTACATTTTAGGGAAGGTTAAGGAATGCTTATTGGTAAGCTCCAAAATAATGTGGCAATTATTAAAAAATCGACTTAATCTCTCGTAACAAAGTTTGAATATGGGTTATAAAAAATCTATTTTACTATAAAAATACATGCATATTCCTGACTGAGCTTCTTATTTTACCTTTTCGACTGATTCAGCCTTTACTTACCTAACAGTTTCTTTTATCAAACATCTGAAATAATATAAACCTATATATACCTATATAATATATAACTTAGACATATTCTAGATACTTACCTAAATAAAAAAAATATTATTTATTTCGTAAAAAATCTAAATACGCTTTGGCGTAATAGACGAATATTTAAATTTAATAGCTATTAAATAATTAACTCGATTATAAATCCACTGTCAAGCGACCATAAAAAGATCGAGATTCAGATTTCGTAATGTGAATGGATCAAGTCCTGAACAAATCATGATTGTTATTTCCTTTCCTGCGTAGATAACTACCCCACTAGGTGCTTGCACATAGCACTTCTGGAAGCTAATGAGAGGAGCTAAAGAGCAAATCGATTTCTAGTAAAGGTGTATGTTCTTATATTAAGGCAAACAAAACATGTTGCAAAAAATACATCATTTGAGAGAAGAAAGATTTAATAAATAGAAATAACTTTAAATCTAAACAGAGCATCAGATCTAGAAGGTCAAAATTTAAAGTAAACGAGATGTTATAGAGTAAGGACTAAAGAAACAGTAGGTACAAATGATACTGTATCACAAATGCGTAGGTATCGATTTAATGATATCGTTTACATTTAAAGTCGCAGATTAATGTACATGACTATATTATATAATACATACAAGGATAAAATGTGTTTTATACTTATTTTTAATTGTAAATTTAGCTAAAGAGCAGGGTGCTATTAGATAAATATGAAGTGAATAAGTTATATCTAGATCAACTATAGAAGTGACTATAGTAACGCGTGTCAGAAGATCACGAAATATCGAGAACATTAAGATGATATGTTTCACACAACTTTCAGATAATAGGCATCAAAACGCGCTATAATTATTATCAAAACGTAAGTTGGTACTTATCAGCACCAGAACAAAGGGGAAACTGTAGAAGCTTAGTTACATATATAATTGTCTTAGACCCCAACCAAATCTTTTGTAGGCATTCTCTTTGCAATAGTATTTAGTTTTAATCACAAAGCAATACTGCTAGTTTAGTTGGTATACATGCATGAATACATGGTATGAATCTTTAAGGCAGTAGTATAATCAATACTGCTTGAACAGCATGTTGTAGGCCCTCTGATGCTTTTACTTTTAATATGAATGAGATAAATTGGTAGTAACATGTGCTGTGATTTTAATATATGTATATATAGTCCAATGTGCGATCTTGGTCCACATACCAGTTCAATTCCGGTTCAGGAGGTTTACTCGCGTGACTTTTCTGGGTACATTAACCAGATCGAGCGGACTTACTATAGACTATGCGAAGAATAGATCCCCGACTTGACCGTCGCGGTCGATTGCCCTTACCTATATTTCAACATAGTATGAGCACAATCCTTAATAATTGTTGTTTTGGTTGCTCTGGATGTCACACAGGAGAACGCTGAGAAGAAGTTAAGCAGCAATAGATTCCAGGATTAACTGTCTGTAGATCATTGTATGGCCCACAACCTACCTAACAAACATCGGAAATACAACAACATGTGGGCGGGGAAGAAATCAAGTTCAGCTCACCTACCCACATTTTATCCTATTTACAGAATTTTCTGCGTTCTCAGTAAGACAACTGTTAATGCTACTTTTTTACAACTTTCTCCTTTTGGAATTGAATGTGATGGTGTTCATAGATCACAAACAATGTCTCCTAATGTGTGATGCATACAACGCACAATCAATTAACAATCAATAGCACCCTGGGACATACAGATATGATGTAAAAAGCTTGCTTACTGAATAAAGTTACATAAGATGTGTTATAAGTATGTAAAAATAGAACATTTAAAACAATACACACATTTTGATTGAAAGCAGCTATTTCAATTACTATAAGCTTATGATATAAGAAGAAATAGACCCAAGTATCGTGCTATTTACGTAACTGTTTATGTTAGTAGATAAATCTTTCTGTCTATAAATGGATATCCATCGAATATTCTTTTAGATGCACCTGTTTCCTTTCCCTGCAACTATACTAAAGTCTACACAAATTTAAAGTAACCACGGCATGAACACTAGGTATGTATATGAGTTTTGCAGGTTTTTTTCCAGAGTTAGGTCTCAGCGATAACGCTATCCATGTCTAAGCCTGGGAATATAAGTTCAAATAAGAGGACAATAAAATATTCGTATCAAGTTTGCAGAAAGACGCTACACCGTCGCCTCGTCAATTTAACAATCACAAGGAAGGATGTGCATTGTATAGAAAGAAAGATTTAAATACATAAGCGGTCTTATCATTGTTTACATTTTAATTTCGTTACATCAATGTACTATATATTTATGAAGATATAATTTGGGCTTAGTCGAAACTATCAGACGAGGTGAAAGTGATATTTTCATACCTTTCATATTATTATGTAGAAATCTTAAACAGGTATAAATATGTACTCAAACTAAATATAAATAGCTCATTCGTCTTCACGGTACTTCGTTAATTGTAACCTTTATTGATTTGTTAATAATACTAAGCCGGCGAAAGTATTTAAACAAGGTGAATTTATTCGATGAAAAACTATGTTCACTTCTCGTTGTGCTTAATCAATAGGTAGTTCTTCTTTCACTAAAATTCCTTACACATTGTTTGCTTTTTTCTATTTTATACAACTCTATTAGTTTGTTGAATGTTAATATTGTCGAATATAATTTTGCCGCAATAAATCGAATAAAGAAGATGTACCTACTATCAATTGTGTGTAGAATAATTTATTAGCACCAATACAATAATGCTAAGTCTAACTCTTCCGGAACTTCACACTATACACGTTGTCAAAATGTTAATAATATTATACATATGTACTACTGTGTTATTTAAAAACAAATGCCACATAATATTTGCGTCGCACAAATGATAACTAAAATCATTAATTTTGTTGCAGTTTCCTACAGCTTATCATATTGGAAGACGATAAAATAATTGTTTCTCTATCTGTTTATTCCAACTAAAACTCAATAAAATTGACTAAATAACTAGGCATAATATGGCGTCGAATGGGAAGAACTTATTCATAAAATATAACTACCTAATTTACACGATTCCGGACATATCGTCTCATAGCGAGGGTGTCACTAAGCACTCTTTACGATGGATTGTTTGTCATTGGTACGGAATTTATAAAACTAAAGCCCAAGTTTTCACTGAACTTATGTGATTTGTGATTTTCAAAGTGTAACGTTATATTGACGAAAATGTACGATATTGTATTTCAGTTCACAGAAGACCTCACTAATGTAACAAATAAACTTAAATTGAATGAGTACGTGCAATAAAAGTTAAACTTTTATCGTTTGACACTATCATCGCTAAGTAAGTTGACAATTGTGTCCAGAATCATTAAATCTACTTACATAAATGTCAGTGGGCAATCTATTTACTGGCAAAAGTACGTAATGTGCAGAGATTATTATAAAAACACTCCAATTTGAAAGGAGAAACAAAATTTGCATTGCTTTTTAATATAGGTGTACGTTATATTTGTGTCATCTGCAAATGCTTACTTAGCCTGTGGGTCTGTGACTCCCAGTTCGTGAGAGAAGACCCCGAGTCCCGGTCGCGGCGAGGGAATGTGTTGTGTGTCACGAGTGGGTTGATCATGCTATGCTGAACGAGCATGCCTAACAATCCATACCTACTTACTTGAAACCAATAAGCATCAACCACACTATGAAACATTTAACTGATTACTTATTACATATATGATAATCCACATAAAACGTCATAAAAACTGACGACACCTAATATTCTGTACCTACATAATAACATATTTCAATACTTTTGTATAATTTAATGTTATACTACATAATAAGTATTTAGAATAATTCGTTATTGCAAGTCATTAACACTAGAACAGCAATATATCTTTTTACAAAGCTTTATACTCGGAGATACGTAGAAAGTTGTATTGGGCGATTGTAATTTTGCAAGCCTAACGTCTTGAATTTTACCTGTAAAGGGGTAGCTAATTCTTATAATTTTGTGTGGATACAATTGAAAACAAAAATCCGATGATATGGAATCAAGTTTGTCTCCAAGAACAAGAGGACCCTCTCAATAAGGTTCGTATTTAGATAAGATGACCGGTCGCTAATCACGAAACAATTTGTACGGACATTAATTATTATTATGCATGTCTTTTTAATTTCATTAACTTCAATATGGCAACTAAGCTAAAAATTTTGCGACCGGACTATAAACAAATCCGTACTTATATACCTTACGAGATATTGTAGTTTTATTGTCAATAACTTCTACTAATAATTTGTAAATGATCATAATACATAATCACTGTGTTGGATTTCATTTTGTCTTGGTCTTGGTGGACTTAACGGCGCCAATAGTTGATGAAATCGAGAGTATGTATTAACTGACGTTCCTTTTTAATAGTATACCTACTTTAATACGAGACGTTAATTATTCCTTTAACGTAGTAGGTACTTGGAACAATTTACATACAATATGGTAATAGTCCTCGCAAAGATGTACATACTCTGTAGAGGTGTAGTCATTCTGCTTCCGCGATAAAAAGTATCCATACGAATGCTTGATAAAAATATTTTATAATTTTGACAAAACATTTAATTCGGGGTTTTCAACATAATGAACATTAAGCCTAACTAGCAAACGAAACACTACAACGACAAATAGGCAAAAATAATAAATAGCTGTAATAATTATTGTGCATTTTATTTCATACTTCGTACTAAAACTAGGTAGCTAAATAAGGACAAATAAAATTACAATAAAATTTATAATAAAAATTATAATAAAATGAAAACAACCACATTACATTGAACAAATCAATCAAAATCCTTTTGTAGCAATTTAATGACTTTTGCAAGTGTAAAATAAATTAATTAAATGGAGCGTAGAACCAATAAACAGTAAGCATGCTAAAATAAATCATACATAAAATTAAGAGGCACGTTAGTAAGTAGTGAGACTAAAACACAAACAAAAGTTAAATATTCGAGTTTAGTTAGCACGGCTTGTAGTCCAGTAACTATATTTACTTTCATAATAAAATACGACAATGTAAAGCTGTGACAACTTGAATTCGATGGTAATTGTACCAGCTACTACATGGCTACTTATCTTTATTATACAACTGCGCGGAGCGAGTAGCATCAAGACGCGTCCTTACTAGAAACCATCAAGATTTTCCGAGAAAGAATAATACCAAATATTGTAATGGTCATATACATACATGTATTTGAAACAAACGGCCCAGTGGTTAAGTACTGTGTGATATTTATTTTCATATTGTCACACCTTTACAAACAAGGTCACAATACTATGAATGCGTAGGTGTACGATGCGTACTAATACTTCCAACCCTTGTCTAGGATCAATGTGTATTACACGGTGTTTATCAAAATACGATCAAAGGTTTCTCAAAGCCTCGATACGAACACAATATTCAGCATACAATCATAGCGTAAGCAATCATGAAATAGCATTAATGATTTGTAAGTAATAAAAGAAGCGGCTTCACATTACAAAGCAGGATGAGCGCATATTAAAAAAATATTATGTAATTTGGATTCGATACTTTTATATTTAAGAAATATAACTTGACAATATTGTATTTTGATCGAATAAATAAAATAATGAATAATAAGTAAATAACTGTTTTAATTTAAAGAACATTTCTTAAAGCCATGCAAAATAAAAGTCAACATAAACATTCGTCTTGTAAGGTGCAGCACCGTTTAGACTTTCAAACAAGCTTGGGTTCGGGTTCTTTTCACGAAAAGTTTTTGAGACGCGACGCCGTTGTCTAATTTACCGTAAGTATTTTTTTTTAGTTTTTTATGAAGTCGAAATTGACACTTTTTTAGTGAAAAGTTCCATATTGCCTAACAGAACTCAATACATTTACACTACTGCAAAATAATAGCTTGCCAACATTCAGTAAATATTGCAAGATGCCTTTAATAACTTGAGTGATGAAATAGTCACCTCTATATTTGTACCGCCACAACATCGATGTAAATATATTTGCATTATTTAATTTATTATTGCATAAGCAAGGGGAATTATTAAATTTATTTATTGCTTAGTAATACGTGGTCCTCGAACGAGCCACCGCAGGCAGCTGAGGAGACTCCGATATATCTGACGAACAGCTCGACTGTCGAAGGTATCATGATATAATCTATCAGATCTACGAATCTTGCATCTTGCATAGAACGTAATTTAAATCTACGATATCCGCTGGGGGACATCGACGCTTATCGTTTATAATATTCATGATGCTCTTAAATTTGGAAGGGATTGTTAGTCATTGCTTTATATAATGTTTCTGTTAACTGGTTACAATGCGGCGTTCCAGGGTTTACACCACGACTGCTGTCTTCTTGTCGTGGTTTAAATTCTCGAACGATCTACAAGTGCGCTATGGGGAGTGCCTTAGTTAACAATTCATATCGGTAAAGCATACGTATAACTATCATTTATTGTCTGTGGTAAATTCAGTACCAGACCTGTGTAGGCTACGGCATAGAACATGCGGGTACTAAGTATATTTAAACATTTTATTAATGAAGAAGATCAACAATTAATCATACGATTCAATACGCAATTCCAAAGTTCTACGGTTCATAAAATAATACTTCGGATGACTTACATTTTTGTTTTCATTAAAACTAAACCTTAATAATATCAGCTACGCAGAATGATCAGCGTAACATAATAATAATATTATAAAAATAATTATATACCTATTCATTTTTGTATCGTTTGTTGCGCAAAATGTCTTCATACTTGTGCTATATGATAATAGCTGTCTTTTCAGAGCTAGCGTTTAGAATCAAATACGCGAGGATATAACTTGTTACATCTATCACGATATTGACATGAATACAGTGGAGAAACATTGTGGTTACACGATGATACGGAACTTATCGAGTGATGTCGAGTATCGCTAGCGGCCGCGCTCGATCAATCTTTAGCATAGCACTGATAAGACAGCGTTCGGTATAATGTTCGTACAGCGCCATCTATATGCGCTGCTACAAAGATTGGGGCACTTAGGGCAAGAGGGTTCTGCCAGTTTGATCTATTTATATCACTCCCAGACTACTGTAAACGTGTCTCAACAGTAGTCTTTACAAACTAACGTTGGATGTCAAAATTAAGTGAGACGAAGCACCCCGGTACCGACAGCTAGTCGACAAGCTTTAGTGATTTGAGATAAATTACCACACTATGAGATATTCGAAAGTGGTGGTGAGAGCGTATTGCTATGGCGTTAGCTTACTTTCTATTTAATACTAGTAAAATTTAGGTATATAAAAGTCGTAATGATATATAGAGGGGCGGTGCGCTGTGTGGGTTACATATGCGTCGCATATTTGACGCACATGAGAACAATAATGCACACGATGTGTCTCGTGGGGATTTTACATTCGTTTTAAGGCCTTACAAATTATCTGTCAGATTCCAAAAGAGCGGCATTAAAACATAGTTTGTTCAACATAGACAAGTGATATCATTCGTTAAACAAACATTATTTTTGGTATGTCTACTTACATACAGGCTGGTACCTACGTACAGCACGCATCATTGTATGCCAAAAGGACGTATCGGCCAGGCGGCCACACCGCGCACCCCCACCTCACTACTACTTCCAAAACGTACAATCCATAAACATGTATTTGTCATTTTTATTCGAAATATTAAGTTTAAGAAGACAATTTGAATTTTTAGCGGTAATATAAGCGGGACTATTGAAAGATTGCGTTCGGCTCGTACAACACCGATATATTGGAAACATTTATTTCTTTAGAATATTTCATATACAAGTAAAAGAGACTTCTAACTTTCTCATTACCTTGTCATACTACGTGGGGTCGGCACAGCAGGTTCCTCTCTTCCATTTCATTCTGTCACTTGTCATCTCCGCATTCTCTCCTCTCGCACACATATCCTCATTCAAACAATACATCCATATCTAACTAGGGCGTCCTCTGCCTACTCTGCCACTTACCATTATGCTACCATGTTACTTTTCCGTGTAACACGGTTTTCTTCTCTACGCATAACATATCCATACCATGATATTCGCTCTTTCATTTGTCTGTCACCGCAGCCACCTCGAGGCTTCCTCGTATGTCACGTACGCGTTACTCCACACATCCATCTCATTATCTTGCCAGTCTATTCTTCCCTTCTTCCTCGAAGTATAATATCGTCGGGAAAGAGCGTAGACAGGGTGCCTTTTCTAGTATATCTGATGTTAGGCGTCTAATAACAGGACGAATAAGTAGGAGCTCAGAGCCGACCCCTGGTGCAAGCCCACAGCAAAATTAAATTTGTCGGAGTCGACGGCTCCAGAACGCACGTATGTACTCGGTAGACTGTACATAGCTCGTATAAGTTGCTACTTCCCTGGCACTCCTGTAACTGGAGAACTATTGCACCACTCCACTGGTATGGTATCATCTTGAAGCAATTTACTGAAGAATACTTTCAGCCACATATCCACTTTCAAAAGCGTCCATACTTCTATTGGGATTTCTGGTCCAGTAGCTTTCCCATTGTTCATACTTTGAACTGCTATTTGTACTTCTTCTATATTGCTTTCATATTTTATTGTTGATTGTGATATTGTGCAATTCTCTTTTCCAGTCGTTCTCTTCATTCATTAAAACCTAAAAATTTCTCTCCATCTTTATTTTATTTCAGAATCTTTTTACAATACTCTGCCTGTACTATCTTTTACACATTTGATATAGGTAATATCTCTTCCTATTTTCTCTCTTCTTTTTCTGTAGAAATGTTTTCGCCCTTGTCGCTTTGTAATGTTTCATATTAGTCTTGTGCTTTCACTCTGACTCAATAGTCAGAGTAAAAGCACAAGACTAGTAGTAAGAATTTACTGATGTTTTTTTCTCTATTTTATACTGGTTACAGTCATTTTTAGCTTGCTCCTTTCAATCTACTTCTCGAGCTAACAATCATGTTTTCTTTTAGCACTTTTTTTTGTACATCGTCGCTCCACCACCAGGTTTCTTTTCCCTAATTTCTTTTACTAGATGATACCCTAAACACTCTTTAGATACATTTTTGAGACTCAGCCATTTCATTCCAACATTCATTCACCGTCCTTTCATTCATATCTAACATTTTATCCACCGCTTCTTTTCTAAACTTATGTCCGTATTCTGCCCGCCCCGTCAAATTCCACTTTATCTTGGGAATGAGTTATTTTTCTTCTTCATACGATACTCACATGAGTAAAAGAGACTACAGTAATATTTATAAAATTGACTTTGATAAAATGGCAAAAAGTTTATTAGTGCACTTACACCTGTGAATAATTTAATACATTATCACGGCCATTATCGAATCACTGAATAACATAGAACACAGCCATTTATTATATAAATCTACTAATTTTATAACACTGGTACATATTTAATTTATTGAAACACGTCAAGTAAGTCGAACGCTACCTTTCCGAGTTAAGTGATGGTCCCGCTATTTATATAGTTAAGAGGCAAAACGATAAAGGGATAAAGGTAAAAGCACACGCTCCTCAGGGAAAAAGTCAACATTTATACATTGTTTCTTTTAGATAAACTACAATATTTGCTAGTTTATTCTAAAAATAACCATGTATGTAACGAAATCATTAAAATTCTCGCGAGGGTCGTGCTGTTCCACCTTAATATGTGATTTTTAACCTAACTAAGGTACTACCATTGGAAAAAACATTTTAACACTATACACCGTTTAGTTGCACATTTTGTCTTGATGCCCGACTGTGTGAAGGTTTTCATAAGTATATTTATTTGCGTGGTGTTTTTATGAGTGGAGTGCGCCAGGTGTTGAAATGGCAACACGTACAATCGGACACAAAGACAAAGGAAACGTCTGCATGTGTAACTAACGCTTCACATCGCGCACTAGCTCTTACAAGCATGCTATAGGGATGGATATATTACATTAGGTTCGTAGGTGTGGATAGACTGCGTGGAAACTCGCAATACTCGAGTTTAGCATCTCACGTATCACTGAGATTGGGGATCACACTGGAGAAGGCGTACGATGGAAGGGTCGCTCTTGGCGCCCTCTATGAACTCTTCCAACGACAGCTTCCCGTCCTTGTTTCTGTCCATCTGCCGGAATATTTTGTCAGTGCGCTTCTCGGGCGTAGACTCGTCCTCTGGCATTTTCATCACCGACCCGACCATTTTGTAGATAGCCTGGAACGCGAACGAGTTCAGTCAGAATTGGCACAGATGGCGCCACACGGGAACAAACTTAAACACAATACCAAACGACAAACCGACGTCTAACACAATATAGGCATTTTAGTATGAAAAACCTATAAGTAAAATTCAATATTATGTAAGTTTTGATACAAAAATAATTCCTAAAGCAATGAAATGTCGTGGTTAAAATTTTAACTCTTCTTTCTAGTAATTATTGATAAATTCGATAGATGGCGCGAGGTGTTAATTTCTAATATACATTATCTACAAAAAAAAAACGATATGGTATAGTCGACGTTACTCATAAATGCATAGGTATACACCGTCAAAAAGTTACAGAAATATGCCAAAAAGGGAATACTTAATGGATATGAAGAAAGTTAGGAAGACCTGGGATCTAAGAGTTTCACAAACTTGTTAGTACTAGAGATGTCACGTTTGAGGAAAAAAATATTACTAGATAATATAATGTGTTAAGAGATAACACATACAGAAGTCGACACCAAGACTACAATTTAACACAAAAATGTTACTACACTAAGTATACAAGAGTTTTTTAATGACGAATATAAGGAATAGTATATAATTATGATCTCATTGTAATTGATCACTATAGAATAAGATTAATAACAAACACGTAAAATAGATTTACCCAGTTTTTTATAATATCTATAATAAGAAAATATTGTACATTAATTACTATTTTAAGTTTAAGATTTTTTATAATATTTAATTTTAGCTACGCCCCAATTCCCCTATAAGCAGGGTAAATGTAAATTTAACATTTAAGCTAAGAATAAAGAAAAAATAAATCATCGTCGCCAACTTACAGTAACAATCTCCAACATCTCTTGCCTGGAGATGTATCCGTTCCCGTCCAGATCGTACATTGAGAACGCCCACTTGAGCTTCTGCTCGAGCTTCCCGCGCGAAGTCACACTCAGTGCGCAGAGGAACTCCCGAAAGTCGATCGTGCCGTCCCCGTTAGCGTCGAACGTCCGGAACACGTGCTCCGCAAACTGCGGTGGCAACATATTATATTGAGTTCGAGTTCAATTTATTCATAATAAATATTACAGGTCATATATTACAATAGTTACTTCAAAGTATCATTCTTGTACGTACTACAGTAGTACAATCCGATTATTCATATTATATATAATTTATTACTACTATTATTAAGCACGCTGAAGTGGCAATGGGCCGGTCATATTTGTCGCAGAACCGACAACCGATGGGGTAGGCGAGTTCTGGAGTGGAGACCGCGGCTCGGCAAGCGTAGTGTAGGGCGCCCTGCCACTAGGTGGAGCGAGGACATCATGAAGGTAGCAGGGAACAGGTGGAGACGAGAAGCACAAAGTCGGGCTGAGTGAGAGCCTTTGGAGAGGCCTATGTCCAGAAGTGGACGACCGTGGGCTGATGATGATGACTACTATTATTACTAGTATGCCTGCAGCGTTGCCCGCTTAACCATAGAGTACCAATAGTCTCCCAGTAAAATCCAACTCTGCTTGCGTTACCCCTTGTGTGATTTAAATAGCAATAAGTAGTAAATTATGTAACTACTTGTTAATTATACTAAGTAAAGCCTGTAAGAATAGTTATAAGTTACTAACAAACTATGGATCACTTTGTATTCCGAAATTAATAATTTTGAATTTGAATAAGTTTTTATTTATGAACCGATTAATTGATTGTAATTTCGAAAGCTATAATTTTAGTAATGTACTAAGTGAAAAATGTATGCTTTATCATATTAAAGTCTAATTCATTGTGTCAAATATTGTGTCAAATATTTACATCTACCCTTACTTCCTTACACGATCTTTGGGATTACCCAAAGATCGTGTAAGGAAGTAAGGGTAGATGTCACCGGCACACCCAATTCGTTGCCAACGAAAGGGTCTACTATCTAACAAGTAACGTATAAAGATACTATAGGTAAAGATACTTAAAATCTACAGCAGTTCAAATCAAGAAAACATCAACAGTTCTATCTGAAATAAGTTATTTAAAATGTACCTACTACATATCTGTATATTAATATGTACAAAAATGATATATATTTTTTTTATTCGACATCAAAATTTAAGTTTATCTCTTTATGTGTTTATCAATTATTTAACATAATAATATGGTCAATTCGCATACCTTACTGGCATCACCGTAGGGGAAGAAATTTCCATATATCTTCTTGAACTCCTCGACAGACAAGTGGCCGCTGGGACAATCTTTTAGAAACCCTTTATACCACTCCTGTATTTCTGCATCTGTGAAATCAAAGTTTAGATACATTTACACATTGTTATATAATGTAGCGTCACGTGGTACAACCAGTCATAATCTGGGTTCTTCTTATCGAATGAGAGTGGCCAACTCTGGTGTCGAGAGTTTATCAAGCCGCCGTAAGGGCCTCTTACATGGCTTATCGACTGCCGTACTAGACAAACAGCCGGGACCTACAATTTAACGTGTCATGCGACCCACGGAAGCGCCCAAAATTGAATTCCACTTTTCGGTCACCCATCCCAGGACTGATCGCGTCGACCTTTGCTTAACATTGGTAATCGCATGCGATTGCCTCCGCTAGCTGAGCTACGGGCGCTTCGCCCATAATCTGGGTTAAAACAATATAATTCGAGATCTATATTTCCTCCATACCACATGTCATCCAAAGCAGTTTATCCTAAATGTGTGAGCGAGAAGAAGAAAAGACACTCACACAATCACAAACTTGCCGTTAAAATATAAGTAAGCGTTATACTGTCTTAGCATCATTATTAAATTTTAATAATGCCAGGAAACAAGTGAATTTATAATTTTTGTAATTGGAAGTATGTGTGTTGTAGCTAAGATTTCAGATTGAAATTGATTATTATTTATATTTTTTATCTAAGGATGAACTGAATGCAAGAATTCATAGAAAGTCTATTGTTGGATTTCATAATTAAAACTAATATAGTATCTGGTCATGGTTTTTTTTTTCAGAACCAGTAGAATAATTATTTTTTGCGATATATATAAAAATGCGAGTACGAGTATATTATAAAAATGCAGATTATACGTATATTTAGAATAGTTTTTATTCTCTGGAATCGAATGATACTCGGAAAAGTTCATATTTAACAAAATACGGATACATATATGGAATTTAATGCATGCGGTATTCTAAGTCGAAATTATTAGGCTGATTACCAAGTACTTTATAGTCAGAGAAAAAGATCCATTTTGACGTCATCGGTTATGACAAATAATTGGTATATGTCGGCAAACATGTCAGAACACAGGGCACGTACCTGAAAATTCAGTATTTTGTTTCAAGTCTTCAAGGACCTCCGGTTTCAGTTTGCTATTTTGTTTTCCCATTTTTGTGGTTTACTTTACTCGACTGGTATGAGGTGTTGCAATATGTTACACAACCTTGTAGCTTTCAGAGATCCAATTCTTTTATCCTAAAACATACAAATTAAAATATAATACACATACGCTTTAAACTAATCTATTTTTACTCACCTTAGTATAAAAATATTATTATATACCATACCTATAATTATAATGAATATACGTTTTGTAACATATCGCTTTGCCATTTTATGTTGTGGTTAATGTTACCTATATATTAGGATCAGAATAAAGAATAACAACGAAAAATTTAATTATTTTAGAGCACACACTCACACCGGATATAAGGCTTGAGATGATTCTACCCTTCTAATGGAACTTCAATTATTTAAGTCATGTAAAATTAAAAAAGCTACTTTAAAGATACAGATTATGTGCCTACTGTTTTTTGCATACAATGAGATTAGAGATGCATAAAAAAATATACCTACTGTTATTTATTTTTTATTTTTAAAACCCGCTTTCCTACTTTCATTAAAAACTAAGTCAAGTGTCACCGATTGCCATTGTAATTGACAAAGAAATCTAACCTCCGAAAATTATTTTATTTCATTGGAAGAACTCAAAGCACTAATGTTATTCAGAAGGCAAGTACTACTTGCATTGCTAAATTTCATTACAATATTTGCAATAAACAGATCATTTGGTATTTGTGTAGGGCATTTTTTTATTTAGCTATCAAAATAGGATCTTCAAATATATTTTATTATTAGTTGCTTGCAATTTGTAAATAAGTTCCGTTACCCACATAGTAAGAGTAGCAACACTAGTGAGAGGGCACTTGTTGGATGTATTCTACTGGTGTCCTCCCTCCTACATATTCATTAAGGTTAAATTATGCATATTTATGCGCTTCTGTACAACGCAGTTCATTTTCACACTCACGAATTATTCATTTCCTAATGAATGGAGTCTTTTATGTACTTTGTGTAACCGGAAATTATGTTTTAAGGTGCGGTAAATAGAAATTAGTATTCTTGAAAAGTTTCACTGCGTATTTTCCCCGCGAACCAAATATGCAAGTGAGAGTGCAGCAATGACGAGTCCAATAAGCAAGGAGTAGTTTTATAATTGTATAATAACACATGAACAGGCAAGATGTGAATTATTAAAAATGATGTATTCTTAGAAATACAACAGAGTCCGGAACGAAGTGTACATCCATCTATTACAAGTGTATAATAGAATGTCTTATGTAATAGTAAAGTACAGAAAGCAATCAAATGTCTTGATCTGTAAATAAAGATCAGTGTTACATTTAAGGAAAAGAATTCGACTCAGACTTGAAGATTCTTAATTAGTAATGCATAAGAGAGACTTACACATGAGTCAAATACAAAGGTATCGTGTAGGGTACAAGAGCAATATCTAAACAAGCTAAACGTTGACGCCATCGTGCAAGTCTCGCTTGAGCAAACAAAAGCGATAACAATCAGTTTATAAAACAATCGGACACAGACCCAAACACAATGTGAGTACATGAAAACGTGTGCCGGTAGTTGCAATATAAATTGGAAAAATTCTACGGGGACACATTGTATGGAATTAAATCTAAAGGATTGTGCGCCTATTGCAGCTACGTTACAGTAATATCTTACGAGTAGACCTATGTCTAAGTACACCGACTATATAAATTAATGATACATCGCATTTAAATTATATTATTAGTGCTTCAAGCTCACTAGTACATAAAATATGACTACAAAATTTATAAAATATATGTAATTGATACAAGAGTGAAAATGACTTTGCTCCGTATTACTATGATTTGACATTTTGATTATTTAATAGCTTTTCAAGCTAAATTAATACATGGCGATGTAGCATCTAAAATACTGTAATGGAATATTTTCATCAACATTTGTAGGTGTGAGATTTATAAAACAGATGTGCAATTTCAATCCGTTTTATATTACAAATTTTAGGAACTTAAAATATTATCCTCTTTTCTATCGTAGTCAGGTAAAACATAATTCGGAGCGTTATTTATTTAATGATGTTCGAAACTCTATGAATAATATGTTTAACATTAAATTCATAAAAATATACCTTGTAACAAAAATAAGTACTCACAAAGGGAATAGTAATAAAACATATGACTTATAATTAAATTTACAGTTTTGTAAGATCAATTAAAATACAACATGGCACATAAGTGTAATACTAACAAACGTTATACATTCAGATTTGATAATTTCAGAAACGTTAATTACTACTATGAATCAATTGAGTTTGCCACTACAACGTCGAATGTGCGAGTAATTTGTATCAGAAATGATGTCCCGGTAATGTTACCAGCAAACAACTGAAGCTCGAAGCGGCAATGAGGCGATATGCGACGACAACCTCTTTGCAGCTAAGATAAATCGTTGTGCGTTGTTTGATGCAATATACCCATGTAGGTGTTGAAGAGACAGAGCGAAAAGAAGGAATTATCGCTAGCAACTACCTATAAGCTACCAAGTAGCTACATACATAATATAGCAACATAGGCCTGGGTCGCGTCATGCTACGTAACGTAAGAATCAGTGGTCGTAAGAACAGAACAATAATTGACTACAGACCGTGGAGTGAGCCCGCCAGCTCGCCGATGAGGCGTGATGCTGACCGAGTCTACCAGCCTCAACATTGACGTCTTTGACGCGATAAGGAACCTAGTATTAAAATTAAGAGCTCTTTTTCGATTCAAAAATCCCGATGTAGGTTTTTTTTTAATTTCGTGATATGTTTCAATAACACCCTGTCTGCGAAAGCTATTTTTCAGGCCCAAAATGAGTATTATTTGATCCCTCTTCCCTAGGTCTATAAAATTCAGTCAAAATTGTTGTTGTTTGTTCCTACACAAATTTTCAAATAGTTTTCAGTTCTGGAAGTATGTAACTACTTTAAATGCAAATCAATTATCATATAGTTAGAGCTCACCAAACGCAAACACATTCTACTTAATCATAAATAATCGCGTAGTTATCAACAAAACATCAGAAGAGAGTTTTCTTAAATTAAAAGACGTGTTACTTCATAATATTAAAATCATCAATACATGCATGATTTACAATGTTATCGTTCAAGTAGTATGGAATGTTTTACACTAACAAAATTACAATTTAGTTTTCAGTGCATTTATTTACTACAAAAATAAAAGAAATAAATATTTTTCTTAAAATTAAATGGGGTATAATTTGGTTCATGAAAGAAAGGAATTTTAAATGGCGGCGCTTGTCATGTTCTCTCGCTCGCACACAATTTCCACCTATCTATACTCACTGTCGCGCGTCCGTATGCAGCTACAAAAAATAAAAAAAACGTCTCAAATCTCAATCTCAAATTTAATAAATTTATTATTTGTGTTTTAACTACTATCATAACTCCTGTTCTGTTATATATACGTTGTCATGTGTACAGAAAAGGGCGTAGTCATTTCATCCCGTAAAAAAGTAGGTTAGGTTAGGTTAGTTTATAGTGTAACTGTTTTCATTGAAAACAATTTTATTATTTTCAATGAAAACTTTAAAAAAAAAAATTCTTTAATTTCATACTCAAATTCAAGAATTCTCAAACAAAAATTATTTAACTCTTATAAGTTAAACTTAACTTGATATGCTGACGTACTATCTGTCAACGCAAGTACATGCCGCCATTTATGATTCCTTTCATTAATGCACCGGCTTATACCATTAGCTAAAAGTTTTGTGCATAACGTTACTTTGTGCGTTACAGCGCGCTATCTTTCAATATATAATTCGTTTTTAATGTTCGACTTACATTATTTTGTGCACTGAAAACCAAGTTACAAATAGCCACAAGACAATTATTTCATCGCGACCCTTTCAAAATTACAAGTTAAGTTTAAAATACATTTCATAAAACTAATATTAGCGACGTTCAGAACACGAAGAGGACTAGGGCAGTCTAACAATTATATTTTCGTTATGTTTAGCCACAGTGAGGGACTAAACGCAAGCGACACTCAATTTATACTTCAAGTAGGTACATAGTTAAAATAAACTAAAGGTTAATGCCCAAGCTTCACAAACCCAGATCCAGATCAGAATAAACCAGTCCAAACTTATTAATTTTCAATTCATTCAAAACTTGTTTGATATTGCAGATCAAAAGTATTGGCCAAATAGTACGCAAAACGAAATAATAGGTACGCGACTGTTTTAGCTAATTATTAAAAGCAGCTACTAAGATAGGTACTTGGGCCAGATTTGCAAATGAATAACCAGTAAACCAGACAGGCGTGATTTGCGTCAAGGACGGGGCAATATTGAGCATTGACCTTTGTTAAATGGTTCAGTAAACTATCTACAGAGAGAGAACTAGAAGGCACAGTTAGTGGGGAAACGACGTGAATTTTAACGAAAAGAGAAATCGACAAAATGGTGACTCCAGAAGCCCAATCAGAAATGCGACAAAACACTTAAACCAAGAAAAGCTAATAAAGAGCTGAGATACCGGCAAAACCCTGATGGAGTAACGAATAACACCGTACATCGATTTTACAAAGGATAGAAAGATACAATTGTTTATTATCAATAAAATTTACTGTTTTACAAATCTAGTAGAATATTTCTATAATGTGGACAGAAAAGATCAGATTGCGACGTGATCAGCGCTCAGGTGTGCGCTCTAGAACCCCCTCGGATTAAGCTCGCTACTGGTTCAACTTCAATCTGACCGATTCTGTTCGTACATGACTAGATATACTAAATGACTTAATCATTAAAGTTTGACAGAGTTTTACTGTGCAAAGTAGTAAATCCTTCGTCGAATAGAATAGAGCACAAAGCCCGAAATATAGAGGAAACTCGGAGATTTTTCTAGTAAAGAATGTTTTGGACAACGTGCTTACATTCGATTAGATAAGAGGACAAACGGACAGCGACATAGACGTTTTAATTACAAATTTCAATCGTTATTTTTATCAAAAGAAATGGACATTATTTATCATTGGATTTTATCTTAAAATTTTATAAATACTTTTTTCACTTAATAATCGTCTAAATGACTTCAGGATCCAGAAGCACAGCTTGGTATCTGACCGGTAGTAGCGAGCCTTAGAGCGCTGCCAGTTGTGGCTCGCTCGCTGCTATTACTTCTCGTGGGAACTCTGCAATTATTCTATTCGGAGCCTTACCAGAGCAATTCGCAAAATAACACATTTAAGTTAACCATTAACTACAACCGATACTCTAGTGCTGCAATGCCGCAAATAGAATTAATTACATAATGTACTTATTAGAAATAGATCAGTAAAATTACATTTTCAGTTTCGTTTTACGCACCAAATGCATTAATTACCCTTTAGTTTTACCTACCTATCACAAAAATGATAAAAATTGCACAAGTAAGGGCACCTTTTTGTGTTTCTAGTAACAGTTGTGAGGAGAATGAATAAGCGCAATCTGTTAGGTATATATTGAGAGGGTGACAGCCGCAACCGTGGCCAGAGCTGGCGAGCACGCGCGACTGTCCCCCGTGCTGTGCCGCCGATAAAACAATGACGCGACTCGATCACTTTTAAAACGCTTTCTAAAAGTCTTAATATTTATCACGTATCTAATTACCACCATCTTTATGAACACTCCGACAGAAACTGGCCGAGGTGCAAAACTTTTATATTTTTCATTATTCAATTAGCCGAAACGCGGTTTATCGTACATGTACTTTGCTGGTAAATCAAACAGTTTAGTCGTCGCTTGCCCTTGGGGCATGACGTCGTCGGGGTTTCTTTAATCGTGAGGATGGAAGTTGCAAAAGGCAAGGGCGAGGAAAGGGTGGATTCATATGCCGCCATGACATGACGACGATAAGAATGGACCGTGTTGGCTTAGGGCGCTAGCATCTTGGATAATTCCTCGTCTTGCAGACAGCCCTTCAGAAACTCGTCTTGCGTCAGTTGTCCGTCATTGTTCTCATCCATCTTAGCGAAGATATTCTTGGCGCGTTCTTCGGCCGAGTCCGCCGGTCGGTTACTTGAACAAGCACCGAGCATATCGTAGATTGCCTGAAATTATGCAAGTACATTTCTTAGTAATCCAATCAATTACTGACAAAACCAAAAACCCTAAATAAGTATGTTTGTTTAATGTAATTAAATGTATGTTCCTCATATTTGGATGAATAAATTGACAAAGGCTAGGTATTCAAAATTATGTATCTTTCGTGTCTTCGTACCACCAACGGTTCACAATGGATGTGGCATTGTACTAACTCCTGTCAAATTATCGATCCAGCTGTAATATATGCAAAACTGTAACGATTCTAGAGTCACAAACTCAAGGACATACCTACATAATACTACCTAACTCAATGTTAGGGCTAAAAAACATGTATAGAAAACTATTTAAACGACTGCTACAAGCGAAGGTTAGGCGGCTGTGTCGTAATTTTATCACACGGAGTGGCGCGTTGTGTGACACCCGTAATGCTATCAGCGCCGCGGCAAATGCAACTAGAGTGACGATCCCGAGGAAACTTCATTTGCCCCCACATCGACACTAGCTTAGCGCTGATGATGCCCCTATTAGCTCACGCCCACCTTCCCTGCATGCGACTTTTTGTTTTGTTGTTTCGTAGTCCGTGCCTAACATTACAACGGCTCGTCGTAGTTTGAAATGGTGATCCGTTAACTAATTTAGAACTATACATTTACTAATTCGGGAGAGGGTTTCTTATTGATATTGATTTATAAAAGTGATTCTTTCAGTGGAGTTCCAGAAACCCTGAGTAAATAATAAATATGATTGAAATACCTTAACAAGAGAGCGACTAACAATACCAGCTCGGGGCGGCTGACCTGACGCCCACTCTAGAGTTTTTGGTTACAATTTTCTCACTAAGTTGATATGTAATATAAAAAAAGAGCGCACGGGTCAGCTTTAGGGACAAAACCAGCATTTTTCCAGAACATATCATTTATAAAACAATAATATACTTGAAGTTTACTCGGCAAATTGGAATAATGCTATGGAAATTGGAATATGTATTAAGTAAAGTGCGGAGGTGTTACAATACACGGTATTTAATGTGAGGTAGTCGAATTCGTGGAATTGTATTTATTGTTCGAGCAACCTCAATCTCCGTCTTTTTCTTTAATCCAGCATATATGATGAATACAAAAGTGATACAACATAGATTCTAAACAATGAAAAAGATTACCTCATTTGTAAGTATTTATAATTTATGTACCTTTTTCGGAAGCTATCGCATATTTGTATTTTTACAAATATATTCTGATTTCTGTGACAGAAACATACATACGAGGACTCGTATATGAATAATGCGAAATCCAATTTGTACGAACCACATACATTTCATTCACAAGCTTTTACTTGAAGAAAGGTCGTAAAGGTCATTTACAAAAACAAGGCAAGGAACATTTTAAAATAATATGATCAACCATTATTTTTATTTTTTTATAAATATGCATAAATTATATGCATAAAGTATTATCCACCATCTCGCGACATCAATTATTTTTTATCTCTAGAAAAACTTTTGGAAGATTTATCAGTCTCGTTTGATCATACTATTATTATGGGCGATTTTAATACTTGTTTACTTAAAAATAATCATCGAACGTCTAAACTTTACTCTTTAGCTACTTCTTGCAACTTAACGATCCTCCCTCTCAATGCAACCCATAATCCGCCTCATACTGAACCATCGCTTCTCGATATAATTCTTGTTTCTTCTCCTCAACATGTTGCAAAGCATGGTCAGTGTGCGGCAGATAATATTTCTCATCATGACCTTATTTATTTATCTTATAAAATCCGACCTCCAAAAGTAAAGCCCAAAATTCAATTTCAACGCAGTTTTGGTAGCATGAATTTAGATAATTTATGTAAAGATGCGCAAAAATTAGACTGGACATCCGTAGTTAACGCAAGTAGTATGGATGAGAAAGTAAATGAGTTCAACAGAATCATTACTAAGTTGTACGACTTCCATGCGCCAATCCGTGCGATAAAAATGAAGCATGTACCTGCGCCTTGGCTGAATGATGAGATTCGCAAGTTGATGCGTGAGAAGTTGGTTGCGAAAGCTAAATTAAAGTGTGCTGAAACTGAAGCAAATATTAATAAATATACCCTGCGCCGCAACGTCTGTAATAGAGCGTGTAGGCACGCTCAGCGCCGGCATATTTTTAAATCTGTGCAGGAGGATGATCCAGCCAAAGTCTGGAGATTCCTTCGATCATTGGGAGTTGGCAAATCTCGTCAAAATTCTCTTCCTTGCAATATTAACCTTGATAAATTAAACCAACATTTTTCTGATTCGTCCAAATTTGATGGACCTATTAAATCCAATACATTGAAAAATCTTTCTTCCATTAATCCTCCCAGCAATGAATTCTTCAGTTTCATTCAATTCACCGCTTGTGATGTTAAGAAGTGTATCTTATCAATAACGTCAAATGCTGTAGGCAGTGATAGTATCAGTAAAAAGATGATCATACCCATCCTTAACGAAATCCTTCCCGTTATTCTCCACATACTTAACTTTTCTATCTCTTCTGCAACTTTTCCAAGTATTTGGAAAGATGCTCAAGTAATCCCTTTGCCTAAAAAACCTAATCCTGTTTCCTTTTCTGAGTTTCGTCCCATATCTATTTTACCCTTCCTCTCCAAAATTTTAGAAAAGCTTGTATATCAACAGCTTTCTTCCTACCTAACCAAAAATTCCCTTTTAAACCCTTTCCAGTCTGGTTTCCGAGCTGGTCATAGTACTGTTACTGCATTAACAAAAATCACTGATGATATCAGATCTGGTTTGGGTAAATGTCATCTTACTGTACTGTCGCTTCTTGATTTCAGCAACGCATTTAATAATGTCGATTATGATGTTTTGTTAGGAATATTACACTCTCTTAACATATCTCCAACGGTGATTGACTGGTTTTATAGTTACCTGTTTGGGCGCCGGCAACGGATTCGCATCGATGATGAATTTTCGTCTTGGTGTAATATCTCTGCTGGTGTGCCACAGGGCGGCGTGCTTTCTCCACTCCTCTTTGCTATTTTTATTAACTCCATCTCTTCTCTTCTAACTTCTTCCTATCACCTCTATGCAGACGATTTGCAAATATACACACAGGCTCCTTTGGCGAATTTAAATGATGCTATCTCTACAACTAACTCTGACCTTCAACGGATTCGGGACTGGAGTAAGTCATACGGGCTGACAATCAATCCTGACAAAACTCAGACTATTATAATTGGAAGCTCCCGTATGATTTCCAAAATAGACTGGTTCCATCTGCCACAAGTGCTATTTGACGGAGTTTCAATTAAAATCAGCGAAACCGTAAAAAATCTTGGTGTTATATTTGACAGACAATTTTCTTGGAACGCTCAGATAGCTGAAGTTAGCCGAAAGATATTTGCTTCATCTGCTTCGATAAGACGTCTCCGTAATTTTTTGCCAATAACTACCATAACTGCGTTAGTTCAGTCACTTCTTTTACCAATTTTAGATTACGCGGACGCTTGCTATTTAGATATAACCGAAGAACAGTTAGACAAACTAGAGCGACTTCAAAATTTTTGTATTCGTTACATATTTGGCTTGCGCAAGTATGACCATATCTCTGAATTTCGTCAAAAACTGAAATGGTTGCCCATCCGTTTTCGCCGCAATTCTCATATCTTGTCCCTTCTTTACAAAATCCTTTTTATTCCCTCGACTCCCATTTACTTGAAAGAACGTTTCCGATTTGTCACCGCTTCACACTCCAGCTCCTTGCGCACGTCCCGAATCCTTATGCTCGAAATTCCTTCTACTTCAGAACACTCCAACCTCCTTTACTCCCATTCTTTTACCATCCAAGCCACCCTTCTGTGGAACGCGTTGCCCCTGCCCATAAGGCAGGCTAAGTCACTGAACATTTTCCAAAATATGATATATCAACATTATTTAACGTCATTATAGCATATATAAGTATTGTGTAATGTAGTATTTGTATAATGTGTTTAAGTTGTATTGAGTATGTGTATTGTTAATAACCTATATGATTGAGTGTGTATTGTATCTTTCAATTAATTTAATAATATAAATAAGATATATGTATATTGTACACCGCCTGTTTACAATTGGTAGTTATGTCCATCCAAAAGGTTGCCTGGAAGAAATCGCCTAAGGCGATAAGGCCGCCCAATGTGCAACATTTTAATTTAAGTATGTTTATTTCTGTTTTGTAATTTTTGTGTTTTTATGGTGTACATTAAAGTTATATTCTATTCTATTCTATTCTATTCATAAAGCACCTGTACTTGTGATATAATATAAACTACTTTATACGTAAGTGTACCAACTTGTAGGCAATTTATGCAACATTTGAACCTTGTAATGCAATTTCTACGAAGGTTGCAGAAGCGGGTTGAGTGGTTCCAATATCGACTTGGTTATTTTCGTCCTATCACTTAATACGCCGAGGAAACTACAGAGGCGTAGTCGATTTAAAGGAAGGCATTAGTTTCAGAATGATCTGATAATGTTGTTCTGCTAGTTTAAGTCATCTACTTTACTATTTTATTTTATTATGACCATTACAATTTGTAATTACTTGTGTTGAGTCTGGTCATTTATATGTACCTATATTAAGTACGTATTTACGAAAGAAAAGTAAATATGTATGTATTATATCCGTTATCTACATAGTACCCATAATAAAAGAGTAAGCCTAGTGTGGGGCTAGATGGCGCTGTGTGATATGTCCTGAAATATTTATTTATTTAAGAAGCTCATGAAAAAAATGCAAATCAAGCTCAAGGATTTTATCTCCCTCTTTTAGGATGGTGTACTATTATATTATTTATGAACTTACTTACGAACGCAGAGCGTTAACGAGAAGAAATTGGTCTTGCTTTGACAGTTTGGCAGTAAAAAAATCTCATACTAACTAATTTTATAAGTGTATTTTAATTCAAACAGATGCAAATCAATTAATTGACTAATTTTTATAAATAACAGATAGTAACAATATTTACCCATACCAAGCATAGTTTTGTTTTAGAGTGAAAACATTCCTTTAGATAAATCTTTAGCAACGTTTATTAACAGTTTTGTCGGATAATAACAACTGGATAAGTGTACTCTGAAGCTTTTATTAATTGAATATATTTTATGTATCTACAAAGATCAGTTAAAAAAGAAAAACAAGAAATAAACACAACATAAATACATATGTGTGTTCAACAATTACAGTGTAGAGGCAGGGAGGCAGTAGGCTTAGATTTGGCACAGCAACGCGTTTATAGAGCCGTCTAATGTTACGGATACGCGTTGATTGTCGGCTAAACAAAGCCGAACATTCTGATCAAAGATAAAAATACACCGGTGAAGCGTAAACTAGGGGTGAGTCATCGGCACTCAGCCGCTTAACAAGTGATTAGGAGAGCTTACCGAAGCGTCGAGTACAATGTGTGTTATGTATGTGCCACGATACGCATGATAAACATCTCACAAAAATACGAAATACGAATATAGCCAATATACAACGTATAGTAACATACACTACACTCGCTGTAATAGTGGCCTCGGGTATACAAAATAAGGGAGACGTTGCACTGTTTGATGCTCGACTCAATTTCTACTTTCCTTTATGGAATACCAAACACATTGTGAACCGATAATGGAAATTGGACTGGTACAACATTGTAAAATATAAAATGAAATGTTCGGGTAGTTGCAGTTCAGGTATATTCTTGTCAATGTTTTATCAATGTGACCGTTATTGATAATAGTACTTTAAAATTGACCAATTTAAATGTACAAAACGCTAGTGATCATTTGTTTCGGAATACCCCGAAAAAAAATGTTGTGCGTTATTGCGATGACTGGAACTAAGTAACACCGAAATGCAATTAACCCAAAACATCCAGTTTGTTATACCTGCACAATCTTAGTCATTTCTTGAATATCGATAACACCGTTGCCATCCACATCGTACATGCGGAACGCCCACTTGAGTTTCTCTTCTGGAGTGCCGCTGGATGTCACATGGATGGCCTGAAGGAATTCCTATAACAATACAGCATCTCGATGTACACCGAGACTCCAGAGGACACCATACACATCTGAATATGTAAGCGCACGCACGGACTCAATGCCACGAAACTCGCAATGCAGTGCCAAGGCAGGAATCATCGCATAGGCATAGTACATCACGGTGACATCAACCATCGAGCACTCCCTGCTCTCACAAGTAGCAAAATATAATGTCGTTTAACTAGATCGATAACACGACCTTCATACATCTGCGATAGTAGATAATTAGCAGGTCTGTGTGTACTCAATAGTTAATGTCACCAGTGTAAGCATTTCAGTTAGATATAAAGGCAAATTCTGTACGAATTGTGATTTTCAATATCAATGTGCTGGTTCAATTTTAGACCCAATAACAAGTTAACGTAACGTACAGATTTTTTAAATAAAAAGTAATTTGTACCAAGCGCCAGCTATTAAAAAAAAGACTACATTCGTATATTATATGATTATTTCCCTATTATAATTAAGTAATTGTTCTTTTTTATTTGCTTTATTGCCAGCAAAACAATTGAAACTTTAGACTGTCTTTAGAACCGAAGTATTTAGTGTGCATTAAACAGCTTTCACGAATTACCTTGAAATCGATGTATCCATTTTTGTCCATGTCGAATGTACGGAATACATGGTCGCAGAATTCAACAGCGTTTCCCGAAGGAAAGAACATCTTATACATGTCGACGAATTTAGCCGGAGTCAGCCGCCCGTTGGGACAATCTTGCTGTAAGACAAAACCTGTGTTAGAATAATTACGTAATTTCCTAATTGAAGTAAGTGAAGAAATAGTATCGCATTTCTAACCTAGACTAATGCCAATCGAAGAGATAGCTTTATAGCTCTTTATTGAAACATCGACGCTAAAAGTAAATATTGATCCGGAGGAATAATTTATTAAATGCATAGCGGCTAATTGGTTTGCTTACTTTAAAGCCTTTATACCACTCCTTGATGGTTGTCTCGTCGTACGATGTATGAGTCTTGAGGAAGTCCATGTCCTCCTTGGTGAGTTTGTCTTTGCTCACAAAGCAGCCCATGATTCTGAAACAATAGGCAATTAAAGCCTTATTAACGGTATTCTGCCAAATTAGGTAGACAACGAACCGACCTCATTCACTAGGTACATGGCAAAGAGGAACAAGTATTTAAAGGGTGATGTCAAGCCGACGCTAGTATAAGTAAACGAACAGTCAAATTACAGTTAGCACGTGTTTACATACTCGTAGTTTCTTTATTTTTAGAGGGCAATTGGCAAAATCCAGTGCATACTTGTATTACTTAAGTATAAAATAATTATACCTACATACAATAAATCACTTCTCTCTCAAACAAAGAAAATGTAATTTAATCTCTATAAAGGGACGTGAGAGAACATTGCAGTGTAGATAAAAGGTCGGAGTCCTTAGTACGAGTAGATAGCCTGTCTGTACGAGGGGATAATGACTTTAGTTAATAGGTATGTATTAGGTTACATTTTTTTAACTACAACGTGTTTGCACTTGGCCATAGTTTAATGATGGTAAGCAAAGCCTATGGGCCTAAGATGCAGCGTGCTAACGCGATAATAACCGATTCAATCTCGCTTTGAAGATCGTTGGATTATAGTGCGTGGGGTCAGAGAGTCAGGCAGGAGTTCCAACTTTGGGGTACGAACAATAAAGGTAGAAGCGTCCCGTTTCGTGCGGATCTTAGGAACTTCCACCATAAACGATGTCCTACCGTATCTCTGCTCATCCGGTGATAGAAAAGGAATTTGTAGCCAGTACTTACTACAAAATAATATGAAATGTTATTTGTAATATCAACAGCACTATCTTATTACTCCCGGAATATTGTAAGAAATGTTATACCGAAAGGATTTGATTTTTATTTTGTCAAAAATTAAATCCTTGCGGAATTTAACATACATGCAAGCTTTTTTATTTCTTGTACTTTAGCTGGAGAAACGAACATCTGCCGTCCTGCCAAAATGTTGACTTGACACCCTAGGGGGCCAAAACGGGCAGAAATATTTATAAATGATCATGACTAGTGGTGTGTCATTTTCGATGTTGCTTTGTACGCGGAATCGAAGGAAACCAGTAACTAGGTTGGTAGGACGTCTGTTTCTAGTTCTGATCGTCGTGAGTTCGAATCCCGCACGAAACAAATAATTGACCATTTTCAATCTGCAATTATTTTTGTTAACTTTGATATTTTTTATGTTTAAAATGCACGTATTTTCAATGGAAAAGTATTACAACCGTTATCTATTTATCCCCATGACACAAGCGTTTACTTAGTCTAGAGCTAGATGTCGCTGTGTAAAATGTCGCAGAATGTTAATTTATTTATTTAAGTACAGGGGTAAAAAATAAAATAAAACCATTATTTCTGAATTTGCTTCAGAAAATTAGAAACTACGGGGAAAATGAGGTAATATACTAAAACCTAGATATTATCGTGCGGCATTACATTAAAACACGGAAACCTTTTACAGTTGGCGTGACGTGCAATATTTATTTTATTTCTTTTATTATGACAGTTTCTCTGGTCAGTTGGTTGGGAATAAAAGAAAACTAAAAGTTCTGATAGTGTAGGGGCGTAGTTGCGGTAAATCAGTGCTAAGTGCCTTCACCACTAACCCCGATACCCAAGGGGTTAAATGAGCTATCCAAGGCTTGTCTTTACTTTCCGCATGCCACTTGTATACGGAACTAAGCTTAACTTGTAAAATACTATCGATTCTCACCTAACACAAATATATATACAAATCCATCTTTGTCGAGTTCGGTTTTTTATGTATAGAGGTAATTATTTAGAAAAGAAAAATAAACTTACAAGTGTAATGTCCGTATTCTAGTTATTATAACACAGGCTTTTGTTTGGGGTTATTGTGGCACTGTGTGAATAGTCCCGGAATATTTAATATTACCTAGCAAAAAAAGTCAAAGCTATAGAAGAATATATCATTATGATTTTTGGTATACAGGTAGAATGAGGTCCTGGGAGTGACATAGGCTATATAACTATAGGCCGAAATAATGCGAGTGAAGCTGCGGGCATCAATTAGTAATAAAATGAGTTACTAATCTCTGTCACAAACTCAGTATAACTAACATTTTTATTGATAATTAGTGGGTGCTCGCGGCTTCGCTCGCATTAAGAAGTAAAACTTGCATCCCCTATTTCACCCCTTCAAAAGTAGCATTTCCAAAAAATCTTTTTTAGCGGATGCCTATGTCATAACATCTACTTTTATCCCAAATTTCAGCCCAATCCTTCTAGTGGTTTGGGCTATAAGTTGGTAGATCAGTATATCAGTCAGTCAGTCAACTGAGTTTTATATATTTAGATTTGACACACACGTAAAGGATGAACCTGAGGGATGAACAATGAACGTTGTTCTGTGAGTAGTATATAGGGGGATAGTTTGATACTTCTTTATACTGCGGTGTCCGTGACATTTCCTCGCCCTACCTGTACAGTCACGTTAAACATCATCTTTCATTCGCTCAATGCCAGAGGCGACCTCTGACGCAGACACATGGGCTGATAGAAATAAGCACAATGTGTATCACAACTTTTTACTACTGGGTTACGAGATATTCGCAATATTATTTTGTGTTCATTGAGACAATGCTGCTCTCGTTATGGTTGAAACAATAACCCTAGTGATATAAAATAGTCAATACTTATTATGTCTTAGGTATTTCAATTAGCAAAGATAACTAATGAATTAAGAAAATCGTTCGGGCATATCAAACGTAAATATTTATGAACGTCAGAAGCAGACAGCTTTTGTAAACATTACTGTCGAAGAAGACACCAATGGAAGACTTAATTTTAGGAAGCGACAAAAAAAGGATGATTACTGAACGCATGTAAAATACAGCTGGTGCCTCGGAATTCCAGTACATTTTACTAGACGGTCATCGCCAAACTAAGCAAAACAGAGCTAAACATTGAGCAAATACAGCCACGGTTTAAACAAAGTAACTAGGCAAATTCATGGAAACCAGTTCCAGCCAACTCGCTGTAAAGCATTCTCGTTAAACAAATAAAAGGCTATTTCCATTGAGTTCACCTTTACCCTTATACTTTTTCAACAAATAAAAAATGCAAACGAATCCATAAACATTTTTTGTTTACTAAGTTCGCTTTCCATTTTATTTTTCAGTGTTCCAAACGGTTTAAATATTTAAATACCGGGCATAATACTACTATTTAAGTAATATCTACGGAGAATATTGGCCCTGTGTCACTTTTGTTTAAAGAGGGTTGTTTCGAATTCTCGCCAATTATTTCAACAGTTGCCGGTCGTCTGCGGGTTTATCTTAGTATTAGAAGAAGAGCGACAGCTAGATAGCGAACATGGAATAATCTGATTAATAATGCTACAGTCCAAGGCTGATCGAGTTAGTTATTCTCAGCGTTGAATTAAACAGTACCGTAGTTAGGGCAAAATTAGAGCGAGAGTCGATAAGTTTCTTTAACTCAGCAAAGTTTGGAAGGACGTCAAAGGAAAATTTAATAACGTGAAACCGGAGGGGTTGAGCAAAAACGCATCATCATGGAAGACCTCTGACAACCTTTATTTAGACGTAGGAACATTATTGGAGTAATCTCCCGGGCGCCGTCATGTCGGTGCTTTACACTCTGACCGTAAAGTTAGGGCTTTACGGTTGGCTGTAATAATTGCTTTGACCGATGAGTCATTTCCCTATTTCTCAAAGGGGTTTCATCCAGTCATAATTCAAATAGATAATGTTTTTGTACGTTATCTGGTACACTAGTGTTTCACACATACATATCGGGCAATGGTATATGAAAACCTTGTGGTATCTCTTATTCTACATCTAGAGGGCCGCCTGAACTAAAAACTCAGTAACGAGTCTTGCTTACGTCTTAAAGCATTTACTCCAAAGGCTATTTTGAAAAGTTTCTTACGAAAAATAGCATGTGATTTACGCGTTTCGAGACGTCGATACGCTAAAATAGATTTACGATAGATTCGAGGTGAGACTTTGTTCCATTCAATGTCGGTTAGGCCGGACACGGACAATGTCTACGGAACTCTATAAATATTTTTGTTAAGACATAGTTTATATTGTCATTTTTGGAAATCAAAACTACACGCCTAAATTTCTCGATGATGTTTTGAAATCTGAATAGTAGGTAATGCTTTTTTTCTATAATGTATTAGACGTTTGTCATGTAATTCATGAATAAAATAAAATTTAAATTTCGGTATTGACATCATAAAGTCCATTATTAAAAAAAAAAAACATTATGACACAATGTAATCTGTGTGCAGGACAGCAGTTTAGAGAGCATCGTGGTCTCAAAATTTATACGGGAAAAGTACATAATGTAATATAATAATAATATAATATATTTCATGACATATCACACAGCGCCATAGAAATACAAATTATTTGAGACCCGACAGTGAGAGCCATACTTCCGTCAGTAATCCCCTGGTATTACTTTTGCTACATATATTACCAAGAAAGAAGACTAAGAATAGAGAATACCTTAATTTATTTTACGTATTTGTTTCTTTAAGCGGTTACAATAAATTAATTGAAATCATAAAATAAAATATACGCTTAGTGGCTTTCCTTCTCTTTTTCATAAATACAATGCATACAAATTAAAAATGTCAGGTAAAATGCAAGAAAAATCTAAGGAGATCTTGCACAAGTAGTTTCGTATCATGTCACAAAGACCTTTGATGTAAAGATATTAAAAGGAAAATGAAACCAGTGTCGGCTAAACGGCTACATGATGAGCAAGGCTACATACAGCAATTAATTAAACATTTTGTAGTCAGGACCAGTGACAATAGAAGGTTGCAACCGCTCTGCAATTTTTAAGTGGATCTCGCATGGCAGATGATTTAATATGCCAGTCACACGCAGACATTCCAGAGCTCAACACTATAAGCCTGCCACTATTAGATAACTGTGGAAGCTGAATAATATATAGCAAGAACATGACAAAATAGTTACCGAAGTAAGCTACAGAGAAATGTAAGTATCAGCGAGTCAAAGAAAGATTACTACTTGATTACCAAGTCTTTACTACTACTTAGATTATAAGCTGCATATAAACATTCTAGTTTTTAACCGACGAATGTTTTGAAAACAAAATCAACCGAGACCAAGAAATTAAATGATGCTTTGCACGCCCCTGAAGAGATTCTAATGGCGAAACATTCTGCATTGAAGAGAGAACAAGGAAGACAATAAGACAATCGACATAATATAATATTATATAACTCACTAGCTGGTGCGCGCGACTTCGTCCGCGTGGAATAGTTATTACCATAAAAACGGTTCTAGTTGCGAACATTTTGTTAGATCATTTCAAGAGGAATAATTCTTTCATACACATTTTTTTGATATCTTGAACCGTTTTCGCAGTGCACGCAACGGAAGCCCTCAAAGATGAATAATTTTACCCGTTTTTTCCACATTTTCTATTGTTTCTTCGCTCCTATTAGTTGCAGCATGAAATATAGCCTAAAGCCTTCCTCGATAAATGGTCTTTACAACAAAAAAAAAACGCACCAGTAGTTCCTGAGATTAGCGCGTTCGAACAAACAAACTCTTCATCAGCTTTATAATATTAGTATAGATACCGTTAAGAGTCTTAGTTCTGTTGTGGTAAATCTATAATACGAGTCATGGATCTTTAAGATAGGGGCAGCGCTGTCCCACAGAGACACACTGAATTTTCTCTAAGAATTAATTCTACATTATACAATTATATTTATACGATACAATTGTATCTAACGATGTATCAGCCAAATACAATTGAGCAATTGAAGCCGACTCGATAATTCCAAGTACAAAATCTCCAAACTAACCGAGTTGACATTTCACTTGCTTCTCAATGTATGAAATCTGAAGTAGGTACTATGTTGGGACGATACAGATAACGACCCTCAGTAATGAGGAACTCGAAGCAAGAAGGAGGAGCTACGTGTTTCGTTTCAAATTTGATACGAGCGTGACACTCGCGTCAAACAGTGGGCGAAGTGAAGCTAAGTGGCGCGGCGGCGGGGTGGAGAGGGTACATTGAGTGGGAAGTAAGGAGTGTCCTTTCTATATTATGTAGTTTTATATGTGGCATGACTTGGCTCTTCTGCTAGCTAAATCAAAACTTTGTTAGGATCAGTGTTTTCTAAATGTAATCCAATTAAAAAACAATACTTGTCAAAACTCAGTTCTTCTACCGTAAAAAGTTGTGAGATCTGTGTGATGCAAAATCATGCAGCTTGAGGCATTAGAGTTAATTGAGAAGCGGGCAAAAAAGCTCATCACGAAAGACTCACTCTGTAGCTCAAAATTACAAGAGGAATTGCTTAATTTAATTCCTGCAGCCCCATTTCACCATCCTACGAGTAGGGGTTCGGCAAGGAGGCACCGTTATACAGTTGAGGTTCCAAAGACTCGCACCAAGCGTTTTGCTTCGACTTTCATCGTGCGAACAGCCAAACTGTGGAACTCCTTGCCCGAATATCTATTCCCCTTGAACTATAATTTGTCGGTCTTCAAGTCGAGAGTAAACCGGTTTCTTCTAGGAAAGGGAGCTAGATCGTAGATTATAACTTTTCTTAACATCAGGCAAGTTGTAGTCAAGCGTAAGCCTATATCATATAAAAAACTGTATGTCGATTAAGTATGGTGGATTTGCACTCGCTTAGCGGTAAAGGAAAACATCGTGCGTGAGGGAACCGACATGTTTGCGGACAAACTCCGAGAACATAAGTCTTCCGTGAAACGATCTGGGCGCCCACCACGATATACTTGACCAAAAAAAAAACTGCCTCAAAGAGTAAAATCTGCGGGGGTTCACGACCATCAGTAATGAGGAAGACGACGCGAGGAGGAGAAAGAGCGCCGCAGCGAACCCTTCCCCCTACTATCTAAGCATGCATCGAATAAATTATATTTCAAACAGTGCATAACTAAACGTATTAATTCAAAGTTGTTCTTGGCTTAAGGTTTACACCTACAACCACCTACCTAGAAATTTCGCTTAGTAACGAAATAATAAAGGTCTTCATAATTGGGAATTTAATAAAATATTGTTTTTAATACAAAATACTTTTATATTCTCTTTCTGTATTATTTATAAAAATACTAATAATAAGCGTAATATCTAATCCACATAAGTTTAGGAAAGATTACTATTCCAGTACAAACAGATAGAACGTTAGCCTGCTAATGGATTACAAATTACAATGGGCCTGGTCTGTACAATCAATACAATAGCTGTCAAGCCTACTGGTGCCTGCAGAATATGAGACTCATTCATATACGTGTATGAAAGAGCAGGCGCGTGTGAAAACTAGCAGCAGGCTGCATAGAAAATATCCAATCTTCATAGCGATTAATACGTAAATAGTAAGTATGGCTTTCTTTAGCACAACTGGCAATAATTAAGGAATTACCAGGACGTCAATAACGTTCGACAAAAGAACTCCTTGTATCATGGCATAGAAAATATCCAATCTTCATAGCGATTAATACGTAAATAGTAAGTATGGCTTTCTTTAGCACAACTGGCAATAATTAAGGAATTACCAGGACGTCAATAACGTTCGACAAAAGAACTCCTTGTATCATGTATATAATTGGAGAGCACTCATAGCCACTTGATTTTTCCTTCGCAAAAAAATATACTTTAGTCGTACGGTAGAAAGAGAATTACTGTATAAAAAGGAACCGTGAGTAGATCTGACATCTCATGTTGGTGCCGACGACAAGATGGCGACGGAAGAAGTAATAAACGTACAATTTGTAATAGCAACGTTGTCTGATCGTTACGAAATACAAGGGACCGATGCCTTATGGTTAGGAAGCTTGTTAACACATACTTGATGAACAATATGTGGAATAGACATAGACATGACTTAATTAACAACAGCTTCAAACAGAGATGATTTGTCTTCAGGACGTGATGTCAAGTCTTGATAGGCAACCGGTAAAAACCGTCGACAGGTTAAGATAGTGACGTCTCCGGATGTCTAATGATGAACGCATAGAAAGAAAGTTCTAGATGAAGCCTATTTACTCTGCATAGTGAGGTATAGATCCTAAATAAAGAGTTGCTGTTTTACTCTCCTTACTACGTAGGTAGTAAGCAGTAGAATAGTACATCTTGCACGCTCTTGGTACATCAACTTGGGGTTAAAATGACTGAAATTGACTTCTTCATGCAAAGGATTTAGGTCGGTGCAGGACACAGTCTGCGTTGCGAGCTACGCTACGTAAAGATTATGGACGGCTTACCCCGGTACGCTACCTCACTCTATAATATGGCACAGGCGAATTAAAATTTTCCAGAGAAGCTATAAAATCGTAACGCAAAAATACACTTTAACGAGCCAAGCTAACTCACTTAATTGTAGAATACTTCCTTATGTATCACGGATTTTTTAAAACAAATATTATGCTTAGGCAAGTGACGAGATAAATATACATATTTTGAAAACTAAATGTTATTTGTGTGTACTTAATTCAGACATATACCACTAGGTCGACTGAAGCGTCGTCCACATAAATATGCATCAACAAATCATGCCCCTAATAACATTGTTTCTTTTAATTTATAGCAGTCAAACTTTCTTGGCTATAAATGCACTTTGTCCGATTTCCTCTGACGCGACAGTTTCATAACCACAATTGGTAGACAAAAGAATTTCCTCCAGAGTATAGGACAGAGAATGAAATACCGTAGTAAATGTTCCGGGCTTCGGTCAACATTTTAACGATTTAGTTAAACTAGGTTTTTTTTTTTACGTGGGATAGGTTTACGTTTGACTACAGCCTGCCTGATGTTAAGCATTGCTGCAGCCTAAGGTGTAACACGTTTACCTAGAAGATACCTATTAACTCTAGATTTGAAAACCCCTGGATTGTAGTTCGCAGGAAACACAGCTTCTGGTAAAGTGTTCCAAAGCTTTGCCGTCCGTACAATAAACGTTGAAGCAAAGCGCTGTGTTCGATACTTCGGCACTTCCACCATAAAACGGTGTCTACCTGCGGACTTTCTGCTTGTTCGGTTATAGAAGGGAGCTGAGAGAATCAGTTCATGTAGCTCCTCTGCACACTCCGAAATAAATTCGATAAAAGACCGACAGACTGGCCACCTTGCGGCGATGTTCCAAACTTTGGAGTTTTGCCTTCTTAATGGTGGTTTTACCTACTAACCTCTTAGCTCGCGTCTCAATCGAATCCAACGCCTCTAGCTGGTATTTTGCTGATCCATCTCAAAGATGCGAGCAGTACTCCATGCACGACCGAACTTGTGCTTTATACAAGGTAAGCAACTGTTCCGGATGGAAGTACCGACGCACCTTCGAGAGGATACCAAGCTTTTTGGCAGCCAATCGAGCCTTTGACTCAATATAGGACCCAAAATTTAACGACGAGGTAAGGGAGACTCCAAGTAGGTCCAGTTGGTCTGTGATTGGAATCGAAACATTCCGGAAAGTAGGGGCCAGGTGGAACGGCCTCTTTTTGGCGGAGAAAAGACACGAGGTAGTAGATATCTTTTCATTTATTGTCTGGACGGCAAATTTTTGGAACGCTTTACCGGAAGCTGTGTTTCCTGCGAACAAGTAAGTAGATACTCTCTAGGTAAGCGAGTTACAACCCAGGCTGCAGCAATACTTTAAGCAATGACAAGTATACAATTGAACCAAACATGCTACGTAAAATTTCACACTCACAACATTGTAAAACGTCCAATAATTCCACGACCGAAAACCACAATTTCATAGTTTTTATTTGAATAAATAATAAAGCACTTTAAGCTGCAAAACAGATCTTAGTACAAAGCAATTTGATCTTAGTAGCGAAGTAGTCAGCAGCTCTTATAAAGGGAAGGAAGCTATTACCATACATAAATGCAATGGCATTGCAAGCAAACGAATGATTTTTTTGAGTCTGGTCGTTTCTATGTTTAATAAGTATGTATTTACAAAAGAAAAGTATATATTATGTATTATATCCGTTATCTAGTACCCACGACACAAGCGTTTGCTTAGTGTGGGGCTAGATGGCGCTGTGTGATATGTCCTGCAATATTTATTTATTTATTATTATAATAACATGTAAGTAGGATGAATTTCTCCCTTTACCTCACACTTTAAAAACAATATCCGTTAAGAAGTGAATCACAAAAAAATTACCAGTGCGTCTATAGAATATAAGTCCTAAGTCGTCTTTTGAAATGCGCGACATGGTTCAGGCGCTGTCTTCGTTAAAGTTATAAAATACTTTGCTTTCGGACAGGATTTCTTCGAACTCTTTCCCCGACGGCTTATGAGAACATGACCTTTGCACGAGCACTAATGGACCAGATGTCTTTCCTGTTACAAATAAAAAGAGGTTTTACTGTCATGTCATCAGCCCGGTACACAAACATCTAATAGTCTAATTACCAAGCGTCGACTTCATGCTTACTTTATGAAATGCAATGACAGCGATTCAGTTCTTTGTCGCCCCATTTCATTATAATATCACAATACCTATAGTTAACTATGCATTCGCGCGAGAGTTAGAAACATTATTAACATAATTGCATAAAAATATCAGACGCCTACTACAGACGTATATAATATAATAACAAGAGAAACTTAAGCTTTGCGCTTGTGGCAATAATAATCAAGTTTCTTTATTTCAAGATTTTTGACGTAAGTGCTAGCCGGTTATTACAACTAAATTAAGTTTTTTTATGCCTAAAATGATATGTATGTTCTAAGATATTGTGAACTCTTGAAAAATCTTGTAATTCCACAGCAACTTGGCAATGTCCAAAGGAAAATAATTACCACCATTAAACGCCTTATGACGATCGTGGTTGGCTACAGATATCATTGTCAACTAGGTGGTATAGGACAGATATAAAGAAAAATGTATTTTAATATGTATGTTATTGGTTTAGTAAATTTTTATTCATATTATACAAACATTGGTTTTTAATTTGCTTATCTTTTTCTTAATTACATATTTTCCTTAACTTTTTTTAACCAACTTTTCTTTCACGATATATACGAACAACAACCTCCGAGTCTGGTGTTATAAAAAAGTAACATCGTATGTATGTATATATATAGCTAGGGTTGTTCGGAGAGCGTCATGTTGTCTGGTTTCGTACACACATTGTTAGGACGAGACCGTGGTTAATCAATGGCCAGCCTGTAATTGGAGTTCACGCCAAACCGACTAACAATTTCCGGTTTTTCTAAAGCTGCATAGTTACTTCATTAAATAACGTTTTCAATGTGGTATTATTTTCTGGTCATAAAAAACAGAAGTCGCCCACCAATGCGGTGGATTGACCGACATAAGAAAAACCACAGGGTGCACCTGGATTCAATCTGCGCAGGACTAGGACGAGTGGGATACTAAAAGAGGCCTATGCTCAGCGTAAATCTTGCGAAGATTTTGAGTTGCTGATAAATGTAGTTAATCCTCTTATTACTAAGCAAGATACTAACATAGAGATAAATGAGTTTCTGTGTTAATAAGGCTTGCAATTACTTAAGTTTAATAATTTTATCATTCAGGCTATCCATATTTTCTTTAAATCCCAGTCACTTGTAGGTGAGAGTCAAGTAAAAGATAAATGCAAAATTAATAACATACTTAAATATGGGAAGAGTTAAAAATGTGCGCGTACAAATAAATGTTCACCGCTCCGGTAGCGGAGAAAAACTAAGTTCGCGATCAACAACCGTGTACGCGTCGACGCGAGTCCACTGCGTGCATGTGTGCGCGCAGTGTTAGAACATTTCTGAAATGTTCGCGTACAATTTGTTAATGTTCGCCCAAGTGAGTCGACTAGCTTGAACATCTGTGTCGTTCACTGTGCATTACAGTGTAGCACACTGGTGGAATCGCACCTTAAAGGTGAATAAATAAACATAATGTTCGTTCTTTCGTTCAACGGCTAAATTACAAGTCCTATTATTTATAGTCCTATTATTGACTGCTCTGTTAGCTTAGTTGGTAGTGACTCTGCCTTCTAATCTAGGGGTTGCGGGTTCGATTCCCGCATGAGACAAGTAATTATGAATACTAAAATTTGTAATTACTTGTGTCGAGTCTGGCCGTTTCTATGTATAATAAGTATGTATTTACAAAAAAAAAGTATATAAGTATTATATCCGTTATCTAGTACCCACGACACAAGCGTTAGCTTAGTGTGGGGCTAGATGGCGTTGTGTGCAATGTTCCGGAATATTTATTTATTTATTTATTTATTTATTTATTTATTATATAACACACTAAGTATTTCATACCTTCAAATGCATGCTTTAATGACTTGACAATACTTACAGAAAAAAAAAACTATTCAAAATACATTCACGCCTACGGATCTTTTAGAATGAAAAGTAGTGAAAAGGAATGAATAGGTAAAGGTATGAAAAGTACCCACTGTTAAAAGTATAACAACCAGTTATACTTTTAACAGTTGTTCCTCGGGGCAGTCTAAATTATAACTATTATATAATTATAATAAATGTACACTAGCATATCTTAAATTTTAAAAACTAATTAAGTATGTGAAATAAAGACTTTTTGAAACTGAACTGATACTGAACCTCGGGGCAGTCGAGAGTATAGTTTTTTTTTCTTTTTAAAATAAGAATTCTAGACTAAAAATGAAACAGGGCCAGAAAGGGCTTGTCAGTGTCCGGAGATTTGGACGCAATTCGATTACTTCCTCGTAATATTAGTTAATTGAAAAAACTAAGGATGAAACAAAATAAATTAAGTATAAGTGTTATAAAACCTTTTTTTTAAACAAAATAAGAATTCGGTTTTTATGTTTTATACACAAAGGAGAGTTAATATATTATGCTTTTTCCGCATATGACGAACAGACTCCACTCACTGGGAATAAAAGTTAGACTGCGGACAATGCGCGGTATGCGGATCAAATTTTCAGCACCGTCCTGCGCTACTATCAAAGCAGTGATCGTGCATATCAATAAATACAGTCCACCCCAAATGGGCAATGAAAAATATAGATGACCAATATCATAATAAAGTTTCAAGAGATTTCTCCTCAATTTTTTTTTATAAATTCGTAAAAGCCTTAACAAATATAAGAATAAAACAATACAAACACATTGCAAGTTACTTAAAGAGGAGAAACAGTAGGAAATATTATTATGCACGGATTTACTCATATATGTACGTTTATTTAAAAACAGGAAAGATTGTCAAAAACCAGTAGGTAAATTAATTTTAGATTTTTCAGCTACTCTAGTAACAGTCAAAGTCTTAGTAGTCTTACTGTTATAATATTTATCAACACAAGCATAAAGAATAGCCTATCATATAAACGCTTCTGTACTCTAAGTAGGTAATGTCATTCGCTACTTCATCGCGTGAAGGGATAGCTTTTGTCCTATTCAGAATTGAGAGCGGTAGTAGAGAAGTAGGTATAATATCGTGGGTATTGTAGTGCGACGGGAGACAGCCAAGCGAAGATGTCGGACGCTGATACGGCAAATTGAAACTAGTCGCAAAAGACCCATCGGAAGATAGGGGAAATAGGTCCAGATTATAATCGGAACGATATTTTTGAACAACGCTACTAAATCCAAAATTGTGTAATACGCATTCGAAAAATATATCTACCTATAAGTCTAAAGGTGAACGTTGGTGTTTTGATTGGCATTTCGTCGAAAACTTTCCACTATCGTTCGTTAGGGAAATTGAAAAACAGGGCGACGGATTAACAAAATAGTCTTACGCCAAATGTATCCAAATATTTTAAACTCATCCCGTTACTAACTTCGGTAGTTACACTCGAATACCTCATTTATTACAGCTACGCGGTTTTTCGTAACATAATACTGCTGTTTGTCCGAAACATTTATAAGAACCCTACAAAAAACTGATGTAAGGGCAGCATTGTCGTTTTTAAAGATACAATACTACCATATTTCAAGCTCCAAACGATCTATATATATTTACTACTTATAACTACTCAATTTGACTGCTTAACAATCCATGTAATTAATGAAATCAATAATGGAGGAAAAATTACTTTTTTGTACGAGGTAAAATTAAGTAAATCTAAGGAGGTTCCTAGAAAATCCTTTGCATTTGCTTAAAAACAAACCGCAGTTGAGAATAGGGGCATTCACGTACACATCCGTTATTTTTGAAACTACTTCGTTCAACATGGCAGACCGAAATCGAAACCAACTCGATTTAGAAAAAACCAATGAGAATATCTAGAATCACGGGACAAAATATTCAGCTGCTTTAATTTTTAATAAAATATTTTCCTATTTCGCAAACATATCGTCTCGTCTCTCTAGTTATAAATAAAAAACTTTTTACAACAATCAAATATAACCTATGTGTGATCGGAATAACGTAGCTATTTTCAGACAATATTCGGTAATCGAGTTTGTTTTGGAGACGTATTAAATCAAATTATTAATGGTGCTTTATTTCCTAATTTCTCTACACTTATATATTAAATATGATAATAAATAAGTATTTAGGGGCATAAAACACAGCGCCATCTAGCATATGTACAATAATTCAATGTAGAACAATCCAATGAGCTCACAAGCGGCACTACACGTAAGGAACTTGCTGGAAGAAGCTGCCTTAAACATTGGTGGTGATGGGTATTGCAACTAACAAACAATAGTACTAGCGTATCATTAGAAGGTATGAGCAAAAGTCCATTCCTTCTATTAGGCTTGTCGCTGCTCTCTCTGATATTCGGTGTCATAAAAAGTGTAGGTCAACAATTTAATCTGAAGATTTATTGAATCCGATTCAGTATCTTAAGATTTCTTGTCCATAATTTGTTATGCATAGAAATAATTGAAAGAGAGAACGCAGCGCGCAGTCAGTGGTTCTGTAAGAACTTCGAATATAACACGAATAGTAAACGGGGACACGTCCGGTTTTGCAGATGCCATGGTTTGGCGATATACAACAGAAGCGGTGAGGATGGCAAACACCCTGTTATTCACGCCATAACAATGACTGCATTATACTGTATACGCGGGGTACCTAGACTGTATGATATAGTGTTAACATTTCGAGGACATATATGCAATTCTTAGACAATGCAAGATATTACTGGCAAAGCGGGGGTAGCTGAGCGAGTTGAATCTGTTAGAACTATTTTGGATCGAACGATCGGTAAATGGGAAAACAAACGAAACATTAGATTTTTCTTTTTTTTCAAGGAATGGATTTGCACTTGACCGTAATTCGCCTTTGGATTGATCAAAACATAATTCAAAACCAATCATTAGATCAGGTCAACGCCACGGTGCCAAATTCGAAAACGAGAGTTTTCAAGCCTAAGAACCTTTGACATGGCTTTACGACTGAGCTTTAAAAAACTTAATAAATAAAACGCCGAAACATACATATTTTTATTTTAACTGTTATCCCGGGACAACGTACGGGACTTCGTGGGGACCTATACAGACTAATACAAAGTTGGAATACATTATGTACCTTAAAACAATTTAAGGGGTTCACTTAAACGTATTCTCTGCCCCAGTAATGATCGTTCCTTCAACACGACATTCTGCCACCATAACGATCCACTAATGATCTTGCTAAACATTTAAATGAAATTAGCATCGTTACAAGATGAGTAAATTAGCACGGCACGGAGTAATAACTTGAAAATTCTATCTGATATTGGTAATTAACCTCATTTTGAAACTGATGCTACATAAGGGAAAAAATAGCTGCTGTAGTATAGCTTCATTATCCACCTGTGTGTATAAAAAAATGACTACCTTTAAGTTCAATTAGCGCCCTGAATGATAATGAAACATCTAAACAAATCACTAGGATGACAAGGCCAAACAACATTTGGATTAACAACATAAGGGATGTCTGAGGTATTCTACAAATGTAAATGGATACTTGGAAATGTATTACTCTTATCAGTTAGGCAGGTTAAATCATCGTATGTATACGTTCGAACAATACTTGTTCGTACATTGAGAACTGCTTTAATATTCAAGTAATGGTTACAACGGGACGGATCTATCTGGAGCCAAATATACTCAACGGTAGCTAGCTTTTCATGGTTCAATTGGAAATCGTTGCCGGCATCGCCCCGTCCTCGGACCTTTTGCGTGGTAGGTACCAGCGAACGTCCTACAAATCAACAGTTACGAATTTCGACCTTCGTGTTATATGATATACCTATATTTTATTCGACAAATAAACCGGACGTAAGACATGCGCAGTAAGAACAAGAAATTGTCGTACATCACGTGCGAAAGCTTTTAGATTCTGTTCACATAAAGATTTCGGTACGTTTTTATGTACCTTTATATATATAGGTACTTTACGCCCCTGTCGTTCAAATTATATAAAATATATTTTTATAAGGATAGTGCTGAGCGAATCGGTCTACAAATACCGATGATTCCCTGTGGTTTACGATTTAACAATCTAACTTTAGAATATAAACCAGATGGCCACCTCCAGCTCTCAATAGAAATTGTATATATGAAAACACTTTACGATATACAGGCGTATATATGTACTTTTTCTTCAGATTTATGTATGGAAGATCATGTAACAATACAGTAAAAATACGAAAATATGCAACTTAAGATGTCAGTACAATGATAAGTCAAATTACAAACATAAAATATCAATTTTCGTAACTAAGACAAATCATACCAAGATTTTTTTATCACAAATGAAATGTAACAAATAAGCCATTGGCTGTTCAATTTTTCTTACCTGATCTATCTGTTTTTTCTCGTTAGAAATGACAAGGAGTCCGAAGTGGCCACTTGTATGCAGCCGTGCACGTATGTCTGTCACTTCAACAATTAGCAGCGACGAGCATGATCGCGCGGATGAAATATATATAGGTGACGCGTAAACAGAGCAACAAGGCCGGCGCCGACGGCGACCACTGCGCGAATATTCAGAGACGTCGTGCACGAGCGGGCAACCGAAAAGATCGATACCGCGCGCTCCCTTCCCAACACCCTAGCGGCTGCGGCGGGACACCCAATTTCAACAGCGCGACGGCGGCGGTGCTGGGCTACAATCTGTACGAGCGATCGCAGCTGAGAGAGGCTACTTCAATAGCAGCGATGTACTGACAGAATGTGCGCTTCTTTGCACTGCATATAGTACGAAATAGTGACGTAGTGGGGACGCATGAAAATCGCGGGGAGCATGCGCGGTCGAAGGTAGGCGCGGCGACGCGTCGCCAAAGCTCGCGTTCGAAGCGGGCGGGAGCTAGAACAAAGAGAATCGTCATGACGGTACTGGATGAGGGTCGAATGAGCCGGCGGGTGCCCGGCGCGGCGGCGGCGCGACCTCACCGTGCCGCACGCGGCTCTCACGCAATACCATCGATCATGGCACGCACAACCCGCGACCTCCACCACCATATTGCCCGACAACCCATTTTGCATATTGATTTCCGCTTCTTACCGACAATAAATGAACTAAAATCTTAGCCGAGTCTTGAATCTCTGTAGGAAATTCGAGGTGTACAATGGACATGTATCTGGACAAGCAATCGTATCGTATACTTACCAGAAGATTTGCAAAGGAAAATTCTCAAAAATTATTATTATTGGCTTTATTGTTTTTCAAAGAGCAAAATCGGTTTTAATAATTGTTATTCATGTACTTTTTTGGAACTCGGAACGATACGTCACGAAACTCGACCAAGTGACTCTCGTGTTTTTAGTCTGGACTTGTGCCATCATGAAGGGATTAAAATGCAACACGTGTTTAAAATCACAGATGTTTGCATTGTGCATATAGTAAAAAACTGGGCAGGTTGAAGTAATAATTTGATAGTGCAGTTTAATCATATAATTTAATGTTTTGCTATTATGAAAATATTTGTCAAAATACACAATTATTTTATGTTGTAAGTTCAAGTTTTTATTAATTGATTATATATGAAATATATAGATCAATTGTTAGATAAGTTAAATTAATAAGTTAATAAGTAAAGTTGCTAGTACTACAATGGAATAGAAATTGAAATTGGATAAATCTGATTATTGTGAACAAGAGATTCCTTAGCAACAGTAGATTGGAAGTCTGATGTACTTGTCTGTTCTTACACGACCAGATATTTATTTTTGTGTCGGTTAACTGAGTCAGTTTAATAAATGTCAAAATGTTCATAGGAATAATGCAAAGGGAATACTTAGATGTCTAATAATTATTATTTTAAATTTGTAAAGGGAACAGCTGAACTTGTTGGATATGTTTATGCTGACTGTGCAAGTAATACATATGACCGTAAAAAGGTTTTTTGTTGTAAAATTTCATGCATGGTATCGGAATATATGACCGTTGCTGAAGCATGTACAGAAGCAATGTACATATTTAAGATTATTGTTAAATATGTGAACTTGCTGGCAGTTTAAGTACAGTGTTACTTTATAATGATACCCAAAATGCACACAAGAAGAAAAAATAAAACAATAATAATTCAGACTGCAGAAACTTTATGCCATCCCATGTTCTTGTCGCGTTCTCTAAGAACTGTGCGAACAGTGACAGTGGCAGTCGGCATGTAGTTTTCCGCTCATTTTGAAAACCACAAAGTTTCTCTAATTTCGTGACGAGAACAAGCAGCGGCGGTGCGGGGTGCTTAGACCTACAATTTCAGATTTATAGTTCGCCACGGCGTCGTCTTAAACTCCATAGAGACCATAACTATAGACACTGCTCATTGCACTGTTACCTCTATTTATAAGCCCCCAACGAACCGTATACATTCACTCACAGAGACTGACAACTTTCGTCACCAACACCAGCGAATAATTATAGGAGACTTTAGCAGCCACAGCACGGCTTGGGGATACCCTGACATGACGGATCCACTCTAGAAGATTGGTCTGAAGCGGAAAACCTTCGCCTGATTCGTGACGCAAAACAACCTGCATTATTTAACAGCTGCCATTGGAAACGAGAATACAACCCAGACCTAATTTCCGGAAGCTCTAACATCCTTATGCTTCGAACTTGTTGGCCTACCTATACTGAACACCCAGAACAGAGCCATTACCTGCATTATCCATGCCGCAGTCAGGTCCACAAAAGTACCCTTTAAGAGACGTTTTAACTTCAAATAAGCCGATTGGGATTTATACACTGAACTCATTGATGAAAAACTCCTAGAAATGGAACCCAATCTTGACAACTATGAAAAGTTCGTAGAGGTAATAAAATTAGTGTCTCGCAAATGTATTCCCAGAGGCTGTCGTACACTCTAAATCCCGGGAATAAACCAAGAATCCGCTGCTTTACTAATCCCGTTACCCTTCATCAACAGAAACGATTACTGTTGGCGTGGAGCTACTAGCTAAGTTAAGAACTGTCCGCAGAGAAAGATGGGTCACCACTATCTCGAGTAAGTATAGACATTAAACATGACTCATAATAGTTAGTAAAAAAGCCTGGTCTACCTTAAGAAAGCTAACTGGTGATCCGCCTGGGTCATCCAAGCCAGGAAAAGTTACACCAACTGAAATTGCTCACAAACTGTTACTCGACGGGAAACCTCCGAGCCGATTACCCAAAACGCAAAAACTTAAGCCCAATCCTCCTACTCCCGACACATCAGAAATTAGCAACCAACCCACATTAACAGAAATAATTCTAGCTATCAAGGGTCTCAAAAACGAGAAAGCCGCAGGGTTTTTTTTAACACGAAATAGGATTACGTTTGACTATAGCCTGCTTGATGTTAAGCACCACTAAATAGAAAAGATTCTTATATGCTGACGATTTAGCTTCGACATCCCAGACCCAATCTTTTGAAAGCACAGAAAAAAACCTTACCTTAGAAGCCTTGAAGTCACTTAGGGCCCACCAAAGTAATAGAGAAGCTTCGCGTCCACTATCAATATCCTGGCGAGGTGGCAATATCGAACACACCCAATCTCCAACCTAACTCAGAACACTCACATATATACCAAATTGCAAAAAAAAACTAAACTAAAAGTAAGTACCAGAAATAACTTGATTTCACGCCTCACTTCAACGACTTGGGGTGCCTCTGCCCATGTTCTCCGCACTTCTGGCCTCGCACTCTCTTTCTCCGCTGGGGAGTACGCACGCCCAATGTGGCATCGTTCTACCCACGAGTCGACGTTGCGCTAAATGTAACCTGCCATATAATAAGGTAAAGACCTGGGGCACGGTAATAGATAATATTACCGTGCCTGGGGTGGCCTATTTTTTGAAGACGTTAAGCCGTCTTCAATCCCAAGTGGGCTGCTGCATGACAAACCTGGTCAAATGGGGGTACTCTAACGAGAGAACCCAATATGGCTGCGGAGCTATCCAAACGATGGCCCATCTCACGTCACCTGTGCCCCAAGTACTAGTGCATGTGGCACTAGAAACGATTTGCTCACAGCCTCGCCCCTCGGCGTAGCTGTGGCAAACTACTGGTCCAAATCCATATAGATAAGTGATCTCAAAAAAAACCATATTAAGGATAATTTGTTAGTTATAGTTAGTTATAATTCGTTCAATCGCCGACACGAAGAAGAAGAAAATTGTACATATGTAGATTCTTAGGATGTTAATATATATGAAAGATTACAGCTTGATAAGATGTAGTTGGAGTGTTGGATTTTTTTTAATATACATATATGTGGCAACATCGAATTAAATAAACTCTCTCTGCTGATAAAAAAATAAATATGATGTTCGATTACTCATAGAAATACGTTGTTTTATTAACATTGACCTCAATATATTTCAAAGTATCTCAAATATCAAAGGGAAAATTATGTTGACCGTCTTACCGAGATGTCATGAAGCCTTTTTAAAATTTAAAATGCTTTCTAATATAAAAAGGCAAGAAATTTAATATGTAACTCAGGCTTTATGAGGTCAGGCTCAAGGGACTGACCAGGCCAACCGAGGAGCGCCCGTGCTTCGAAGTTACCCACAATAAATTGATGAAACAACTTTACTATGCACAATATTGCAACAAAGCAGACAACGTACAAAGTTTTAATTACTTTCATATAAAACGAGCGGCACATATAGCGGCTCTTCATTACTCGAATCAACTTTAGGAACCATACTGATATGCAAGTTAGTACTAACAAAATAGCAGCATTGGACCGTTAGCTGCTAGTTTATACTTTTACCGCAGATAAGCCGGTTACGCTCGAGTTTCCATAAACTAGACAGATCAAGTTACCGCACGATTTTGCAATCTCGGATTGCTGCACCACTTCACCACACTTTAGAGCTATAGTAAAAAACCTGATAGTGTATATGAACTTCATTGAATATATCTAACCTAATGCTGCAGAAACCAATATGTACAATGTATTAACAGAAAGGGTAATTAAAATTGATGTCAATACGAGGTTTTCCTTGGTAATTTAAATTTGAGAACCATATAAAAAAACTCTCTTAGAGTCCGACTGCCAATTGTGCTTACGATTAAAAAATTTAGCAGCCAATCCACCGGATAATATTTCTATGATTATGTAAGATATAATACAGCAAAACGATTGATGACCAAAACACGTTAAAATTCAGCACCCGTCTATGTGAGGTTTCAGGTTGAATTGCCCTTCTCGATTCTATTACTACTTTCAGCTGCTTGATAGAAGCTGAAAGTAGTTCTGGCTTGGGGTCAGACATTCAGTATTTAAGTCGTTGCACCTCGGCCTCGGCTCATTTATTTTCACATTTCTGATTTTGATTTGATCGCAATTCTTTAAGTAAATGACTTTTAAAAACCATCAGGGAGTTTATCTTATCAACAACAAAATTAAAATTGTAGATAAAGAGAACACAACAGATTTTCCTTTCTTCAGTTACATGAGAGGACCACTGAAAGACTTATTTTAATTTTAAGAGAAAATTTTACTTTTTGCACAATTTTTCATTTTCAAGAATATATTAACTATACCCAGATCAAACAACCACAAGGCTCTAGTAGTAAGAATGCAAGAAACTTGGAATGGAAATCATTATAAATATATTTTATTTAAATAAATATTTATTTTATATTATATAATTTTTATTTTTTTTACATTAAATAGCCTTACGTTTGACTATAGCCTGCCTGATGTTAAGCACCACTACAGTCTAAGATGTAGCACGCTTGCCTAGAATAAACCTATTTACTCTAGATTTGAAGACCCCTGGGTTTATGATCTTAATACGCTGTCACATTTCAACAATATGTTTTTACGATGATTTACTCCCTTTCAGTCGTGTTTCCTCTTGACTGAGGGTATATTGATGATTTTGACATATTTAGATTAAATATTTAATTCGTTTTGCAATATAGAAACTACCAAGGAAATTGTAGTTCTTTTAACATTTTTTTTGTCGACATGTAATACTTTTTTATGAATAAAGATGATTATGATTATGTAGTGACGCCCCCGCAGAATTAATTCGTTGGGGAGTTCTCTTGGGCGGATACATTTAGGTGGGCGCCCATGTCTTTCCACGGAAGACACATGTCCTCGGATATTGCGGTCCTCAATCATGTCAATTTCCTCGCGATATTTTCCTTCTTAGTTAAGCGAGTGCAAATCCACACAAAACTTGAAAAACGAGTCATTGGTATAGGGCCGAATTCGAACCTGGATGAGTCAGGATGAAAAACAGACGCTTAAGCCGGCGAGCCACACTCGCTATGTGCAAATACAAATATCACAGACGGCAAAATTATTAACTGAAGAACAAACCTTTGCACCTACATATTCGTGAAATATGTAAAAGAATTTTGAATTATCATAGTATATAGATTTATAATAAATTAATTACATAATAGTAATACATAAGCTTGATTCTTTTATGTCATAGGATTCCATCCCGCTATAATACCGAGTTTTAATGAAATATTTTTTAATGTCAGTATTATATAAATGCATAGTGCTAAACGAAAAATAATACTCAATTTGTATTATGTATTACTTTAAGACCAAGGAAAATTTTCGTGAAATTTGCTAGAAGTACTAGTGATGCCATCTGATGATTTGTAGTAACACTGGGAGTTCTAAGCCTCCTCAATAGGTAGCGGCGCTTCGGTACAAAGCGATATGAAGTAGTGTGCAGCGCCATCTACGGAACAATAGATGAAACTCATCCCAATCTACGAACGCAACCGCGGCATGGTTTCAGGAAAGACCGAGCTACAATAACAACTTCAGCTCCACCTAACAGCAAGAATAGAAATGAATTAGTTTTGTATTGTTCGACCACGGAGTTCAAATAGATGGAGCTTTATCAATGTATCGAGACGCTCCTTTTCCAATTATTTTATTCTTAGATTGAACAACTGGAAGATGTAATTATAACCTAGTACACCATAAAGAAAAATCCGTGTAATTTAAATTAAACGTAGTTCCATGAATACGTATGTAGGTTAGTACCTCGAGTAAACAACGTAGGTACACTAAAGATAATACTGAATCGGAAGTACGGAATTAATTGAAATAGTATGTACTATGTAATCAGTCTAGATGTATATATTTGGGACAACTTAAACTTGGGGCATGTTCGCAAATATTTCACGAGTGTAAGAAATTAATTCGGTTACTGATTAGAAGACATCTTCAAGCTAAGCTACCCGCATCTAAAAGAAGCAGCGTGGGATCGCAAGAAGTTTTGCCAACTGACCTCCGAACTTCAATATGACGATGGCACCCGATGATGATGATAAAACATCATATGCCAACTTAAAATATTTTACTGCGAATATGGATGTATATCTATTTAAATGTTTTATTTATGTGCTCAGTTCGTTTCTGTATAATTCACATCTCCCATTACCAACATGGTTACTCGCTTAACGTTATAAAAGTTTTAGACAAAATATACTTACATGAAAGTACAATATAAAAATCTTTTTTTTAAATGATCTCCGTATAGATGAATATTAAGTTGTTCATAATTTTGTGTCCATATGTATTTTTACGTCGTCGTCTACGAATATTTAGTGGGAATTGTTTAAAACACACAATGATTTCCTTATTCTGATGAAAAATTTATGTATGTATTAAATTAAAATACGTTGGTACGTAACAACTTGTTCAGTTGTTGCGAGGCTACAATTTCACAAACCATTCCCATCGTTTTCCAATCTTAATGTCCACTCTATCTGACCTTGATATTGTTACAAAAAGTATAATGTATTGATTACTTGGCGCGCAGCTTGTTCAGTTTACACTTTCCGGCATATTTGTATTATGGTTTTACACGCAAGTGCAGATTTAAATAGAATAACGTTAGAGGTACATAATTGTCACAAGTTCGTTCGGTCATATGTTTGATGTACTTATATGTACGAATGAGTTACGATACAGCAGGCTATTTTCGATTAGATTCTGCTTAGCTTTCAATAAGTGCCGCAGGTATAGGTCGCGGTCTTGGCCAGGGTTTTCGTAACCTACTTTTCCGTAACGTATATTTGTTTTTGAGGTCATAATTTTGATTACTTAACTTACGTAAAGCAAGACTATTTATATTACATTTGGCACTGGTAGAACCTCTCCTGGTCGCAGAAAAAGACATCTTACGACAATCACAGCAATAATTTCAGATTTAATGGAAAACCCGTTAAACTTTGTCGAATTTTTTAAGTCTTTGTTGTGTTTTTTCCACTAAAAAAACTTCGTAAGTATATGTTTCGTATAGTTAGTACTTCAAAATGTTCATAGTAAACCCGTCTGACCGTATGAATATTTTTCTTATAAATTGCAAATAGACGATAAACAAAAAATATGACAAGAGCAGAGGCCAATAGGCATTAGGGATACAAAAACAATCATAATTGAAAACATGGAGATATTAAAACTCTATATATGATATAAGCTTTTTGTGGTTTTGACTGATTCTACAGCTGCAACCATTTTAAGTATAGGTAATCGGAAAACTAGCGGTTTGTAATTAGTACCTACCTAGCGGACCCGACAGACTACGTCCTGTCTAAAAGGTTTTTAATGCGGCAGTTTTTTGTTCCTGCCTATCTTTGACGTTAGGAACACACCTAAATCGCTTGGATAACAGTGAACTTTATACAATGGCAATAAAGCTCAAATTGACTCTACGTTATATTTAGAAAGCGTTTGTATGGGAAAAAGAAAAGGGCTGTTTTTATGGATTTTCTGGCAATTATTCGATTTTTTCTCGCAGTTAAAACCATCGTTGAACATTAAAAAAAAGAATTGGCCAAATTGGTCCAGGCCTTGTAGAGTTATGCGCTTGCCAACACATTTTGCTATTCATTTTTATATTATAGAAAAATATTTACTTGATATATTTATTAAAATTTATTGATGTTCCTGCACTTAATTTGTACCTTAGTAAACAAAATTGTGCGTCTCGTGACTCTTAAAGAGGGCCGACTGTTTTGGATATGATAATTAATGTAAGAGTGGACGTAAAAAAAAGTAAGCCAGAATATAGGCTGAAATCCGATAAATTCGGTTGAAGAAATTTCACGAATAGAATTGAAAACAATTGAAATACAAGTCGGGTGAGACCGCAGCATATGGTGGTTTTTTTTTTTATCTTATGCCTACCGATTACTAATGTAAAAAAGTATTCTAATATTTATTTTGGGCAAAAGAATTTAAGCTGGTCAGATCCTCCACTGAAGATGAACATCGCGACTAGGGTTGCCACACTAAAGCGCAAAAATACCAGGCAATTAGCCCAAGAGCAAGTAAAAGAAATAAGTTATGTTCTTTTAACAATTTTGTACTCCAATCAAGATGTTCTGAATGATGTATAGATTTTCTAGATTATGTCCATTCCATACATACAATGTACGTATCTGATAGTATATTTGCAATCATTTGAACAATAATTTATCAAGTATTATTTACCTACAATAGCAATCAGTCAACCATGTAAACCTTGTGCTTCAAAATTATGCAACTACTTTATCAGTATCCGTTGCGCGATCCACGGCCTCGCAGGTTGCATGGAAACTATCCAATTATCGCACGAAACTTGGGACCTAACCGCACTGTAAGGGGTAAATCGCGTTTTTTATTTCATCATACTTAAAAAACTTTATATTACAGACTGTTCTTCGGAACATTTTTTGTAAAGATAATGATTACAAATTTTTAGTGATCATAATAACATCCAGCTACACATTTAAGATTTTTTATGTTATTGTATTAAAGTGAACACCTAATCTATGCTGTAACCACACTTTGAATCCCACTCACCATTTAGTTGGGAGATAGGTACTCGTATATCGACTTGCTCGTAAAAGGATTACTTAACTAATTAAAGGAGTAGGTACCATGGAATGAATTAAAAGTAAAAATATAAAATGAAAGCTTTTCACAAATGACGCTGCGGCATAACTATCTTCCAAAAATGAAATACTTTCAGTTCAAATAATAAATAGAACTCTACACCCACAATGAAGATTTAACCATACACGAACACGCCATTCAAGGAACGTACGGGCGAACTAGGAATTTACAAAGATAAACATATTGTCAGTATTTTATCATCTCTTAGATGCATTTTACTTGTGATACTTTGAACCATTTTCTTGCAGAGCAATAGATAATTACAATAATAAAAAAGCGCTCACTACAATTCAAGTAGTCAAGAGAAGTGCTGATGATTTCTTATGAGGCGCATAAATAGTCGCTGTTGCCAAATCTATGTTAGTGAACTTTACATTTGGCACAGGCGAGTGTGTCTGCGCTGTTTGTTACGTTAAAAATATGCTGCGTCACGACCGAGTCATAGTGGCGCTGCTCGTCTGAGTGGGCTGGCTTGGGTCCAGTCCGCGCATGCATCATGATCCACTAGCGTAATTGCGAAAATCGGCTCGCGAACGTTTTCCATGGTGGCTTGTATTATAACAGAACTGTTTATGGTGACCTTCTCACTAGATTGGTTAACCTTTAATGTCATTCACGAAGCCCGCATGTTGTGTTTATGTTCCTACACTACCACACTTATCATCTATTTATTTTATTCAATGACATGATGGATAAGGGACCTAAAACTATTGTACAAGTGGCGTATGGTCAGGAATTTTCAGAATTCAAATCATTTTCAACAAAGAAAGAAAGAGAAACAAACATGTACCAGTTAGTCAGTCATGATGACAATAATAAACGTGCTGATAAAACAAAAAAAAACAAAGGAAAGTTGGCTGTTTGCAAAGATACTACTTTCAGTCTAGTTTGCAGTGCTAGTTTTACACGGGTCTTCCATTGGCACTCGCTCAACTCTCAAGTTAAGAAATTTCAATTCAATCGTCCAATTAGTAGAACTCTCATTTCTTCTCCCTAAAAACGTGATCTAAGCCACGTTGACCAAACAGAGTGCCAGCAAGCATAATTCAGGCGTTTTACAATAAAATTCGATATATTAACTGCTCGATCCGGTTTGGAAGTGTTAATTAACCTTTATTGTTTTTGCGCCATTAAACCAATTATGAACTACTTTTTAAGACCTCAAACGATTTTTAGGTAGATAGTCAGTCAGAAAAAATAATTATAAGAAATAAATCAATTAATCATGGCTTGGACCCAACAGTACGCTCCCGTGTCCACTTAAGACACGAGTTGGGGAAATTGCAATTCAAGAAGTTCAGAATGTAAGCAGTTATGAACCAAGTGCATGTATATACACATTTATATTAGGTACTGAGTTTTCCTGGAATTGCAAAAAACGTTCTCGGACCGGAAATCAGAGAAACCAAACGACTAAGTCTAAGACCGTTTGCAAAAGGACTTCCGTAAAAACGATGTACTAAATAATCAACAACCAAAACTAGAAGTAAGATAAGAATATAACAAAACTAAATCATGTTTTGTCAGAACCAGGTTCTGAACTTACAGAATACTTTACCAAGCTTCATAGAGGACCGTAGCATTAAAAAATCTTGGGATTGTGATTAATTTTGGGATGCATTGTACATAATTGCAGCTGTGAGATACGAACACGTGTCTGTATGATACATTTATAAGTGTTCGCTAAAGTACAATACATTTTTGCAAAGCTAGATTCGTCTCTCCACCTGTCGGTTGCCAAGAGTGACGGCGCTTCTGATAAATGCAATTGATCAAACACGGATGCAACAGTGATTTAATTTTAATTGTGGAATAGAATTGTTTATGATGTCAGCAAGATAATGCGGCGCGGTGGAACGATTACGCAAGACAACAAAAAACACTGAGCTGGGTATTTGCAACTAACCAGATGATTGTAATGAGGAGATTATTATGTTATCTATATAGATAGATAGATAGATAGATAGATTTTATTGACATACAGAATTACAACTAACTTATTACAATGATAATAGGTGTTGGCATCAGTCATGTCTCGTCAAAAAAATTACTAATTAAAATTACATTGAAATAAAATTAAACTTATAGTTATTTTAGCTGTATAGGGTATAAGTTATAGACACACTATCTGTATTAAAAAAGCAATCGCTATATAAGTCGGAGCCCAAAGCTAGAAATATTGCATGCTAGGTAACATTCGTATCTAAATAAAATGGTTCAATTAGAATAATTTATTACGCATACACTTTTATTACAAGCTATTAGAAGTGTAGTAAAAATAAGAAGCTCCGAGAGGCATCATGACCAGACTGATGTCATAGTCATATGCGATGCGTGTCGCCGTCGTCGGTACGTAACACCTTTCATGACATCACACCAGGATTTATTTTTGTAGCTCGCTCGACCCTTAAATAAACATTTTGAGTCGCCGCTTTTTCAGATTGTTCAATGATAATTGCGACCGTATCGCGACGACACATGTGCCATGAACATTGTGTTAATTACTATGGCTCATTTAATCGGCCCTTAGTGAAACTTGAATTAAATTTAATGATATTTTTGATTCGAATAGATTCCTTAGGAAAGATTCCTTGAGCAAGTACATAATGGTGGGCGCCTATCTGGTTTTAGAAAACTACGACTGAGGACTGGTTTACACAAATTATAGATAACTTACATCTGCTAATCGTCTCCTTAGCGCACTGCGGTTTAAATGATCGTTTGAACTCAACTTCCGTAACAAAAGTTGCTCTTGCAAAACTTAAATTAGAACACTCGTTTAGAATGTACTACTCCATTATTTGCAAACGAGTACTTGAACTGAAAGAACCGAGAAAAATTAAAGTTACTACCCTGAAAATCGAGCAGTTGTTTGATTCATCATCAGCGGTTTTGTCTGCCGTGCCAGGATTGGACCGGATTGGTCTATACAGTTTACAGCAGTAGATATCAAAATAAGTGCAAGCGATAGATTCAAACTCTGCTTAAATCATCTGTCACAGATGCGTACTGATGTTGTTGTTCTTGATACAGGACGTTGACTTTTCAAAGTAACAGAATAACTGAAATAGAATCGGTGTTGTCGCATTAGATAGCGTCAGGATCAGAATCCGATTTGAATACGATTGTCTCAAAATATGCTCACAGAAATAGAACGAGCTCTTACACAATCGCCGGTCACTGGCCGATGGCTGATGCATACAGTCAATAGCTGAAACGTCCCTCGATAGATAACTAATACAGATGACGAAACCTTATACACTGAATATTTTCCAGAATGAATTCTACTATTTTATTTCCACCGCATATTCGTCTTATATTGTAGGTATATCTTGATAAAAAGGAGACAGCTCATATAGAACCATCCACTGGTATATTTGTTTTTTTTTTATGGCTTTTGCGTAGATATAACTTCGCAATTCTGCCAATGTCAAGTGGGAAGACAGGCCATCAAACTGAGAAATTTTAATTGAAATATCGATATGTAATTTTTGGTTTTAATTAACAATTGTACATCAAATGCGATGCCTGTGACGTTTGTGTGATAGCAATAAGATGGTTTCACTGTATACGTCTGGTCACTGCCATTTATAATAACCTTAAAACTCTAGACATTTGAATAAAGCGCGTTAACACAAATTATCTACTTTATAATTAGCACCACCGGATATTATGTTGAAATATTTATTTGCTTAAATAAAAGGTAACATGTTACCAATTTAGATTGATCATAAATTCCAGTATCAGTTTAAGATCTTGCCAAAAACGTTCCAAAAACGTTAGAGAAAAATGAAACGATGGAAAATATGTAATCACCATATTTCTATCAGACTATTCGTTCGGTCGCGACATACGAAGAATAATTGAAGCGCCACTGTAACGGTGTAAGATTCTTTATGTATCGCTAGTGGGTTTTACTAACTAACTAAACATTTATAACTATGAAGTGCTAGCATCTAACACAAATGCTGTGTTGAGCCGGGTTGTATCTCAGGCTAAACCTGGATTGGAATTTTATTTATTATGTTTTTTTCTGTTGTATTTCGTGCCGGAATAACTAAATACGTTTTTCTTTTTTTATGTAACATTTAGCAAAATCATAAGGTACCAGTGCGTGCACAAAATTAATATCATCTGGACCACTCTAACAATTTACATCTCCTATATTACATAGCTATGTTCCGCTGATGCTACGTAAATAAACATATACATTAACAACTCGTGTTTAGAATCGTCATAATAACTACCAAGAATAAGCAGCCAGCTATATCGACGACGGCGATGACAACATCTGCTTGATTGGCAAGATACCATTGTTCCACTTCATACCCATTCGACGTTGCAGTATAATAGAAAAGATTCTCATAGTTTTCGCGTGCGGTAAACACATAAAACTTTAACTGATTGATGTAAAAATGCTTTTCTTTTAATTTAAAAGCAGTAAATGCTGAGTTTTATTGGGTTGCCTTCAGTTACGACCGGTAGACCAACATCAAAAAAGCCTCGGTATTTAAGAAAATGATCACTTACCTCAGATCTTTAGAATGTGTAATAAAAATTTAAAATACTTTACATATCAAGAAATTCTGCTAATAAATCAAAACAAAGAGGGTACGTTTTACCAAAAACTTATAAATAATATGGCGTACCGAATACAGTGCTCAAATCAATCAGTGGAGTATCGTGGTAAACAACAAACGCTGGAATCCGCATAAATCAAAACATGAAGACTGTGATTGAAGAGGTTGATACAATCACGAAAATAGTTATCGAGACAACTTATATTAGAAGTAGGTATTTGAATTCATTTGATACCTGTACAGTACCAACCCATAAATGCGCTGCCCTATGCCAGCCGGACATATCTAAATGGTGTTATAGGAAGGTTAATCGCGGAAATTACAATGAATGTTAAATGCGGCGTAAACACGCAAGACCTGGAATCGAGCAAGCATGTGTCATGAGGCCCCTTTGAAATACTACACAACACATAAGTACACCTAAACGCAGGAACCCTACAAACATCGATGGCCCTTCTAGCAGGGTTAGCACTGCTAGGCCAGGAAAGCCTGACTGGCCTGTTAGCTTAGTTGGTAGTGGCTCTGCCTTCTAATCTAGGGGTTGCGGGTTCGATTCCCGCCTGACACAAGTATTTATGCATTTTAAAAATGTATAATTTCTTGTGTTGAGTCTGGTTGTTTGTATGTATAATAAGTATGTATTTACAAAAGAAAAGTATATAAGTATTATATCCGTTATCTAGTACCCACGACACAAGCGTTTGCTTAGTGTGGGGCTAGATGGCGCTGTGTGCAATGTCCCGGAATATTTATTTATTTATTTAAAAAGAACAATAACATAAAAACGACATTTGTCAAAAAAATTTGTTCTTCTATTACCTACTAGTTAAAAGTTTGAGAGCCATGTAATACCAAGTCGATCACAAATTTTATATAACATGGCATCATTGACGTGAAAAATTACTAAGACAACGACGTCAGGGCAATTTTGACCCGATTCATTTTTGAGCGCGCATAGTTTTTTCGTATACATGTTGTGCTTTTAAAGTTGGTATAGCTAGAGATACAGTTGCTTTCTTTCTACCCACTACGATGACCTGCTTGGTGCGATGCCGCCTGTTCCGCCGCAAGATTCACATGCGTCAAATGCAAAGCTCAGATGACCCGACATCATATTTGGTTGATCTTTTGTTCCATATATATTTATTTACTTAAAATAATAAGTAAATAAATAAAAAATTAAATACATATTTCAGGACTTATCTTGAACTGTTTATGAGCTGATTGAATTCCGTTATTCGTTAAAGGGCTTTCTGTTTAAAGTTATCACGTAACTATGTAACCTAACAGCATCTTATATTGACCATATCATTATTAAACAAAAATTACGTATAAATTAAATAGGCATCGGCCATCTGGATAAGAATTCACATGGATGACAAAAACATCTAGCTCTAAAGTACTTCCCCAGAACTTCGTCTGGCTGAGAGCATTAATACCAAACATAAGCCTTAAGTTGAGTATATTTAAAATGGGTAAGCCAATTCCTAGTACATCCCTCTACTTGGTCTTGGACAGAATTGTGCATCTTCTCTTTCGCGGAAAATATAGAAAAGCTCTGTTTCGAAAGAAGCGCCAGGCCGGCAATTTACAGCAATTTTTAGGGCACCAACGCAACGGTCGCCCGTCAGTTTCTAGACAACTTGAAAAACAACATAACAACCAACAACAACAACAATGTGCTGGCACATTGTTTCCATTCCTAGGCCTGTTAGTTAGCTGGACGATTTTTATGCCTCAGTATATGGGGGGAATGCCTATGACGGCTGGACTATGTGCTGTTTCACACTTAATTATTATTTTTACACGTTGTAGGCTTAATTGTGACCACAAGTCAATAAGGTGGTTCGCGGCTATTATGTTAAAAAAAATGTGGTCTATGATCTAGCGTGCTCATCTGGAAAATACAGATTTATTTCAACTTGAAGACTTGAGAAGAGAAAAAGAACCAATTAGAATTAAGTAGCTTGATTTTAATAATATTATGAATGAACAACATAAAACTCAATGCTGTCTTGCACGAAAACCCTGCTTGTGATGTGTTTGTCGATGGCTGGATGGAGCTGCTGTCAGTGTGCTTACAATACCGCGAACATTCGCAATATGTAGCATCAACCATTACAACGTGAATTTAAGTGTGATTATTGATATTTGTTAATTAATATAATTGGTTACGGCCGTATTAATTATTATTAAATAAATAAATAAAATTATTGCATACATAAAAAAATCAGATGTTGCAGAATTTGAAGATTAGTCAAGTCAGAATAAAAGCTTTAATATGTATAACCTAATGTGCATGTGTGTTAAGATTATAAGCCACATTGTATGTTCAGATGAAAATCTAATAAATTGCTAATCAGATAGGTGTATCTAATCAAGTAAAACACACAATCCACCCGTTGCTATACTATGTTAAACTTGTCAAGAATATTGTCAGTGGGCTAATAAGCACATATAGAATGATTATATTTTCAGACAACAAGATCACACCCAAATTTATATTTAGTTTACACATTTAGTAGACACATTCTAAATCTGTTTTATATGAGTGTGAGGACGATATAAGACTGCAGAACAATCCCAGAAGATTTTAGCAAAATGATTAAGCTAGAGGTCAGGTCAGGACATATGGGGTAATATTGCTTTGCATTATATTTTATTTGTTAACTATGAGATTTTTTATGTTTTAACTTATCAAAAATACTTAGGATAAGTATATATACCTACATATATCCCACATATAGAATGTAGAACATATATTTTATACATTACCGGATTTCATGTTTTATTTGATTTCTGCACCCACACAGGTAGCTTTTCATTTTATATTTGAAACCCACACTAAGGATCAATTCATGCATCTTTCAGCCAAATAGCTGGTCCATAAGACAATGTATTGTGTAGCTGTATTGTGTAGGACCAAGACATATTATGGATATCTATGGGATTTTACCATAGAAAAAAGAAATAATGGGATATTATCAGGACATCAGATTAACATATTACATATTTGAAAACTAATTAACACAGACAACATATGAACTTTTTTAAAGATGCATTCATGTATAGGTAGTAATTGGTATAGTAATATGATCTTCAAAACCATACGAAAAAGAATATGAGAGATAATGTATTAAAAACATAGGTAGTGAAATTTTTATGACAACAAAACCAATAAGAGAATGTCAAAGAACTTACAAGCAATAAGATTTTAAGTAGATAAAGAAATAGAAATATGTTTTCCTTAGACTTTGGAAAAGTCATGGTGGTTTGCACCTATGGGTGTGGGTTTAAATACCACCGCTGTCACCATGGTGTGGGGTAAGTCAAACAGGCAAGTGCAAACAACCACTCATTTATAGAACTTCCTCAATATTTATTTAAGTCGGTACTATACCTGCTTACTATTGAAAGACCTACATACCACAACAAACAACATGCTGAAACACATGCAATGGGACGATATTTACCTAGCCATTTCTGCTCTATACACTTACCATATAAGTACAATGTTTATTGTGTGTGAATACAAATTTATTGATATTTGGGTGTGATGTTGTTTTCATACAATATAACATGAGAAATGGGTAAGGTAAAGTAAATTAACTTGCTAGTAGGTATGTGTGCTAGCAAATGATTAGCCCTATTCAAAACACACAACTTACCTAAATATTCTTAGCTTCATATTTCTCAGCTTGCAGTCTGCATTTTGAAGTTTTCACTCTTGGTAAGTTTTTAATCTTAAAGTCTTTATTTCACTTAAAGTCTCAAACAAAAACCGTGGCTTTCTACCAACAATGGTAAGATAAACTAATAGGATCTCACACCATCTGTTTGTATAACAAATTGTTTGCGCCATAACCGAATTCCCAAGAACTTGTATGGACATCTGACTACCTAAGTCCTTATCAACTATTTACAAGACCAAGACAATTTCGAATGAACCTTTACAGGAAACACAAGACAATTAAGAAACATAAAACCGACACAAATAACTAACGAACTAATGGCAAAGCGATAAGTTGTGAAATTCCTATCGTATTTTTGAATCGTCTAAAAATGGGAAGAATATATTACATACATTTCGTACAATTCAAGTTACACTTTTGATGTCGTATTATCACACCGAAATATAGTTTTATTTATGTTACATGCAATTGTCTAATAAAATTTAGAACAAGTTATCTGCCAAGCTCTGCATTTTGCAAAATCCTACGCCATATTTTCAGACCCAGCTTCCTCTCACAAACAAAACCCAGCCAAACCAAACCCACACGACCACAGAATATATAGGTATTTGTTTTTCTTTAGGAGCTTGGAAAAACGGACTACTGCGATTAAGGCCATGCATCCGATCTATTGGAAATTTAAATGAAAATACTTGTCACTATAGAATGTTCAATAATTTGCGACTGTGGAAGGGGATGTTTATAAATTACCTACTAAATTGTAAGTTAGTCTGTTCTTGTTTTAATTGGCCGACTCGCAGTTCCTTTGCTTATACATGGTACTCGTATATTAGAACTTTTTATCTTCTTCTTTATAAATAAAAATGAATTGTTGTTCGTTAGTCTGATTAAAACTCGAGAACGGCTGAACGGATTTATCTTATCTTAGTCTTGAAATGTTCGTGGAGGTTTAGGAAAGGTTTAAAAGGGAAAAAAATTAAAAAAAAGTTTAGGTCGCAGTACGAAGTCTGCCGGGACAGCTAGTTCGAAATAAAAAGAGGAACACTGAAGCTGTAGACACAATTGTAGCAAATCGTAGTGGTTAAAATATTATGTGAATATGAATTTTACCACGATTGAGCAGAACAAAATATTACACCTAGTTCATGTAATAGCACCATACAGCGAAAACTAACGCACAAAATTATAAGTAGGTATAGGAGTTACTTAGAAACTAGAAATAGATACCTTACAGAAATGCATTCTAGTTACAGTGGCAATAATACCTATGCATTTAAATATGGTAAATAAGTATAGAATATAAATATAAATAAATATAGATTAACCACCTTTGGTATCAGCACCAGTACAATATCTGGAAGTCGAGTCAATCTACCTACATTAATAACTATAAAAAACAAATAATAATGGACATGGTATTACTTGGATTGGATCTCACAATTTTTACGGCAGAATTCACCATTTCTGTCGTCTTCTTTTTCTTGCGTGTCTAATATTCTCTTACAGATGGTCAAGGACTTCATTTTATGATCGTGGACTACTAGTTATGATGTAAGTATACTATGCTTCGGTGTTGAATACTCACACACATGTTTAGTTTTAGGTACACTTATATTAATCCTTATTTGTATTTTGTGTTTGTTAACAAAGATTTGGGAACCAACTTGGTTGACGATACACAGTATTGCTACACAGATTTATCGCTCGCATCAACCATTGCGAAGCGAACTCGATGCGCTCGGCTGAAGTCGGGCGCGTTCGGAACCATTCGTGGCTCCGCATTAGTCTGGCGCGAGACTCAAGTGGACCTGGGCGCCCACCACGCACGATGTACCTATCTGCGCAAGCAAACTCTGAAAAAAATAATTCTGCGGGGAAGTCACGACCCTCAGTCATGAGGAAATACGACTCAAAGAGAGAGAAGTAGGTACATGAAGTACAAAAGATAACCTAATGCACAAAAAAATTAACCATTTTCAAAATAAATTGAACGAGATCTTTTCCAGCTTCCTTGAAAAGAAACCCCAGTAGCCCAGTCAGTTTGAAAAACCATTTTTTTTTGTCTAAGGAAAACCTATTACTGGTACCACCCGGCCCCGGGGAGGGCGAGTGGTTATGTGGGAGTCTCCACCTCGCTCCAAAGGGTGGCATACCCACTAAAAACCTGGGGTGTTCCACCTCCGCATCGTTGGTCCAGGGCCACGAGAGCGCAACGCATACATCCGCAGCCCTGGTGATGCTGGCCCGGTAACGGGCCCCGCCTCGGGAAGCTTCAACTCAACCCTCAGTGGACGATGACACGGGACACGTCTTGCGTTCTAAGGGGACTCGTTCTAAGGCAACAGGTATCCCGGTCAGCCACCCAGAGCCCCCAGGTGTCAGACGGTCGCGCGCCAACGCGGCCGCCCTCCTCCAATGCGCCCTCTGAGCACGGAGTTCGGTTCTCTCAAAGAGCACCCAGCTCCGCCTGCACTGCGAGGTGAGGCGAGCTCCACGCCCCGGGCCCTACACTAGCCCTCTCAAAGGAGAGGTATAGGCGAGGGCCCCCACTCGATCGGACATTTGGACACAGGCTAGCAAGATCCACCAGACCGTAGAAGTTACTAACCTATGGACGGGGTGCACCAGGCCACCCCAACTAACCCCAAATCCCCATATGGAGAGATGAAATTAGTTGGGCGTACCCAACGTGAAGGTAGTCCGATCCACGCACCCCGGGGTGCACCAATCCACCCCAAGTTTGAAAAGCCAACGCAAACTAACCGCCATATTTTGACATTGATGTTTGTATAATTTCTGCCTTTACATGACTTTGGCATGTATGTATTGTTTTTATTTTCGTTCCATATTGGGTTATATCTAATTTTCATTTTACATGGTGGTAAGATTTGTTACTTAATGAATTTATAAACATAAAAATGGGATTTGTTCTTTGTATAACCTAAAACGAGTATTGCAATAAGTTCATTAATAAATTTTAGTTATTTACTCAGGACAAAAAGGCTCACAATTATTAATTTCGACAGTTGTCAGGAATAGTAAATAGAAGGGAATAGTGATGTAAAAATTTCCTTGATCCAAATCGAATAAAAACGAACTCAGATCGAATTGAATACCAATACCAATCACCCCTGACAAAATCCATCTTATTTAATAACGTGTTTTAAATACTTATTAGTCTAAAACATTGAAAATAAATAGTTGATTTTTGTTGTTCCAAATTTGTATTGTTCTAACAATTAGAGATCAAAGTTTTTAAAACATGGTTTATATTAGGTATATTAGTCTAGAACATAGAAAATAAAAAATAAATTCTTGTTGTTCAAATTTGCATACAAAATGTTAACTAGGTAACATAAAAACTTTTAAGTTGGAAGGTAATATTTTGACAGTTCGATTTTATAGTTAGATGGATATATATTTTGAAGCGGCATCTAGTGTGCTTTTTTTGTACCCACCTCATTTTGTTTAATTTGGAGATCTGAAAATCGCTCATTACCATGATGCCATGGTGTTATCGATAATCAAAATGTATGTTAAGTACATCTCTAATTTTGACAACTGCATTTAGTATTTTTGTTTGTTTGTACTTTGACGAGTTTGACGGCGAATTTGACTGCAACAACTTTTTTATGTCCACCGTACATATCGATATTTCAATTAAAATTTCTCAGTTTGATGGCCTATCTTCCCACTTGACATTGGCAGAATTGCGAAATTATATCTACGCAAAAGCCATACCTATAAAAAAAAAAAAAAAACTTCTTTATGTTTTCTGTGTTCTTCGTGTTTGTGTGATGAGAATATTGAGAATGGTACACAAATGTTTCGATTTATGTATATTTTTGTATAAAGTGCTTTGATTTTTAATAAATACTTTTATCGTAGTAAAATGGGTAAGTTTTAAAATATATTTGTGTCTGTTCATGATGCTATAGCCCATACAAAAAAACAATATTTTTGTGCCTTTTAAAATCAGCTTTCTTTTATATTTCAGAGAATTTATACAATGACCGTGAAAATTTGAATGAGTTTCTGGCAGAAGCTGAGCTCCAACAGTATTACGAATTATTTAGGTAAGTTCACATGCTATGAAGATGATGGCTTCGTTTATTTTTAGGTAGGTACCTAGGACTTAAACTTGAGGATAGCTTGACATCTCGTAACCACCTACACTACATGGGAATGTTCTAATAACTACTGTGGCAAATAACTTATGATATCATTCATAACTTATACTAAATATTAGAATAGCTTCATGTGCTTATAGAGTACATACAACCATATAATGCAGTATGAAATCTCTTGTTGTAAAAACTTTGTTTGAAAAATATTTTTTAGGTAAGTATATTTGAGATTATCTTATTCTATATTAACCTATTTCTGGTAGAAGTTGACTGGCCTTCCCTGTTGTTTTCACCCTTCTTTATTCATGTGGGCAATGAATACTGTCATACATCTCCTTTCCTTTTTGTAGGAAGTATCCACAGTCTTTATTTATTTTATTTTATATTTGGGCCATATTGTCTGCAACGACCTCAAAGATGATTTAGACATGGATAGGGAATGTAAAGCATAAGCAGTGAGAAATATGATAGCCCGAAGGTTTGGTAGCTGCTCGGTAGAGGCGAAATTAACTTTGTATAGAGCTTTTTGACAATGTTTTACACTAGCAGCTTTTCAGTTCGTTACACTCAGGGATCTGCTAATGCTCTAGGTGCCCAACACAATAATATGTTCAGGATGCTGTTAGGACTTCCGAGATTTTGTAGTGTCTTAGGCATGTTTGCCGATGTGCAAATACATGGCTTTCATGCTGTTTCATGAGAAAACAAAACTTCTCTATGCTTAACAGGGTATGTCATAGTTCTTACAGCATTCTGAATGTCATAAGCAATAAATTCATAAGCCCAATAATGCAGCATTGGATCCTTGGCAGTGTAATTATAAATAATATATACTATATCTTGTTATTGAATTTTTATGTTGTGCTAAACTGTATAAGTTTTATATTTATCTTTGATTTGGTAAACATTTTATTCTCTCTGTATTGTTTGTGTGTTGAATTTTCTGAATTCTATGAACAATATTGAGTCTGACAAAAACTAGTTATTATTTTACTTTATTTTCTTGCATAGAAATAGATACTTATACTCCACATATTATGCTGTTTTCAAGCAACCGGTCAGTCTGTTTGTTAAACTTTTCTTTAAAACTTAGAGGCTCAATGCACAATATTATACTTTATGCAGCCTAAAAAAGGTTGCATAAAGTATAAAGAAACTATCAAATATTGCCAAATGTGAAAGTTTTTTTTGTAGAGTTTTTTTACCTACTGGTTTAGAAAGAAATTTACTGTTCATTTTTTAACTCATTACTAACAAAATTGCCTAACAAAATTTCCCAATGGATGATCATTGGTGGTTTTGTTGGGTATATTGTGGTGGGCACCCAAATTCATCCATAGATAACAGATGCCATGTTTTGCTTCACAAATTCTTCAGATAACAGATTAACAAAATACATGTAAATTTCACATTTCATATCTACCTATTCTTTTCAGAGATATTTTGAAAGTGAGTAAAGTATCACAATTGAAATTTGTCGTGACTGAGGATCTGGTCCAAATTGGCTTGTCCAAACCTGAACAAAGAAGATACAAGAAAATATATTCAAAATACTTCCCTAACCCGTACTTAATTAAAATTAAAAAACTTCTAAGTGCTAAAAAGTGTGATCTTGTAAGTATTATTTTCAACATACCATCGTTAGTAATATATTTTTATGTATATTTAATGTTAGAGACGCCCATAATTTGTATAAATGTATTAATTTTCAGAACACTAATGGCACAAGTCCCATACCCCTAGAAATCCTACCATTTTCAGAAAATGTAGTGAAGGGTCCCACAAAACATATTATATCTATTGAAGATATTACTATTAATAAAGAGCTGGGCATGGGGCAGTTTGGAGTGGTCCAACAAGGTACATGGACTACGGGGAATCAAAGAGTAAGTTACTAAGTATTACTTACAAAGGAAACATTATTTAATATCTGGAAATGTTTATCTATTATTGAAAAAAAAATTACGCTTGTAGTATGCTATTGCTACTGCAGACTTCATAATGTTTTAGCCCTAATATAAACTATTCTGCTTACCTATAAGTATTACACTATTCCATTTTAAAATAACTAAGTTTATTGGCTTATATTTATAGCACTGATAGATAGCTTAGTGTTAACATGGTAAACTCTAATCTCTTCAGTGTCAAGCCATAAGACAGCAGCTTTTTTTAATCAAAAGATTGTAAAAGTGTTTCGGTATGATGTTGATGAATTCCACACAATACTAAAAAACCATTCTATAAAAGAACAATGGTTAGCTTAGGTAGCGATGGCATGAGAAGTATCATGCTTACATTGCTGACTTAAAATTTAACATGAGAATTAATAAGTTAAATTATTTCCAAACATGGAGCTGAGTTGCTGTAAGAAGAAATTAATTAATTGTAGCACATAAAGATATATCCCTACGAAAAATGCAGGTTTGCTATCTGCCTTACCATTCTCAGTTACTAGAATAATAAATATATTTGATTAATTTTTAGCTGCAAGTGGCTATTAAATGTCTCGGCCAAGAGCGCATGACCTCAAATTCAACGGAGTTCCTGAAGGAAGCCGCTGTCATGCACAGCATAGAACACCCCAACATCGTCAGACTGTATGGTGTTGTTTTACATATGGACTCATTGATGCTGGTATGTATGGAACATACCTTATTATTAATCAAAGAGCTTCTTTTATATGGTCTTGAGAATGAAAATGCCTATCCTGCTATCATGGTGTATTAAAATTAATTCCTGTTAAGAAGCTTTGTTGAAAAGGTCTTATGGAAGTCACTCTGTGTAAAAACCAATATTTTGCTCTGAGAACCTACCCCATAAATTGAGAACATGTGTGAGAGGAACAACAACAACACATGAATAATACTGGCGGCTTTGACAGCGTCTTTCTTCTTCTTATGGAAGATATGATGTCAGTCAGCTTTTTTATCGCCAACGTTTTTTACCGTATAAAAAGTAGACTATATGTCATTCGTAGCACCCTATACTACCTTCTTCCCAAAACTCATAATGTTCTACTACTCTTTTGAAGAGTAAAAGAAGGAACCAACGTACCAACAAACACTCTTTTGCTTCTATAAAATGGTACCTATTATTTAATTTCCCAACTTCAAAATTAAGGTGGTTCTCAATTCTTCTGAATACATATTAGATATATGTATATTGTAGGTATGTTACGCGATTATTCCGCTATGTATAAACCGATTTTGATTATTCTTTTTTTATTAGACAGGTCATGTTTAAGAGTTGTCCCAATTATGTATTTTTTTTTAATGTACTGTTTTTATTTTAGGTAACCGAGCTGGCGCCGCTGCGGTCCCTTCTAGAATGCCTGCGCGAAGTGTCCCTTCGCTCTAACTTCCCAGTGCCTAACTTGTGTGACTTCGCAGAACAAATCTGCGATGGGATGACTTATTTGGAAAACAAAAGACTGATTCATAGGTGAGCTCTTATTACGGAATTCAAGTAATGGTATTCATATAAGGTCAGGTCAGTCCCTGGTGTCTTTTACGTACCAAATGAAATAGGATACCTTATTCTTATTTGTGGTATGTGGTAGGTAATTTATGCAAGCTACACTTTGTTGGACATACTTATGGGCAAACTTTTCCACCAACTCTCTTCATGTTTCCTAGTCAATAGATATAATAATAACATGTTAATATTCATCTCCTATCCTTTATGAATGTCTAGATGATTGTTATAAACTAGACATAAATATAAAACAAAAATAAGTTTTAAGTGTTCAAGTGTCCGGTCGCGAGATGGGTCGACGACATCGTCAAAGTCGAGGGTCCAATCTGGATGAAGTCTGCACAAGATCGACGCAGATGGCACATATGTACAAAGGGAGGCCTATACCCAGCAGTGGGATCCCAAGGGCTATGGATGATGATGATGAAGTGTTCAAGCATGGCTTACATCTATTGTTTGTTACCTATTATGAGGTGAAAATTTAGAGGCTGCTTTTCTACATCTGCTTACTAACTGAAACTAGGGCGTAGTTACTTTACATACCCGTTATGTGCAGTACTTATTATTCCTGGTTTGTGAAGGACCTGGGTACAGATTTTGCAATTCAAAATATGATTTCTATCTACGCAACTTAGTTTCATCTTGTTGTGTGTCAACGACCCGCATCGCTAGAAATGCAAATACGTTGTTATCTGCCTCACCATCTGTATTCATGGCCCTGGTGCATCTGCAACAGATAATTTGCATCGGATTTTGTAAAGCTTTTGCACATGCCATAAACCTATACAATTGTATTCATGTCAAGACTCAAAGACCGGAAAGTACCAAATTATTGCTTTTCTTTTAATTCATTATAGGTACCTATGATCTATTTTACTTGTATGATACAATTCGATACTCAAAGCACTACTATATTTAGAGTATTTAGGACAATGGTTCCTTTTTTGGAGGTTTGTTGATAAAATAAGTAACCGAAACCCAATGTTGTAAAAATGACAGTACACATTTTTACGAACTGCTAACAAAGTAGGTAATATTTCTCAAATGGCTCATTCAAAGTCTTATCCTCATATGATTTTTATTTCAGTACTTGTTTCCGACGGTTTAAAATTAAAAATTAAAATAAAATCCATTTATTTCGAACTAAGTTCATATCAATATTATAAACTTATTATTATTTTAAAAAATCATTTTAACATGTTTCAAGTTTTAACCGCAGACTTTTAAATTATTTCTTTAAAGCTATTCATTGAGAATTAGTTCGTTATTACAATACCACAAATGAATATTGTAATAAACGCTTTAAACCTAAACTTACTCCGTTTATATATTAATTTGATATATTATTCTCATTTTCAGAGATTTAGCTGCAAGAAATATTTTAGTGTTTAGCAAAGATCGTGTGAAAATATCTGATTTTGGATTATCAAGAGCTTTGGGCGTTGGAAAAGACTACTATCAGACGAATTACAACGTGAATCTCAAATTGCCTGTTGCTTGGTGAGTAGTTTACTTGTGTCTATTTTAAAGTGGTAGATATTAATATGTGATTAATACGTTTTTTATTAACGTGAAATTTCGCATATGTTGTTTACGCGTTTCGGGTGTAATGACACCCATCTTCAGAACGTACGTTCTGGGACCGAGGTAGCGCGCAGACAAAGACAGATTATAAAGTGGTAGATATATATTATTCATATTATGTACATATGTATGTATGTACATTTAACGGTACACTCGAACTTACTACCAGGAGCCCTCTTTCCTGAATATTACTATCCAGGCGTCTTCAAATCTATAGTAAATAAATAGGCTCCTCCTGACCCTGGTAAAGCCGATGTACTGTTACATCGCGCTACGTTGTACCTACATAACCCTATTTCGGCCATATTCCATCAGCACATATAGTAAATCCTCTACAAGAGTCTCGATTTCCGGATAGATTAGTGATTCAACATCTGAAGTCATCATCATCATCATCATCTTAATGAAACCCATTATAGCGCCTGTAGCTCAGCTGGCGGTTGCCAATGTTAAGCAATTATGTCGATGCGGTCAGTCCTTAGATGGGTGACCAAAAAGTGGCATTTTATTCTGGGCGCTTGTGTGGGTCGGATGTCATAGTACGGCAGTTAAGCCATGCCAGAGGCCTTCAGGGCGGCTTGATTAACTCTCGACACCAGAGTTGCTCATTTGGTAAGAAGAAGAAGAAAACTGCCGGGCATAAGCCTGCTCCCTCATGCATTGTTGGGTGGGGCCTAAAGTTTGAATTGTACAAGTAGCATCCGGCAGCCGTTATCGGTGACATTCGACTAATTCCGTCATCGGACCAATCACGAGCAAGATTTGTGTGCGTGTAATATAAAAAGTAGGTGTATATTTATTCTTAGCAAATGAGTGACACATTACTGTGTTACATTGCAGGTGCGCTCCGGAATGCATCCTGTACCTCCGGTTCACGTCCTCGAGCGACGTGTGGGCGTTCGGCGTGTGTCTCTGGGAGATGTTCACGTACGGCTTCCAGCCGTGGGCTGCCTTCTCGGGCCAGCAGATATTGGAAGCTATAGACACGCCTAACTTCCAGGTAAAGATTCATTTCGTATTCATTCTAAATTTAAAAGCGATACTCTTGTCTGTAGAGAATGCGCCATTCTCCTCGATTTTTGGCCAATTCCTTAACCTCCTTATAGGACATGACGCTTGCTTTCTCTTTGATTCATGTGTTTTCCTTTTTTATAAACTAAAACAGGCTTGCACTCGACCGTAATAGATATGTAAAGAGAAAGTAAGTATATTCATTTGTTCGTTAGCAGCACAAGTATTCATTATAATCTAATCCTATTTTATTTTAGAAAATACTTATTAATTACCGAATATAATAGAATAATAATTTGCATAATCTTTCGGCAGCCGTTTTGGTCGTCGTCAAAGTCAGCAAAATTCGTTAAACCCGGTCATTATCAACAAATCATTCCATAGTCTTTCACTAATGAAGGAGCTGTATTGTTCTAAAAAGACGGAAGAATTTGCGGCGCCATTCATAAAACACATGTTTCGACATATATAGTTCCTAAATTAGTTAAAATTTGTTACAATTAATCTAAATATATACAACTCAAAGGTGACTGACTGACTGATATAGTAATCTGTCAACGCACAGCCCAAACCACTGGACGAATTGGGCTAAAATTTGGAATAAAGGTAGATGTTATGACGTAAGCAACAGCTAAGAAAGGATTTTTGGAAATGCCACTTTTAAAGAGGTGAAATAAGTTTTACTTTTTAATACGAGCGAAGCCGCGAGCACCCACTAGTAAATAAATAAAATATGTCTCGTTAACTGTATTTGACTAGTTTTACTGGCACTTGTTTTGTACAATACTGTTGGTATGAAATCGCAGAGGTTGGAGCGTCCCGAGTGCTGTCCGGAGGCGTACTACACCACCATGCTGGAGTGCTGGTCGCACGACCCCACCGAGCGGCCCAAGTTCAAGGACCTGGGCCCCAAGCTCAGGGACATCAAACCTGACCAGGTGAACTCACTACTTATTTATATCCGTCTAGTACCCACGACACAAGTGTTTGCTTAGTGTGGGGCTAGATGGCGCTGTGTGCAATGTCCCGGAATATTTATTTAATATTATTATTTATTAGAGTGGCCAACTCTGGTGTCGAGAGTTTATCAAGCCGTCCTAAGGACCTCTGACATAGTTTAACGACTGCCGTATACTAGACAAGCAAAGCGAAAGAGGAAGCGCCCAAAATAGTATGCCGCTTTTGGTCACGCATCCAAGGACTGCCGCTTCAAAAATTGCTTTACATTGGCAATCGCATGCGACCTCCGCTAGCTGAGCTAATAAATGAAACGCCCGTAGTTTCATTTATTAGGAACAAAATAGTTACAAACAAACAAGTTATATTTAAAAGTACACGATTACAACATTGTTTAACGATTTGATCTATTCTGTGAACTTTAAATATAGTTCTATAAATAAAAACAGCAAAACTAATCTAACCCAAGTCCACTGGTAGTAGTGATACAATAGAATATCACTACATATACATAAAGCAAAGTAATAAACATGTTTGTAGTTGAATCTTGTAGTTTTAAAGATCTAACTAAACATACATATACATATATTACTTACAGACAGACGCCGGAAGTGACTTGGCCTTATACTTTGTAGTGATTTATTATATTTAGGCGGTCTCTAGCATCAGCCTTTAATTTCCAGGTTCAGGCCATGGCCAACTTCGAGAGGCCCGAAGAGGGAAGACGACCGAATATGCTCGAATACAAATCAGGACAAGTAATTACTGTCTTAGGCAAAGAGTGAGTATATACTACTTTTGTAAGGTATTATAAACTCTTGCTACGTGAAGTAAAGAAGTATTAGGAGCTGAACGAAGAATATGCAGTGTGGCTCAGCGGTACCAGTGTCTGATCAGTGCTTTTCATCTAGACGCAACCTGGTTCGAATCCGGCCCTACACCAATGACTTGTATTTTCAAGTTATGTGTGGATTTACACTCGCTTAGCGGTGAAAGAAACCGACATGTTTGAGGACCACAATATCCGAGGACATATTGTGTCTTCCGTGGAAGGACCTGAGCGCCCACCACGATGTATCTGCCCAAGAGAACTCCCTAACAAATAAATTCTGCGGGGAGTCACGACCCTCAGTCATGAAGAAATACGACTCAAGAGATAAAGGAGCTGAATGTGTGCTGCATTAAAATCTGACCAATTTATTAAATTTGATTCAGCCACGTTTTTCTCACGCCACTTCTTAATGTTTCGGAATAAATTGAAGTGCATTATATCAATCTAACTGTTATCAAAGAAGTGCCAGTGAAATATTTTCTGAAATATATAGTCATTATGTGATTATAAAATTATCCTCAGAAACACAGATTCCGATCTGTGTTTCCGGGAAGCTACGATTCAGAAGTCTTCAAATCTAGAGTAAATAAGTATACATCGAAAGAAAAGAGGTAAGGTACTTTCTAGAACTATAACGCGTCTTTGCGTTTTCGGAGAAATAACGACCTGCCTGTGATGTACGTTTTCCGTACGCTTCGTAATTTGAAATTCAATAAGGGGGCATGCAGAAATAATTTTATTATACAAAATAGGAGGGCAGCAAATGCACTAGGCAAGCGTAACACACCTTAGGTTTCAGCAATGCTTTACATCTATCATAGATTGTAGTCAAATACGAACATATTCCTATCTACTACTTACTACATTATTACAACATAATTTTCAACACGCTGACTTGTAATAGGGGGTCATACCGCACGCTAAATAGAATCATAATGCTACGAATTAAAGACACGTACATTTTGTTTTTCATTACGGTAAACGTGCTGCAAAGTACTTTTTAAAATCACCAAAGAGTATTCAGTATCAAAATGGAACATTTTTAGAAATCACCAAAAAGGTTTCAGTATCAAAACAGTTTTTTTATAAATCACCAGAGTTTCAACACCAAAACGAGTAAACTATTTGCATACGATCAAATAGTCCTAGTCTAATTACAAAAGTTAAAAGTTATTATATTAGTCACATAATAAATTTTAATCAATTTATGATAACTAATAAGTTATAATATTAAATATAATAATTAACATGAATAATAATAATATTATTATTCATGTAAATTGAAAACATTATTATGTTTTCAATAGCAGCATTTAAAATGTAAGAACTGGCCTAATACGCTGTAGTACATGCCAATCAATTAAAAAGTATAATTTGGCGGGAAAACTTTAGCTGTCTATTGTCAAGTGTGGTGTAAGCGAAAATATTAGACGTAACCTTTTTCCTTTTTTTTATTGCTAATATTGTTTTAAGTATAATACGCGTGATAAAACTTATGTCGAAAGAATTTTAAAATATCGTCGCGAGAAAGTTTTTGTCAGAAATGCTGTGCTTGTATTCATGAAAGAGCCATAGTTTTTGCCGCGATTTTTGCTTACAATGGTGATTTTTTTATTATTAAATGACATTGGGTAAGTGTGTTGAAAAACGTCGTATACTACACTTGTGCTTGATTATTATTACAGTCTCAGCTATTAAGCTTAGCAAACCGCCTCGACTGTAATGACAAACTTAGCACACTTGTTGTATAATGTACTATTTCTTTACTGAACTGGCAAAGCGTTAAGTATAACAGTTCTCGCTTTGTCCACGTCCATAGGCCGTCTTTTATCAGATATTTTAAATTTTAAAATATATTTTAAGATTTTTTTTAACAAATTTATTTATAATGAATTAACTCGATAAGTACTGGACTGATTTCAAATTATCTTACACCGCGTAAATGCTACGTTATCTCTGATTGATAAGGGCTATTTTACTGGCAAAAAATGTTCACCCGTGCGAAGCCGGGACGTGTCGCTAATTATTAAATAAGAATATTTATTTATTTATTATGGCACACAAAACAGAATATAATAAACTCAATACAAAATGTACTGGTTTCGTTCCAGGACAGATTCCAAGGCATTTGTACACATCTTCATCTAAATGTAAAGTTAATTAAAAAGAATAATTACCTGGACTCAATCTGCGCAGGACCGGGACGAGTGGCGTACAAGAAGAGAGGCCTATGCTCAGCGATGGGCGATAACAGGCTAATAATGATGATGAATTACGAATTGTGCGTGAAATGGTGAAATTATTGTTTCCAGGAGCATGACACAGTCGTCGCTGTGGTACGGGGTCCTGGTCGGCGGCACGTGCGGGATGTTCGACCCGTCGCAGACCAGACCATACGTGCGGGTGGATGTGAGTTGCTATGCACATATTGCGAGGGTCTTTCTTGAGAGTACCGGGTTTTATTTTGGCTTTTTTTACTGGACATACTGGGCATACCATTCGAGAATAGGCATACCTATTGCTTACTTCAATATTATTATTGGTCGGATGACACGTTAAATTGTAGGTGCCGGCTGTTTGTCTAGTACGGCAGTCGTTAAGCCATGTCAGAGACCCTCAGGGAAGCTTGATAAACTCTAGACACCAGAGTTGACCACTCTCATTCGATAAGAAGAAGATTGCTTACTTCAATATTAACACTTCAATGATTATATCATGTATGTTATAAGTTTATATTAACAAAAAGAAAACGTATACGACACCAGCGTTTGCTCAGAATGGGGCTAGATGGCGCTGTGTGATACGTTCTGGAATAATTACTTATTTTATTTAAATTGAAAAGAAAATGGCACAGCGATTAAAGTAATCGCTGAGGTATTCAATTGTCGAGTGATTTTAGTGTCATATAAAATAAAGTAAAATTTATTGTAAAACAATATTTATTTTACAAAATAACTTGTTTGATGGTATATAATTGAATGTATTTCTATACGCATTATATATTTATTTCAACATACATTTCATACTTTCTTTATCTAGTACTCATAAAATAAGCGTCTGCTTAGTACGTGGCTAGATGGCGCTGTGAGAAATGTTCCAGGATACTTATTTATATAACACATTATGCTAAGTTAGTATGCGTATTTATAGTTTACAACTGAAACGTACATTAGTTGAGTATACTTATCTTCTAGTCTTTTGAACATAAATACAAAATAAAATAATAGTACTCTAGTATCTTCGCAAAGAAGCCCTATAAATTTTATTTACAAAACCCGGTACTCAAACAATTGCTTTTGAAAATTATTAAACGCAGTGAAATTTGGATATTATTCTTCATATGGAACGGAAATCAATTTGTGCTTGCTGTATTTTTTGCACCATGAAAATACAGCATAGTAATGAAACTTAAACGACAAAAATAGTTGTTTCTCAGTTATAAACACTGATTAAGAACGTTTGTTATCTTTTGTGTTTGGTTTTGGAATAAATCCGAATTTCACTGTGAATTATATGCAACAATGCTGTTTTTGCAGTCGATTCCAGTTAAGTCTGTGGAATTGAGTATTAAAATTGTGTTATTTTTTATATGTGTTTTGCTTAACGAATCATGTTCCATCAGGGGCCTATGACACGGAACATCAGAGATTTTCCTTTTTTTATTATTACCATTAATCAATGTCAGAGGCCTTTCAGGCGGTTACAATCTCTTAACACCAGAGTGACTCTCAACTCTCATACGAACTAACTTCTACTGACATCATCTACAGCAGGCTTTGTTCCGCTGCTGGGCATAAGCCTCTCCTTTTACAAAAGAAAAGTATATATGTATTATATCCGTTATCTAGTACCCATGATACAAGCGTAAGCTTAGTATGGGGCTAGACGGCGCTGTGTGATTTGTCCTGAAATATTTATTTATTTTATGCCAGTCGATCTAGATTCTGATCAAGCTATTCGTAATTACTTGTTTTTCTTATGCACAAAGAAACAGTTCAGATTTGAATTCGTAATATATGTGTACCCCTCAAAACGATTACACTGTTCAGATCATGAAAATAAAATATAATCTGTAATACACTATTGTGTTTTCAACAATCATTTTTTTTTCTTAAAAAAAAGATTTGTTCCTTTTCTACACTTTTTGATACAACTATAGATAAAAAATAGAGCTATCTCGTTTGTTTTTATTATAATTTTGTCTATCGTATTCATTCATTGACTTTAAATACCTGTATTTATACTTTTTTTCGATTTATAAAGCTCTGATGTTCTGCGTTCATCTCATTTACCCATTGTGTTGAATATCTGTTGGTGTTTTACAAAACCTTGTCGCTACTAAAATGTTTTTTTTAATGGTTTTAATGTCTTCTTCATGTTTCTCTCTATCCATTTCTGGGATTAGACCATATGATGACAATTCTTTAAAGTTGTTATGTTCTACGGTCTACGCTATTCTTCCGCTTTGTTTTGTCGATGATATACAACTTTGATTACAATTTTTAATTTAATTGGTTTGCCTCGATATCAACGGGTTTGTTCGCGTTGTTTCTGATAAATAGTTATATAAGTAAGGAGCCTGTACTGTTATAACACAGGCTCATACAATAATCACATTGATTCGTCGCTCCGTTGCGGCGTGGAAAAGGAACAAACAGAATTAAAACAGTATCAAACACGAACAAAATTACTTACGAATAAAATTGGCTTTTAGTTTTTTTTATTCAATATTAAAGAAAAATTCAAATGACAACGTACCGTTCATTACAAATAATGTCCGTCTATTATTGTGTAACGTCGAGCAAGACAAAGCTAGCATGTGCTCATTGAATGTAGAAGGGTCCATCCGCATCGCTATCACCGCACCCGATGCGTCAGTCTGCGCGGAGTACCCGCTCCTCTCTGCTCCGAAGCGACGTGAAGCGGCACACGTTCACTGGCAAGCGAAGTATCCACCGCAGTATGATCTCGAGCCCTCAAGGCGAAGTGAAGCACACCGGCCACGTGGGCCTCGACGGCGCCTATTTCGGCGATATATCGTTCCTTGAAACGGCCGGCGTAAGTATATGTCATACGATAAGTAAGCTATTGTTTCCGTGTTGACTGTGAGTGCTGTATTCGTTCACTATAGTAGGTTGATGAACTGTTTACATTCGGTGAATGCACGATTTGAATGTTTATCGTACGGGAAAAGAATCCTCTGTACAAAAGAAGTACAAAATAATTAAATTCAAGCAATGAATTAATTTTGTATGTTCTTTAATTGAGTGGCGGATTATTTTCACTGTAGTTTAGTATTTGATCAAAAATGTGGTGATTTTTCGTGTGAACAATGTCTACCTTAGGTAATAAATACAGCACTCAAATTCACACTCGTGTCTTGTGTGTATAATATCATTCGGGCCATGGTTAAGATCTACGCTATAGACAAACATTATGTCCTTCTTTAGTTGCGAAATCCGACCTACTTCGAAGTTAAATCTCTTTGTAGTCTTAAAATGTAATCTACACATTTCAAATGTATTTAGGTTGTTCTCTAAATGTATGAGAACGTTTTGCATATACTTTGGCCGGGATTTAAAGGGGATACGTTTGTCTATAACGCCAGTGCTTGCCAAACTTCATGCATTGGTTACTTGTGTGGAATACAGGGCTTAGTAACTGTGTGATTGGTTTGCGGGTAATTACGAAACGGAATAAAATAGACGGACTTATGGTGAAGTTTAAATATTTATTTCTAGTACGTTTTTACTGTATATCTATCAATATTTATTGATAAGTGTTCGTGAACTTTATTTTTGCTATCTAAATGGTTGCTTACCGTAAAGTAAATTGCAATGCAACAACGTTCTGTAATTTTTGCAATAGGTGCACGAATCAGGAGATGAATTTGGGTAACTCTTTTTTACGTTCTTTTAACTTTGGGGCAATCTAGATATCATTTGTCAGTGTAACTGCATGCATTGAGCAAAAGCATGTGCTTAATGATGAGAGTTGTTAGTAAAATTGTGCATGAAAATATTACTATTTCAATTATTCTGTTTATTTACCTGTTAGGACGAGCAAAATCTGTTTCAGTTGAGATACAATTCTGCATCTTTCAAAACAATTTACGTCAATAATAGATAAAACTTGGTTTAGTTTAATATTATTAATTAAATACTATTTTTAAGCATCTTTCAATAGTTTTAGCTGCATCTTTGAACCAGTTTCGCCCCTATCTGGGGCGAAACAGTGTATTGTAAACTATTTTAAAGACATCGAAAGTTAAAAAAATCGAGTACATGTGTCAACCGTGGAAATACAACGATGTATCATCTCAATCAATGCAAAAAGGGTAATCACGACCCTAATTCTTCGTTAAGTCTTGTCCATTAAAACAATAATTTTATTAGCTGTTATCAATACAATATTTAACGTCAAATGCGCGAGAAATGTTTAAAGATGAAAGCTATCAAAATGTATTATCCTCTAATGGAAAATATGGTAATACGATTTGAATTTGTCAAAGAAATCTTCCTTAATGAATCAATTCTGCAGAGGACTCGCGACCATCAGTAGCGGGGAATACGAATCAATACGACACGTCTCAAGAAAGATTAGTCTGTATATAAGAAGAGTATGGGCCTGATGGTAAGTGGCAGAGTAGGTAGAAGACGCCCTAGAAGAACATGGATGAATTGTGTGAATGAGGATATGTGTGCGAGAGGAGAGAATGCGGAGATGACGAGTGAAAGAATGAAATGGAAGAGAATCGAACATGTGTTGACCCCACATAGTGGAATAGAGTAAAGAGAAAGACGAAGTTTGTTAGTGGAACTCCCTGTCTGATTCTCTGTTCCCCACGCACTAATCCAGCGATCTTTAAAGCGAGAATGAACCGGTTCGTTTCGGGTAAGCACGCTCCATCTTAGGCCATAGATTTTGCTTACTATCAGGAAAACTATGGCCAAGTGCACACCCGTTCTAGTTAAAATAATAATAATCATCATCATCATACACAGCCCTTGGGATCCCACTGCTGGGTATAGGCCTCCCTTTGTATGTGCCATCTGCGTCGATCTTGTGCAGATCCAGGTTGGAGCACAAAAAATAATAATAGTGTTGTGTAACTCCAGCAGCCGCCGCGGCAGATCGTGACGCCATACAAGCCGTCCGAGGATATGGAGCAGCAGCCCCTGATCAACCCGCACTCCCCGTCGCACCTGTCCCGGGCGCCGGGCTCTCCCTACTCCCTGTTCCCGACGAGTGACGCGAGGGCGGGTGACGAAGTGGATCTGGCGTGTAAGTGGAAATGTTCTCGAATATACTGTTATTTATTGTGTGATTAATACACATACAATCTGAATAAAGATTGTTCATTACCAGTGAGTCACTGGTAATGAACAATCTTTATTCAGATTTAGAAGCGTTTAGAGTTTGTGTGTGTGTGTGTATGCAATCACGGAAGTCCCGGAATTGGATCCTGAGACTGTATTCCTGAGTCACTCACTCACCAACACGTCTACATTAACCTGGCATAAAAACTAGTCTATGTGTTAATCTGAAGACTATTCTACCTCTTCATAAAATTTAAGCCAAATTAGTTCAGGCATGAATGAAGGAACAAACACATTCACACACTCACAAACATGCTCTATTTTTTATGTGCGTGAAATTCTAACTTGTATATATTGGGTGCTTTATTTACAGATGGCAATGCAAAATCTAAGAATCAAAAGAAACCAACACACAAATCCGTTTCGGAACCCACCACCAGCAAGAAAATTTTAAACAAGGTGAGTTTTCAAATGTTATTGAAAAATGACAGATATTTGCGGAACTATCATGCTCTATATATTTTTATACATATAACATACCATAATATGTGATTTATGTACAATATTTGAGTATTTAAAAGTACTTGTTGCTAACTTGCACTGGTTAAAGATGCAATATGATGAAACTGAAACTGTTACTTTCACAAGAATAAATTTAGCAAGTTATTATAGTGACCGCGTTAAGGACCCGTTGCAATCCACAATGAATAATAAACTTAGTAATTTATTTATAGTGTTATTAACAAAATTATTTTCCATGGCAGGTAAAATGTGCAACGCTCGGTCGTTCCCACCGGACGGAAGACAACTCGGCTTCCAAAACGGACGAGGTACACGAATACCACGAGATTTCCGACACTGACACGGTAATAAAACATGTTAACTAGCCTTATATTATACGTCGTGCATTCTGTGGGGACTCCTTCTAAGGCAACAGGTTCCCCGACCTGCCACCCAGAGCCCCCAGCGACAGAGCGGCCGCCCTCCTCCAATGCGCCCTCTGCGCACGGAGTTCGGTTCCCGAGTCGCCGCTACTCGGTCGGTACACCGAACTCCTCTCGCCACTCGGCGACCACCTCAGGTGCTCTGTAAGAGCACCCAGCTCCGCCTGCACTGCGAGGTGCGGCGAGCTCCACGCTCCGGGCCCTACACCAGCTCTCTCGAAGGAGAGGTGAGCTCTACGTCTCGGGCCCTAACACCAGCTCTCTCGAAGGAGAGGTATAGGCGAGGGCCCCCACTCGATCGGACATTTGGACACAGGCTAGCATGATCCACCGGACTATGGAAGTTACTAACCTGTGGACGGGGTGCACCAGGCCTCCCAACTAACAACAAATTCTGCATATGGAGAGATGAAATTAGTTGGGCTTACCCAACGTGAAGGTAGTCCGATCCACACACCCCTTGAATCAGACCCTACACCAGCGCCGGAAACGGCGGTGGCGCCGCGCATACGTATGATAATAGTTTGTACTGATATGGATGATAATACTTGCATAGTGGATTTAATGCAGTGCTATTTATATATTGCAGGAAAGTAATGCCGCCGACCATCAGAGAATGGAAACCTTTTCAACGCCCGATAGCCCTGGAATACCAGTATGTAGTCATATTAGTACCGTATATTAAGTAGCCATCAAAAATCTTTCAGAAGACTCGATAACCCATTTTTGTGGAGTCAGTTAAAACGCGTCTTATGTTTTGAACGCTGTACTTCAACGCTCCGTACACCACTGTTTTCAATTTTAGTGGTTTTTGTCTACTTTAGGAGAGCCCTAAAGACGGTATATGTGAATAAAAAAAAAATACTCGCACTTACATCTCTGTCTATACAAATGTGCCTTACAAAAATGTATGAATTTGATTATACGTTCTCTTTGTATTCCTGTAAACTGTATACAAAGAAAACGTTGAATCAAATTCATTCTAAAATCTGTGGAAATGGAACGAGTTTTTCAATATTTATCCATTAATTTTATTTGTTGTCGCAAAAAATTTATACTCTCACCACTTATTAAAAGTTTAAAGCTGATTACTGATTCCTTTTTTCTTTTCGTGGTCATCTGTGTAATTATAGCCAGGAAAAGAACGATTAAATTAAACAAGTACGTCAAGTGGCGCCGCCATATTCTCTAAACATGTAGGTTTTGACATAAAGTGAATGAGACCAAATCCAAAACAAAAATAAGTTTTTGGAAGTATGTTATTTTTTATTCTATCAATAAATATTCTGTAAATGTTGTTACAGAAAAGCTACGGCGATTTTGGCCAGAGTCTACTGGACGAAATGGAATCGATGTTCAGAAACCTAGATGGCAGAAGGAAAGATGAACCGGTGAGTTCGTATTCATATAAAATAAATAACTTCATATGTTTTTTGATATAAATAGTAATTAAAATGTTGATTTACACAAAATAGTACTATGGGCATAGTATAGGGTATAAGTACATTATAACTGTTGATTTTATAATTTATTTCTTTTTGACTGCCCTGTTAGGGGCATGCCAGTTGGTATGTTCTGCCTTCTAATCTAGGGGTGCGGGTTCGATTCCCGCATTACATAAGTAAATATGAATATTACAATTTGTAATTGCTTGTGTTGAGTCTGGTCGTTTCTATGCATAATAAGTGGGTATGGTACTAGATAATGGATATAATAAATACATATATTATATCCATTATCTAGTACCCATATTACAAGAGTTAGCTGAGTATGAGGCTAGATGGCGCTGTGTGATATCTCCTGAAATATTGATTTATTTTATATGAAATAGGATGAATCGTGCATAGATACCAATTTATTCTCTTTTTCAAGATCGTTAGACAGTAGTCGCAGGAAAAAAAAATCATCGGGCCAGGAAATTAAAAAGAACGTTTTATTTTCAGGATATCCACCAACAAACTTTCGACATAACATTTCTTCGTGAACTTTAAAACAAATGTTTATACAGACAATATAAAAAAATATCTGCTAGTTATTTCCCCGAATCGGTTTACGGGTAAGAAAAGTAGATGATAAAACAGTTTTAGTCCAAAGTACATACTAGTTGTAGAAGCTCTTCATGTCTTGATTTACCACTAGATATCATTTTTCGATTTTATTATTTCATACAAAACATGTACATTGTACACATATGACACGCGTAGTGCTAGATGAATCCATACACAAAGACCTAGTCATAGTGACCTAGTAGCAATCATACATTGAGTGCACGATTCCAGAAATGGATTTCAATATCTGATTGTTAAAATATTGCATACTTACATCATTTAGCTAGAATAAAGTAAAAGTAGTAAAGATAGTTTTTTCATTACCCTACACCTTACAATTTTCATATTATAGTTAATTTATAACACGATAGGTTTACAGTATTTACAGTAGACCCCAAACTAGGCGTTAGCCTGTATCTTGGTGGCGCAATTACAAAAGATCCTGTTATTCTGAAAGAAGTTGACGCTAGTAAAAGACAATAATTTCAATATTATTTGGATATATAGATTAGTATTTTTAATTAAATCTTAATACACTTTCGACGAACCTTACATACGTATGCTGGTGCATTTTTAGGGTTCCGTACCCAAAGGGTAAGACCCTATTACTAAGCCTCCGCAGTCTGTCTGTCTGTCTGCAGGCTGTATCTCATAAACCGTGATAGCTAGAAAGCTGAAATTTTCACAAATGATGTATTTCTGTTGCCGCTATAACAACAAATACTAAAAATAAAATATTAAGGGGACCCCCTGTCCCCATACAATAAACGTGATTTCTATCGTATTTTTTGCTCAATATTAAAAATGGTAACAGGTAGATCCTTAAATTTTCACAGAATATTTACTTGTATATTACCTTTCAAAATAAATAATTAAATAACATAGAGTAAATATTGAATCGGGCTCCCATACTACAAACGTAATTTTTAAGCAAATTTTACTCGATCTTAATAAACAGATAGAAACTTGAATATTTGTAAGTAAATATTAACTATAAAAATAAATACCTAAACTAATGCATAAAAACTCACAAAATGAAAATAATCCTTGCATCTAAATGCAGTGTGGTGGTAGCGCGAGCGCAAGGCGGTTGCCAAGCAATGGCCGCGCGGGTAGCGGGGGGTAATACTGAACGTTTTTGCTGTGTAAGGAACGACTTAGACGTTAGTTTTAGCCATAACAAATTACGGAACCAATATCACCAAGAAGCTGATAACGTCGAATATAAAACGGTATTTGATAACCATAAAATATATTACAAATCATTATTATAGTCATACCATACAAAGTCTAAAAAAATTAGGACAGTTTCTGGGAGATTTGCGAGTTATTTATTTATAACATAGGACAAATATCTGAACAAGAATGGTCATGTGGCTTTGCATTACTCTTTTCAATGTTAATTTTTATTCTTTCTAATGACTTCTTCGTCGTTGCTGCAATTTCTCCATAGACAAAAAATACCGTTTTTCCCGCTGTTTTGTAAATTGAACTTGTTTATCGATTTTTAATGATAAATGGATTCCTAGAGATATGAATGTAGTATGTTATTATTTAAAAACGTTGTTAAATACCGTATTATCTCGTGACTCCATACTCGTAATGCAATCCAAAACGGAAGCCCCAGATGCAGTAATTATTACGATACATTTAGACCCTGTTTTAACAAGGAGGTCAGTTTTTATCCATCATCTTTACGGATAACGTTCAGAGGCGCCGTTCATACGAATACGAGCGTATTTAATTAATACAAACGATTATTGTATATATTCTCTAAACTTTTCTCCATTGTACATGTTAGGATGTCGGCAGTTGTGGCACCAGGCATGACATTTTTTTATAAATCTTTGATACTACAAAGCCTATGTCGTTTTTCTTAAAACAAGCTCATTTTTGAATGCCTATATTTTGTGGTATAATTTATCGCCTCTCAATCTCTTTGTTTTTGAGTCTTATTTATATAAACGTTCATATATCAACATCTGTTTAGCTTAAAAGTGTTTTGTCTCTTTCTCAAATTAATAGTTTTTAAAACCAGAGAGAGAGAGAGAGAACACTTTTTAACTAAATATTTGCTTAAGTAGGTACTAAAAAAATGCAATGCATCTATGTACTGTATCTACTATGAGCTGGCCTTGCGCCTCGCATTACACGTGTTGCTGACTCCCCGCGCTCTTATCTCTGCGCTTCTATTTTTCTTTGAAAACTTACAACCATTAACATGAGACATTAAGATAATATTGTATTACCTAATAATATTTTAACCTCGCAATGACAGTGATAATGCGCTGTCTAGAATTTAAACATAAACATGTAATAAGTCAGTATACACAGTTTATCTCTCAAAACGAGTAAGGCGAAGACACACTGTGTACTTTGAGAGGTCGAGCTATGAATTTGCGGGATAGTGGTAGTGGTAGCAATCAATATAATATATTAATTGGCAATTTAATTAAATACCAACTTAATTCCGAGCCTCTAGAAATGTAATTCGTAGTTAGATATCATAAAAACAAGCGAACCGATTTTGCCCCTGTTCCCGTTTTATTTGGTTATAACTTTTTTAATTGTTGCACCTTCTACGTGTTTGTTTTTTTGTCGTGACCTCTTATAAATAAAATAGGTACATATTCCAACATCATTATCTTGCCAACAACATATAATTTCCAAGAAGGTTTACTTAATAAGGTTTACTAATATAAACCCAACAACAATTTGTTTTTCTTCGTCTATTTCCTGTATTTTCTTGTAGTTTAATCCAACTGATTTCGCTAATATTCAGGAGTAAGATCAATATATGAGATGCTTGAATTGTATTCAACAATAAATACAAAATGCATTTGTACATATTGCGGAAACTGTTGGTTCTTGGAGTTGTAATAAACCCCATACTAATGCAACGCATTACTATATATGTTATTTTTTTACTATTAAAATGACGATGGGTGCCATTACACCCGAAACGCGTAAACAACATACGCGAATTACACGTGAGTGAAAACCGTTTTAGTTGCATATGTTACATGTTATATAGTTTTAGCTATTTTAAAATCCACTATACCCACATTTGGTCGAAGGAAATAAAGTATGCGTATTATTGTATAAACTATTAGAGCAAGCTCATTACTTAATAATGTATTGGTGCTAGATTGTTGCAAGTAAACATGCAGTTTGTTATGAGTAGTGCTCAGTTTTGGCAACTTTTGTCCGTGAGATCTAAGATTAGTTGCAAAGGAAGCGGTTTGGTACGAGTGGTGTTCTATGTTGGTCATTATTGTGCGTGGTGTGACTCGGGCTTTACTTGCGGCCGTATTCGGCTACTCGTATTATATGGACCAGGAGTCGTCTGCGTTCAGTCATGTTAGGCGCCGTCTACTCCTCATGCCTTAATTTCTTTCACAACTTATGCGTTAAAAAAAGGAAATTTCATAGACTCGTGAACGAAGATGACCCCTATTTTATGTGAGTCCTGTTTTAGTAACTCCATCATCTTATTGTTTGCATGTTTTGCAGAGCGGCTCCGGCAGACATGGGGACAGCGAGGGTTTCAGGTGAGTGGTTTTGATACTAAATTTGCTAATACATCTCACACAAAATTCGTTGAATGACTTTTCTATGTATAATGTATGATACCTTGTCTGTGTGTTTATTTTATTTTTGTCAAATAAAAACAGTAATGAGGGAATAAGATCGGGGTCATTATTTGTATATCCCGGATTTTGAATTATTAAATATGATCCCAGGGTTCTCAAATAGTACTGTAATATTTTGGTGTAAGCATTTTATTTGTTAAATAACCGAATGAATATTTGATTTCATATTATTTTTACGTTTTTAATATCATGCCATCACTTAGTTAAAATAAACAAGGAAGTTTTGGGAATATAAACAAAACTCGTTTCCTGTTTATTTACTTTTTAATTTTGTACAATATACGTCTTTATATAAAATAGTGCAAAGGTAAAGCCGGGATCATGTAATAGCTTACGTCGTACTTAAAAATATATATATACCCTTCTAATACTGTAGTTGTAATAATGAAGTATTGCATAAGTCGCTGTGATTATTTAAAATGATTATTAAAATTTCAAATATAGACAACATGTACACTATTGTACAATTGGACCTACATGTGTAAACCTTTGTGTTTGTAGTAAACCTTTTATATGGTGGACAGATTATAAAGTAAATAGAAGTAATTTGAATGCATTTTTTTATTTAAACAAATCAATGGTAGGTATACTTACGGGTTAAATAATCTATACATAATATATTATAAAGCTGAAGAAGGTCGAACGTCTGGTCATTGAAGATATTTAAAAAAATTTGGAGATATGTACTTAGACTTGATAACAGAACCCGCTCCAACAATTTATAGAATTTTTGTCTGTGTTTATCTGCATAATTTTTGGTGTGTAGGTAGTAGTATGAGGTCTCTGAAGTGTCAAAGGCTACTTTTTTGTCCCCAAACAATGCGAGCGAGGCCGCGGGCGTTCACTAGTAATCTAATAATTTAAAGTTTTTGCTTTGAGAGTAGCGTACCTTTTTTTACATTAAATAGGCTTACGTTTGACTATAGCCATAGTCTAAGATGTAGCACGCTTGCCTAGAAGAAACCTATTTACTCTAGATTTGAAGACCCCTGGGTTATAATTTTCTGGGAACAGGGCTCCAGGTAGAGAGTTCCATACCTGTGAAAATCTTCAGATCGACATATATACATACATGTTGTTGCATGTGGACATGTCTTAAATATTACTTTTGGATGCTTGTCGCTTCGCCCACGTAGAAAGTAACCTATTTCCCTCTAAGAACACTGTACTATCACCATACCAAAAATGACGTCAATCCGTCGATTTGTTTGCCATGTGAAAGAGGAACAGACAGACTAACAACATACGCGCATTCGGTTTAATTCGATGATACAACGTTTTTAGTAGCAGTGATAATAGCGCCTATAGAAATGCATCCCATGTCTATATCCAGGTATCATGAGATAGAGCCAGTGGGTGGAGACGATAACAGGCAGGCGGACGGTGGTCTTAGCAAGACCTTAGCTCAGCTAGTGAATGTTAAGCAGTTCTCGTCGCGGTCATGCCTTGGATGGGTGACCTAAAAGTGACTCTTTTGTGGGTGACACGCGAAATTGTAGGTCCCGGCTGTTTGTCCTAGTACAGCAATCGTCAAGCCATGGCAGAAGCTCTTAGGGCGGTTTAAAAACTCTCGCCATAAGTATTGAGTACTTGTACGAACTTACTATGTACATATATCATACATGAACCCTAAAAAGTATACCTTTTTTTACGTGGGATAGGTTTACGTTTGGCTACAGCCTGCCTGATGTTGAGCATTGCTGCAGCCTAGAGTGTAAGACGTTCTACTCTGCAGCCTAGTTTCTTGGCTGTATCTATAGTTAGTATTCTATAGTTTAAATTTAGTTCGCGTGCAGACGTCGATTAGCATAAGAAAGAACGCCATTGCATGCAGCGTTAACTTGCTAAAATATAATCTAGATAATTTTAAGTACTTGGCATAAATTGTGAAGTCAGTTCTTGATATCATTGTGAGCTTTGATGGTGAGAGATTTCTCATTTATTTAGGGCATTAATATTATTAATACATATATTAATACAAACATTGTTAAGTATTACCAACGAAAATTAGTATGTTTTTGTTAAAGTAGTATTGATCTTAAATTTTCAGCCAATCATGGAGCGTTTAAATTGATTTGATGGGAAATTATACTAATTGTCCTTATAAAAACAGTTTTTTTTTATTTAGTTTGCTACTATCTTTCTTCTAAGGTTACTACACTAAGGGACACATCCGAGTTTGGTTGAAATCGGTTGAATATGTATGGATATTGAAGTCGGTTAATTTTGTATAATTTTGTACTTATTTACTTGAAGTATGTTCTTGTAAACTTCAGGTCCCACACGCTGAACAAGGCAGATAAGAAGAAGCACACATTCCACACCGGCACCTTGAAGCCGATGTCGGCTGGCGAGGAGAGGACCCTCGCCACCGCCGTCGCTATGGCCAACGAGCTTACTACCAAGTAAGTTTTATTATACACACACACAGATTCTCGGGCCTTACATCCGGTATTTTTATGGCAGCAGTGGGCCGTAGCTAACACGGACTTTTACAATATAATACTTAAAATAAAGTAAAAAAAAAACACAGAGGGTGGATGTTAGGTAAATAAAATAACTATTGCAGCCATGGTATTAATGTTAAAGGCTATTGTGTTGAGTTGTTCATGGTCTTAACTAAACTGGTCTAATGGACGAGGACGGCACCCGCCAGTTATGCCTCATTCAGTGGTTCTAAGTCGTTTCAACTATGATTGTACAAATTTTTATCAATGTGTCCCTTAGTATTGTATTTGGTTTCCCTTCGCAAATAAATATTCCATTTATCTATCTGGCTCAACGAACCAGCATAGCCATTATTGGTAATGCGACCAGTATGCTGGGCACGCTGCCCTCTGACACTTAGGCATCTTTAGGCTTTTCTAAAAAAATTCTATGTGCTTAATTTACAAGCGAGTGTCTCGGTGGTTTAAGCTTCTGCTTTTTATTCTGACGCAACGTGGTTAGAATCTGGCCTTACACCAATGGCTTGATCTTCAAGTTGTGCGTAATTTTACACTCGCTTAGCGGTGAAGGAAAACATCGTGAAACCCCAAGATGTTGGTGAACAACATAATCCGAGGACTTGTGTTTTGCGCGGAAGGATCTAGGTGCCCACCACGATACATCTGACCAAGAGAACATCCGAACATCTCTTCTCCTCAGAAGTAACGAATTAATTCTGAGGAGAAGAGGAAGAGAGGTAGAGAAAGATTAGTATTAGTTCGGAGAAGAATGTTTTATTTTTTCTCTTATTTTTCTTCAATTATTTTTTTGAAACCTATCTAAATACCCATCTAAATGTGTATTCCAGGTCTATGAACGACCTGGACGGTGAGCCGAAGCCGCCGGCGTCCCCGAGCGATCGCTCCAAGTTCCAGCTAAAGTTCCCGCACTTCGCGCTCCACAACGCACACCACGAACCAGACAGGGAACATGTTGGTATGAACACCACTTACATACATATACAGTAGAATACTTTCTACCTGGAGCCCAGTTCCCAGAAAATTGTAACCCAGGGGTCTTCAAATCTAGAGTAAATAGGTTTCTTCTAGGCAAGCGTGCTACATCTTGGCCGTTGACTTGTACCCACTAACGTATAAAGAATGTTCAACGGCCAGTCATATAACATTTACTATAATAATAAGGAAATCGCAGTAACGAACCTTAGACTTGGCACGACCTCGTCTAGATTTCATTACTTTTTAGAGATGATCAAGCAGTTCCATCGAGACTTGGCTAGTTTTTTACAGAATGTTTTTGGTGGGATTAGATAGTTTAGGTAATCTTTATCCCATGTAATTGTAACCTTTTAAAATGTTTCTGTGGTTGGTCGTCGATGAGCGACCATATCGCCTTATAATTTACTATTCTACATATGTCACAGTTGGGTCTGTTAGGAAACAGCCCTGTTAGAAGTCGTATTTGCGAATATACATATAGTTACAGGAGATTTAGATAAATACAGTAAATCATACAATAGTTAAGCTACTGACGCTGTGGTCAGTAGATAGGAGTGTGACTTACCAGCATCTTTTAAATAACTGAACTCTAGATATATTACTAATCTAATGAACTAATATATCTGAATAACTGTTTGAATAGGTAAATGAATGAAAAAATGCTGTTTATTATGATTACAGTCAGGGGTGTCACTATGGGTCAGATAATACGTTGAACTGTTAGGTCCTGCCAGTTTATTATAGTGTAGCAGTCGTTTAACCTCGAAACGCCCAAGCTATATTCTGGTAAGACGTGCTAAACGCCCAATGTTCAATACAATGTACAATTTAATCTAACACGGGTACCGCCCACGCACTCTTAACGATTTTTTTTAGAGTTTAACTCAACCAGAATTTATTTAATTTTTTTTTTGGGTACTAAGGGATACAATGGAGTATAGTACACCTGATTTTAAGTATTTTTATTATGTTCATTTTAATGTACTTACATTGGGCGTTTATGTGATCCAACTTCAATTTTTTTTTTATCAAACGTATGTTTATTGTTTTAATCAGCTTAACTGTTACAAATCAGCCTTATTTTTAACTAAACAACAAAAATTAACATAAATAACAAACTTTTGTGTCAAATAAATCAAATAAAACTCAAAAACTAGCATTTTTTTTCTTGTATTTTAGTTAGAAAACAAAATTTAACTAAAAAATATCGTCTACAAAATATAATAAATACAAAAACTTAAACATTATTATTATTCTAATTTGCCTGAATTAATTATTCTTCACTAATGCAGTGAAAATCAGAAAAACTGTTTTTTAATTTAGTCAGGTACAAGCTAATATTGCAACCGTGGCATTTAAATAATGTGCGGTTATAGTGCATCTTCATCACACGGTAAAATTTTTATATTTCAAATTCATCTAACAAATCTTCATTATCGCTTTCTCAAAAAAAAAAGCTGAAAATAAAAACAGCATTTTAGCCAAATAACTTAACATAAACGCCCATTGTACATAACAATGAACACATTTTTTAAACCTATACAGAAAATGTAATCCGTAAGATTGATTCCAAATTACAAAGAAATCAAAGAAATAACATTATAATCTGTGTTATTTTCATATTTCTAAAGTTAATATCTGTATGATTCTATAAAAAAATCGATATTCAAACTCACCTGTTTGTCGAGCCGGTCGCACGGTTGCAAAAAATGGCGAAAGTAATGTAGTGTTTATGGATTAGTCCCAAATGTCAGCTGTCATATTTACTTCTTGTAAATCCACCAATCATAACAATTCGGTACTATTTCAACTGGCGCGAAACTTTAAAATAAAATCTCCATCACAATTGAATGTACATCGCATTGCACATTGGGCGTTTATGTGATGAATTATTTTTTTTAGTTCGGGCTGGAATGCTCAACGTTACTTTGTACATTATAATGTACATTTATTTTTTTAATTTGAAATATATTTTTTTATCGAACGTTTAATTAAAACTAAGCCTATATATTTTATGACAATAGAGACCGTACTAATTTATCGACGGACAAATCAAATAAAAAATCTTTATTGAATTTAAATCCTTTAACAAGTTTGTAGCTTATGACTAATATCAGCGCATGCTTAAAAATATATTCCCCATGTGTGTCAACATTGATTTACCTACTATAAGTGCTTAGTCAAAGTTCTAAGGACTAACATACTTAAACCCAGTCTAATTCAAATGGGCGTTTAACTGTGAGTTTATTGTATTTTCTATGTATTACAGGGAAACAAGAACGTCGCAACTTCAGCGAAGAAGCCAATAGCGTTCAAGACATTCAGGTACATGTTTAAACATTTAGGTTTTTTACGTGGGAAAGGTTTGCGTTTGACTATAGCCTGCATTAAGCATCTGATGTTATCAAAGTATTTTTATGAATTTATGTGCAACAAGTGCTCGTTCCCGGCGATGTGTTTTCTTCTTTTGTTTGTCCTATGTACGCTAAGTAAATTTGTATTGAAAAAATAACATTAAATTTATTTTAATACTTAAACTTTCGTGAGTCATTTTAACAATATGTTAACCAATGTTGTTTACGCGTTTCGGATGTTATGACATCCATCTTCAGAACGTATGTTCTGCTCGCGCGGCAGCACGCAGACTGCGCGCCGCCACTTGAGTCTCGCGCCAGACTAATGCGGAGCCACGAATGGCGCCGAACGCGCCCGACTTCAGCTGAGCGCATCGAGTTGGCTTCGCAATGGTTGATGCGAGCGATACGGCGGAGCTGTAAAAATTTATGTTAATTGTTTAAAACAATGATTAAATGAATTGATTATGAATGTTAATAAAATAATGAATAACTAAATAAAAATAAATAAATATTTCAGGACATATCACACAGCGCCATCTAGCCCCATACTAAGCTTACGCTTGTATCATGGGTACTAGATAACGGATATAATACATATATACTTTTTCTTTTGTAAATACATACTTATTATACATAGAAACGACCAGACTTAACACAAGTAATTACAAATTTTAATATTCATAATTACTTGTGCCATGCGGGAATTGAACCCGAAAAATCGAACTCGTTAACAATTATTATTTGTTCTTGTGTAATATTTGCTGACAAATAGTTTATTATTTTATTGAAACTAAAAACCACTTGGAATTGATTTTCGGACGGGTCCGCCGTTCGATCAAAATCGTTCTCGCGGATCCCGTCGCACTTGCAAATGATCTCCGCCAACATTGTCTCCACGCATAGCCATTACCCTCTAGTACATTCCTAACGTGCTCTAACTCCCACAATCTCAAAGCACGGTTAATTAATCTCTAATTGATCTCGCGGTACTGAGGACAAGTGTGCTGGATGGTGGTGTGAACTAGCATTAAAATAACGATCTGTGTGTGTCGGTTTACGATATACAGTACGTGACAAAGTGCCGTCCGAATAACAAAATACGTGTACATTCAAAAATCCACACTAATTTCCAAACACTTCAGACTAAGCGGCTGATTTTAATATTGCCAACTGATTGTTTCCAGTCGATAATAACGGCGGAGAGCAAGCATGCGTACACGAGCCTGATCGAGCAGCCGATGACGTCGAGCGCTGTGATTGGCCACAGCGTGCACATGACCATGCCCAAGCCGGCGCCGCGCGCCGCCGCCCGCCCGCACTTTCACTCGCTGCAGAAACCACCCACCGATAACAAGTTAGTAAACTAAAACTCAAAGGTGACTGACTGACTGACTGACTGACTGATATAGTGATCTATTCACGCACAGCCAAACCACTGGATGGATTGGGCTGAAATTTGGAATGAAGGAAGGTGTTCTGACGTAAGCATCCGCAAAGAAAGGATTTCTGGAAATGCCACTTTTAAAGGGCTGAAATAGGAGATGCAAGTTTTACTTCTTAATGCGAGCGAAGCCGTGAGCACCTACTAGTACATTATAAACCATAGATAACAGAAACAAAGGGAGATATAGTAAAAGGGCGGGTCCGTGCGTACGCATGCGGTGCAAAACGTACCTCATCGGCTCACCGCTTGTCAGTCGACGTGACGTTAACAATAAAGTAGTTCTTATGCCGCAATGGAAGATTACGCATAGCAAGCACTCACTGACAGCGCTAACTAACTCTTGAACGAAATGCAATCGTTATGGACACTGGGTTTCAAACAAAAAATCGTAGAATGTTTCATTTGATTTGAACAATTTTGCACATTTCGAGACACAAATCCAGAGTTATTTGGACATATTTATCAAATAGCCTTCTCGCTGTGTCAGCGGTCAGTAAGAAATACAATATTAAACAATAACTTTATGTTTTCAGGCCAACTAACAGTGAGGCAGATCAACAAGTAGCAAATAGTGTAAGTCTCAACGTTTTTACGAAAGAATTGTCTATTATTATTTAAACTTAGAAGGAAGTATTGAACTCATATGTAAAGCTAGCTGTGACCTGTGGTTTTACTCTCGGTAATAGGAAGTAAAAAAATAGGGTACACTTAGCGCGCTCCACATTCTCGGCAAAACTACACGAGACTTAGCGAATACGAGAATGTGGAGGCTTGCCGAATATGTATTCGGCAAGTCTCGCCTATGTTCGTGCAGTCTCCATCCCGTGTCGGTATTTCGTATCCGAATCAAAGGGCTCTCGTGTAGTTTTGCCGAAACACAAAACACTCCCTCCACATTCCCGCCGCGTCAGTCTGTGAAACTCACGACTGGGTTCGTAAATTAGTTCTGATAATTGTTTCTCCATTGTTTCACTGAAATAAAACCAAACCATGAGTAACACTTTATTGCAGACACATCATACTAATTGTGTAGATACATCATCTACTGTGTAGTATTAAAATTATATTAATTAATTAATTATTATTAAAATTATATTAATATAATAATTAATTAATATTATAAATAATTATAATTAATATTATAAATAATTATAAATTGTAATAAGCCACAGCACACAATGCTGCAGCGACAGCTGTTTGCACGTCCATCTCGTTCGAGTACCGAGCGCACAAATGCGCGAGCGAGAATGTGGAGAGCTGCTCTCGTCTCGTCAATAGTTTTGGCGAGACCCGAGACAAAACCTCTCGTAGAGAATGTGGAGCGCGCTTTAGACATAAAATCCACCTGGAGATAAATTTCATTGATACCGAAATAAAATAACAGAGAGTATTACAATCATTCTTACAAAAGAAAGTTACAAGCGCATTGAGTTGCCTTTTCACAACATATCATCATCATCTTGAGCCCATTTTTTTTACATTAGATAGGCTCACACTTGACTACAACTTGCCTGATGTTAAGCAACGTTGTAATCTACGATCTAGCACGCTTGCCTAGAAGAAACCGGTTTACTCTCGACTTGAAGACCGACAAATTATAGTTCAAGGGGAATAGAGATTCGGGTCCTTGTGGACTCACTGCTCTTGTGCCTTTCTTGTCCAGAGAGGCCCCTTGATGGAAGGAGCCATTCGGCTACAGTTTTGGTATAGATGTTATAATTTTTTAACTATTGGTAGACTTAATCGGGAGCTCGGTTGATTAACAAACGATTCAAGTCTTCTTGTCTTACGTGTAATCAATTTAGCGTGTCAGCCATACACGAGATAAGCAATGTGTTAGAATTGCCTTATCGCTTTTTTTTAACCGTTGTATATAATGTTTATTTTCTTTATACATGTTTAATTCCAGAGCACGAACGAGTTGCCGCTCCCTCCTCGCAACACCAAGCCCAAGTTAGTGGACAAGCCTCGCCACGTGCGCAAGTACCCTCTGAAGTTGCCCTCGAAGCCTGCGCCGGAGGCTCCCCCGACTATCATCTACCAGAACGCCTGCCCGCAAGTCAATACTCCTGTGACCTCGCTCTCATTGGACCAAGGTGCCTCCACGTCCAAAAGTGCGGTCGCTAACGGTGCAGATTTTTGTGACGGTGAGTAGTCTGTTCATGAAAAACTATTCTTATACGCATTTAGCGACAAAATAGTCTGGTAATAAGTTAATATCTCCCAGTACCTAATTAAATGGCTAAATGTATGCAAGTGAGCCGCTGTGATTTTAACGCTAAATGGTTTGATTTGAATGATGAAATAATGTTTTTATAAAACTACTAAACTATAAAAGTTATAAAGTTGTGTTACTAGAGCGAAATATTTCTTGTGGTTCTGTTGAACAGTTTCTTTTATAAGAAAACGTTATAATCGATTCAGTAATTTCGAAAAATAAGCATTTCTGCATACTTCTGAATCGGACATTATTGGAATTAGAGTTACTGTTGTTCTTTTTATTACCACATTTACGTGTACAATCGCATTATTATTTATTTATTCATTTATTTGATTAATGGGCGAGCAGCAAATTGCTGATGTGCCCATATCACACTGTCAAAATGGTTTTATATAGTCCGCACAAAGTTCAAAATTATACAATTATTAGATCTTAACTAGTACTATTGCTCTAGTTTTTGTCTATTGTGTTGTTTTAATATCTAACTCCTGTATCATTCCAGGCGCCGACGCGAAATCCCTGACAAACCCGTTCACGAGTGGCGCCAGCTCAGCGAACCCCTTCGACTACTTCCTGCCAGACGACGACCTGGAACTGGCCTACGCGGATGATGATGATGATGATGATAAACTCGACGATGATGGACTTGTTAAAGGTTCTTATTTAAATACTTTAAAAAACTGGGACCTTGCACACATCACCATCTAGTCCCACACTAAGCAAACGCTTGTGTCGTGAGCACTAGATAACGGATATCAATACTTATATACTTTACTTTCGTAAATACGTACTTATTATATTGTTCCTAACTGTATTAATGTAAGCAAGATCACTGGAAGGGACTAGCTAACATAGCACGGGTGTGCCCTCACCCAGTATGTTAGGTAGTAATTAAGAAATATTGTAACACTTTTTCTGACTAAATGAATTTTAAATTTTGAAAAATATATATATATATATATATATATTAGGGATAGGTATATGGAAGCCAATAAAACACGCAGTTGATCCAAAACATAAATGATAATTGATTATGGATCTATGGTAATGGTATGGTAACGGGTGATCTAGATGAAAGCTGGAGGACGATTAACTAGGCAATTCTAATAAGCTCACAGAACCAAATCTCAAGTGGGTAAAAAGGGCTCTGTATGGTGTCAGGAGCAGCCACACATGTGTGAAAGAGAAACTAGGAAAGTGCCTATGTTAGAGTGAGATAGAGGATATTTTTTTGCGTTTGCTTAGTGCGGGGCTAGATGTGTGCAATACATACACACGACCAAACTCAACACAAGTAATTATAAATTTTAAAATTCATAGATACTTATGTTTATCAATCAATAAATTTTTTATTGAATTGCTTATACGCGTACCAAAGTATCAGAGTGTACGCTAACCGTGCGTTCTGCACCGAACATACTCTCGCTTTGAAGATCGCTGGATTATAGTGCGTGGGGAACAGGGAGACAAACATTAATGGATTTTTAATATTCTTGTGTTTTCGTCAGACTGCGGCGACCACGTGTCGGTGGAAGACCTGCTCGAGTTCGCCGACCAGAAGCCCCGCGGCCGCCAGCGCGGGCTCGAGTCCGACGAGGTCAGGATCATGAGCAAAGTGCTCAAAGAACAGGTAACATTATTCATCATTTATTCCACACATATGTATCTATAACGTTATGGACTCACGGGGCGGTTTCTTCACGCGCCCGCCGCGGCTGCGATTATCGCCCGCAAACCTGGCGGTTGATTATCGCAAGAAGGGCCTTCGCCGGCCTTTGATCGCAGAGCGCGCGGGTGGTACCCGCCGCGGCTGCGGTGCCGCGAGCGCCGCCGCCCGCGGGTGCAGCGGGAGCCGCGAACAATCGCTGCCGCCGCGGGAGTAAACCGCGTCGTGAAATGTGCTTGAGTTTATTACATACATATCTGTATTCTACAAAAGGCTGTGGTGCCGCCGCCGCGGCGGGCGCGGGAAAAATCCGCTCCGTGAGTCCTTAGCGTAACTGGTGGACGCCCGCGGCTTCGCTCGCATTATTTCAGGATAAAAATTTGTCTAAGACACTTCTTCTTCTTCATACTATCTTCATACCAAACATCATGATGATAAATTCAGCTGTCTTTGCGTAGAGAGCGTTTAAATAAGACAAAAATATGCTATGTAGGTAGTATGAGGTCTCTGGAGTGACAAATGCTACGTTCTATTCCAAAATAATGCGAGCGAAGCCGCAGGTGTCCTCTAAGTAAATAATAAGTAAGGTAATTTAATTATATTGCAAATATTTAATTAAAAAATACGTTGCAATTTCCCTGTTATTTGTGACTATTCGTAGCTGTTATAGTAATACCTATATTTTATCTTATTTCCCAGGTGACCCCAGACGAGTGCCTGCAAGCGCTAGAACTCAGCGAGTGGAACGTGCATCGAGCCATCAAAGTGGTTCGAGTGAAGATCGCAGCGGAGAGCGACGTGTCTCTCCAACTTTGCAGCGCGGAGCTAGACAAGGCTGCGGGAGATATCGTCAAAGCGTCCGCCGCTCTACTCGCCGGTACAACTGAAATAAAACATTACAAATAATGGTTGTTTTATTGTTGGTTGGCGGTGGAACCTCCCTCAAAATAATTCGCTATTTAATAGTATCATTAGTTAGTTAAATTACTTTATATAAAATTAAGTAAGTTCGCATGAGAGTGTTCCACTCTGGTATCAGAGTTTTCAAACCGCCCTGAGGAGTGCTGGCATGGGCTAACTACATCGTACTGTAACAAACTGCAAGGACCTACAACTTAACATGTCATCTGACCCACGGAAGCGCCAAAAATGGAACTAAAACGAATCGTATTAGTTCATTATCGCTTTGTTTTGATCATTTGGATTAGATTTGGTATGGAGGTATAGTAGACCCGGGATTAGATAAGATTACATTGGCTACTTATTATCACGAATTAACGCTGGTAAATCCACGGGGCACTGCTAGTACAAAAAAAATGTCTGAACAGACTAAAAATAATCAGAATTTTTCCACTAAAAATAATAAATGTTTTTTCGACATGCACTTAGTCGATATGCACCAATATCCATAGCTAAGCGCTACGTGGCTCCATTAAAACTGCAAGCACAGCTGCATGACCTAATTCCCTTACAAAAGCCTGCAGTTTCCTCTGAGCATGAGAAATTTTCGCAAGAGCGGGCGTTATTAAAAATATTTCCTCTGGGGTTGGAATGAAAGCAGGGTAATGCGGAATTGGGTCACGGGAGCAGGTCGACCCGGCACGCCTCTCCACACCCCGGCGACTGCAACTGTGCCTAACTTTGTGAAGAACATTTCAAATCATTTGATTCGAATGTTTTGGCGAATCTAGTGTTTTTATTTTCTTTTACATGACAAGCGTATTGGGCTAGATGGCGCTGTGTGATGTGTCCTGAATAATTCATTATTATTATTGATTTGGTAATAATTGTAAATGTGTTTGTTCCTTCTTTATTTTAAACGACTGGATAGTTTCGGATGGAATTAAATAAGACCAACATTAGATTATAAAACTATGGTAGATCTAATCGGAAGAAAGGTTGACCAATAATAAGTTAACCAAAAAGTTTTCTTGACTTATGTGTAAGTAATTATCATGGAGATAATATATTATAAGTAATTATTAATATATGACAGCTATACGAGATTACAAATATGGAAGAGGAATTAAAAAAACTTATAAAAACGAGATATTTAATATATTATTCTAAACTTTTTTTATTATTTCCCTTCATACAGATAACTACGCTATAATTCCTGTCGTGATGATTTCCCAGTGCTATTTATCCACGGCTTGCAGACTGAATTCGCTGAAAACTTCATTTTGGATTTCCTGTAACAAAAAAAATAATAAATTAGTCAGTAGAATTTAGTTAAAAATATATTTATAGGTAGAAAGATATCTTACAATCTACCTACATATATGGACCACGTCCGAAGTTCCAAACCAGGTCACGATAAAGTATTTAATGGTTGGTTAAATGGAAGTGGGACAATGAAAATTTTAGCAGGCCCTGATCGGTTTTGAGGTATACCAAGGATTAGATTGTAGTGTTTCGAAAAGAGAGGCCTAGACGCAGTGTAAAGTAAAGCAAAACCGTATGTAGATGATGATCAGCGATTGACTTAGCCCTCCACGAGAAAGTTCTTACAAAAAAAACATCATCTTCATCAACCTAATCTTGTCTATTTCTGGACTTGAGACCTAGGCCACCCTAGGCATAGAACTTTCCCAAGACACTCAACCCTATTTTTCCCTTCTTGTGTCCACCTTTTTCCTGCTACCTTCATTATGTCCTCACTCCACCTAATGTGATATACCTAAAACGGTTTTTTACTAGTTAGCATTCTAAACATTGTACGATACTGTTTCATAACTTACGACCCACAGAAGCGCCCCGTTAATATACAGGATTACTGATAAAACTACTTACCTATCACATAACATGTTGGTTTTTGTTGGAACTTGTTTTCTAAACTTAAAGAAACGAACGTAGATGTCATAGAATAAACGACTGACTGTTAACTCGCCAAAAAATATTCGACCAGTTTGTTCGAGTTGATAATTTTGAATTTTAATAGGTAGGTACATTACGGCCAATTCTGCACTTATAATGAAATCTGTGATTTTGATCATGGAAGAAAAAGATAATAAAGTTCTGATGTATCTGCTAAAAAGTCCTTAAAGGTTATGCGTAAGTACCTGTTCTTCTGTCGAATGAGAGTGGACAACTCTTATGTCGAGAGATAATTATCCTCAATCTCAGTCAAGCCGCCCTAAGTGCCTCTGAGAAGGCTTATCAACTGCCGCACTATGTCACCAGTAACTTTGTATAAATTTGAATTGTAAAATTGTATTGGATGACGATATCAGGTCATTTGACTGTAGCGCGGCTGGCGGTAGAAATTCCGGAAATCCAGCCCTTATCTTATCAGCGTGTGTTAAAATGGCAAGCTACGGGCGGCGTGACGCCAGCGCATATTAACTACGAGGAAGCGAATCTAATAATACAAAATAAAAAATTTAAACTGGGACTGTTGTAGGTACTCGTACGAATATGAAATTATTACCAACGGTGTTCTCTGGTTCAGTTACATACATTTATGTGGCATGGTTTATAACAGTATTAGAAGAAACTGTCTTTTAAAAGACAGAAAGAAAGAGATCATGGATGACTTGTACCTACATTGGTGTCCAGACCTAGAAGTTTTTGTACAAGACAAATTAATTTGAATGAACTACTACGGTTATTCTTCCAAATCAAATCTGAAATCGTTCAGATTTAGACTTCCTTCATACTATATCTATACATATAATAAAGCTGTAACAGGTCGGTGTCTGTACATTGAAGATAATTGAATAAATATAAGTTGAGAGGTCTTCCTTGATGCAATAGAACACAAAAATCATGTTTAAAAAAAAACTGTTTGTCTGTGTGTCTGACGGTATGTTTGTTCGTTATAGACTCGGAAACGGCTGAACCGATTTGTCTACGGTTTTCACTAACATATTGGTGCATTTTTAACTTAACATTTAGTGTAAATTTCATTTCAATCGGTTCGTAAATAAAGAAGTAATGTTCATTAAACCTTTTTATCCCAAAATAATGCGAGCGAAGCCGCGGACGTCCACTGGTTATAAATAAATGCGAAAGCGAATTTGCTCTAGAGCATCAACATATTCTACATAGTTGTTACTTCCTCACGCCTCTACGGAGCGACATGTCCTAATGATATTTAGTGATACTAAGGTGGAATAAGTAAGGACCCAAAAGTGGTAAAGGCTTTATTTTATTTCCAGGCGAACGCGATCGAAGCCGCGGGCATCCACTTCTAGTCATTCTATAACCTATATACCTAGTACATACTATAGATTTCTTCTAGGCAATTTTAGACTACAGTGGTGCTTAATATCTAGCTGGCTGTAGTCAAATGTAAGCCTATTCCGTGTTAAAAAAACACTAGCCATTAAAATAAATTAGTTTTAAAATAAATAAGGACTATTAGGTATAGGTACCAATCAACTAGAATGTCCTCAGAATTTGCGAAGAATTACTCTTGTTTTAGAATTGCGTATATTTTTCAGTTATAGCAGCGGCGCGCGGCGTCTATGAAAAGCCATGCAATGGAGGGTTCTGCACAAGTGGGGCATCTACAGTTCGCACTAAATGACTCTACTAATAATCTGCGCACGGATAAAATTGAAACTAACAAATTTTACCGTGAATATAGTGTGGTAGGTAAGTCGACATAAATCTAAAAAAAACTGTATGTAAAACTACAAGGAGGTGGAATCGGTCTTCGCAGGATCGGAACGAGTTGTGTATGAGAAGAGAAAGCCTAGCTTAGCATTGGGACTTTGCACACAACGCCATCTGGCGCCCATGTCGAGCATATGCTTTTAAGCGTTTGCTCGTTATGGGTGCTAGATGGCGCTGCGTGGAAAGTCCTGGAATATTATCTTATATTTTTTAATAGGGTGACAAAGATGATGATGATAATCTTGTAGTAGGCCAAACTGCTGCTACCAGTTGCGCGCTCAGTAATATTTCGTTCCATGCACAATTGGGGCACCTAGTTCCACCCCTCGCACCCCTCTCCCCCCTCGAGGGGGACTCGTGACCTATTTATTTCCTGCTCTACGTAATGCCCCCTTCTATCCGGCTTCAGGGCCTCTAACACCGTCTATTACCAAACATTCTCATTGCAGTAGTGTTTCTTTACACTACTAAATAAATATAATTTCTTTGTAGGACACAGAAACACAATATTTATTGCACCCTGTTCATATGAAAAGTCGAGCGTAACTATTTGAAACTTATCTTGACCACAGTATTGACTTCAAATAGTATTTACATAAAACTAAGTTATATTATCTTTTTCTTCAACTTCAAAGGTAAATAAAGGCTATTTTTATTTTTTTATTTAAGTTATATTTTACAAAGTTATATTTCCAACGAGCACACTGTAATATCACTTTGTGCCTGCAAACTGTGGTATTTTTTTATAATTTGTAATACAGTATTGTTTCAATACTTTTTAGCGTCTTGTGGTAACCCCCATATCACGACTAATCGTATAAATGCGAAAGTTAGTCTCAGTGGTAAGTTTGATGTCTAATACTAGATGATTAAGTGAGTGGCTTATTTTGGTGATAGTTATTTCCTGGTTGAAATGAGGAATGGAAGTACAATAATAATTATTACAAACATTTTACTTTTATGGCTCTTGCAAATTCACGAAAATAAAAGTAGCTACCTACTTCATTACAGGTATGTCAAAATATGTCGAGAAGCGAAATTTGTCATCAATTTCCAAAATATAATTTGCCTTCTTCACCAATAACGCTGTGCGCAACATTTCTTAGAAAACGGTTTAATTTATAAATAGAATAGAAAGTTATAACTTGTATGACTTCGGCCGCTAGATGTATTTTAATTTGGTTTATATAAACAATTCTGTAGGCAAGTTACTAAATTAAGACGAAACAAATTTTACTCCATGACTTCAGAGGAATATTATTATTTAATAATGCAGAACTATTCATTAATTAAATTATTCATTAATTCATGAAATCGACATTTCATAAAAATCAAATAAAATAGAAGTACAATATATAAGATAGAGCTATTTTTTTTTCAGTTTATAAGTAGGTACTTAATTAGTTTGAATTTCAGATAGGTATAGGTTTTATTATCCTACACTGTCAATAGAATTGAATTTTATCGTTTTCTTCTTAGTTTTTTTTACATGAATTAAAAAATAAGTTCTACATCTACACTTTTAGGTTTGACTGTAGGTTTGCGCACGACCTCATTTGCCACACATACTTTAACCTAGTCATATCTAGATTGCAGGCTCAGCTCTCAGTCTTGCAAACTGTATCCGACCTATTTCATACGGCCTGATTAACAAGCCACTGCGCTTCGCCTAGTTGTTGGAGCTAAAATACTTATAATATACATATTTCAAATCTTGTCATTTATTATTCACCAAGTTCTTAAATAATGAAGTTACTAATTCATTATGTATGTGAAAATAAAATCTTTATTTACAATAATAATATATACATACATATAAACAAGGGAAGAAAAAATAACATACCTACTACTACTACTAACTAAAACATAAAAAGGGAGGGCACTTAGAAAATCTTTAGAAAAGCCTAAAGACAGTCTAAGTGCTCCAGTCCGCTGTGCGGGCAGCGTGCCCAGCATACTGGCCGCATTACCACGCTGGATGGCATTATGTATGTGATATTGTAACAATTGGAAAAAATAGGTTGATAATGATTGAGCCTTCCTACCTCCATATACCTACGTGGATGAAAATTATGGTGTGTATGTTTGTCTGTGAGTTTTTCGGGAATTAAGTGATAATATATATCGCTAAGGTTCTTCTTTTTGTATGGGATGGTATCAACTTAGAGAACAGTACAAGTTCCATGAAAACCGGGTTTAAAGTAGTTTTTGGGATATAGTTTAAGCAAGGCAATGAAGTCAGTTTAATTTTTCAAAATTACCACCAGTTTTTGTTCAGACTATGAACTCTTATGACTGAATATTTATGAAGTATATATATGTACTTCATAAGATCCTTGCAACCATATTCTTAAACTTAACTCGAAATTCCCTCGACTTTAAACATAACAAACTTGATGGCTTATTTAACATACTGTTAAATAACGTATTTTAATTTATCATCTTTTTCTATGAGTTATTGCCGTATGCTGTTCATCCTATAATGTGATGATGACATTTGCATGATTGCCCAAAATATAAAAATAGAAAATTTTAGTTTTCGTGACCATGACTTTACTGCCTATTTTATTGAGTCACTCCTTACGATTTGCAATGAATGACATCCAGATATTGATAAACTCTTTATTGATCACAAAGAGGAATAAAGTATTGAATAACTTTTAGTTACGAAACCAGCGCTATATTTGATTAAGTGGCTGAAATCAATAAATCTAAATAAAGTGTTCTACTCTATTAAATTACTAGAACAATAAACTCGGCTTTATTAACAGGAAAAAAACATATAATAAGATAATGCATCCCACTAATATTATAAAGGCGAAATGTGTGTGGGTTTATTTGTTATTTCTTTACGCCCGAAAGGCTTTGTTTTTACAAAAATCTAAATGGGTGAGCAAATAAATCCACGGGGCGTCGCTAGCAGTATTATTGCTAAGGGATATGGCGTAGAACGCAGTTGCCACAACGCAGCCCATCACCTCTAGGGGAAAGTGAAACAGTTCGATAATGTAAAAATTCCGCACATAACAACATTGACTTTCTCTTTCACACGTTCCGCGAGATCAGCAACATTAGTGAACGTAGACCAAATTGTCAAGGGACTTCTAGTACCAGAGGTATCAACTATGGCATGACATGACAATGCTTTGGTACAATAAGCAAACCTTTTTAGACATTTTTGATACGGGTGCAGTACAGACTATAGACGCCTATAGGTAATTATGCCTGATGTTAAGCATATCTGTAGTCTAAGGTGTCTGTATGCGAATACACCTGGATTTTTGGGAAACACAGTGTTTTATGATATTCAGAAGCAGATGGGTTGAATCTCAAGAAGTCAGAGCAAAAGCTAGTACTAGTAGACACATATTTTCAGAAATGGACGATTAGGCAGGGAGAACAAAAGAACGAATGGCTGTTTTGTCCTTCGCGTCATAATATTAATATTTGGTTTCTTCTTCGCATCGAATGATAGTGGCCAAATCTGGTGGGGTCTCTGAGACGGCTTAGCGTCTGCCGTACTATGACTGCCGAGGCTTACAATTTACTATGCCATCTGACCTACGAAAGCACCCACAGCGGTAAGCCACTTTTTGGTCACCCAACCAAGGACTGATCGCGTCGGCAATTGCTTAACATTCTGTCGCATGCTATTACCTACGTAAGCTTAGCTACGGGTTCATGTCTGTCTTATCATGTGGCACATGTGTGTCACAATTATTTCGCCATGAAGGAGTGTCTATGACATGTGTCGCCGGTGGTGGTGACCCAGTTCTGGACAATGGCCGCGACTGTTGCCGTCCCAGCCACGGATGTGCCTCTTCAGGCCCATTGTACGACTTTATCTATGTCGCCTAATTGTAATTCGTATGAATTTGCGGCAAATATGTCATCTGCATATTCACTTGATCTTTCCTCGTGTTCTTTTGTAGTTCTGGTATCAATTTTTAAGATGTTAGAGAAGAATTAAGGCTGTGATGGTGGGCCCATTAAGATAGGACTTAACGGAATAAAATTTTGGGAAAAAATATAGTTAGTGGACCGTACCTTTCTTAAAAGTTCTTACATCTACTGGTTCTTGAAAATGTTGTGATATGATACCTATCTATTACCTAGGATTAGATTAGTTTTTTCTTTGTATGATCTTTGATTATTTACTTTAATAAATAATCTAAGTGTATGAATCACAAGCTTAATAGTCACGAATAATTAAAATGGTTGACGCAACTTAAAATTACAGCAATTAATCAAAGTTTCTTCCAGAAAGACTTTTGTAAGAAACATTTTATACAAGTCTGTGGAAAACCTAATGTGAGGAAAACTGCAACTACCGCATAACCGATTAAACGTTGCCATAGAGATAAAATTCCGATGGCTCAAAGAGTTTAGATTCGAGCTGCGCTGTTCCATTTGCAGTTAGGCCGTTACGTTCTAAGAGGCTAAGAAGCGGGTAGCGGGGGGGAAGTCGCGTGTTCAGGGAGGGGGGAGGGACGAAGGGAGCTAAGCTACAGCACAGAACCGCGCATATACCCACTGTATTGTATAGGACATTGCGGTATCCGCCTGCGACGACGCGCGCCAGCGTACTAGTCACCGCGGCTCTCATAAATATACATAAAATGGCAGCCGCTGGCCGCAGATGCCACTACCCGACCCGCCGAGGCCCGCGCCGCTCCCGACCAGGTGAGTCCTGCTGAGCGATGCTGTGGGCGATAGTTGTAAGCTGGCGAACCGAACCATTCGAGGTGAACCTCACACCTTACATCGTGCGTGACCTTCCGCGCTCACCGTGCTTCTACCATGTCACGGAGTGCCCAAATATCACTCTTATGAGTCTTTAGACAGATATGGATAATACTTGTATGGGAATCGTTTGATCTTCACCACGCGGGAAGCGTCACGTTGGTTTTTAATTTACGCGGGAACTAAAAATTTAACAGGCGCGCCCAACACCTACAAAAAATTTAAACATTTCAAACTTTAAACTATCTGAAAAACAATTATCGTCAGGTCTGCGTACGTTTACGTTTCATTATTTACTCTGAAAGTACCAAGTAACTAATTAACGGCTCCATTAGCCTATACCTAATCATAGTCGACAAACTTAACGTTAATTCTCGCCTACCTACTTCTAAGTTGGAATTTATTTTGACCGGCTGCGGGGCTTTCGTGTGTAACTAATGATTAACATGTTGCAGTTGGCTACAGTATGTCGCATTATACCCTGAAATAGGTAGTATTATATGCTTCACATTGTTGGGCTTATCAGTGCCCCTATTTATGTTAGTTAAGCGGGCACCGACGTCGTCTACGCGTCATGAATAAATGTCCCATAATCATGGGCTAACGGTAACTATGCTAGAACATGTTTTGTACTACCATCATCATCATCATCAACGCCATCTTCATAGCAGAGATAAGAAGTCAATTGCCAAAGAGTTTGTTCAAAGAGGTCGAAGAGTTTTTTTTTTTACTTTTTTAACTAACTTCCGAAAAGGAGGAATAAAGACTATCTACTGAATGAAACTTAGCATGACGAAAATTAATTTGATGCTCTGATGATATTATAACTTTCCCATTCAAATAACTTCGCGGGAAGTCACGATTCTTAGTAATGACAAATGTGACACAATGAATTTGAACAACAACACATTCTTAAAATGTACATAATATATGTACAAAATACTAGAGGCTCTTGAGATACATCAATCAATCATCAATATAGCTTTATTATACACCAGAAAACAAACATACAAGACAGTTTACACACGTATTACTTAACCTAGGTACATTGGCCGGCCTTATTGCGTAAAGCGTTCTCTTCCAGGCAACCTTAGTAACGATCGCTGGGAAAGAAACAAGTACCTTTTTTAATAGGAAAATAATTTAGGTAATAGATAACTCAAGCTACTTATTTAATTTCTTTATGATTCATGAAATTATTTTACTACATAATATAGGCCATCTTAGGCCACAGTTACTGCTTACGACTAAACGGGAAAACGGTTTTTATTAAAATAAAAAATACAAATATTACTGAGTTGCTCACAGATAAATAAAACAAATTCACTAAACATGTCAAAGAAAACTTTTATACAAATATCAAAGAGAATTAAATAAAGACTTTGTCAAATTCTTTGGCATTTGCTTTTTTATAAGAAATAATGGTAGTCGATTTTGATATTGTTCATGAATAAAAAGTTAAAAGATCTTGTTATTCCGTATCCTTGTATATTGAAAATAGTTATATAATCACATATTTTTTATACATACCTAGATAGAAATGTGCATGAAAATAAGACAAATATTTTGTTTTTGTATTTCTTTAAAATTTCACTGCGCATGCAGCGCCTTCTATGAAGCGTTGGCATTCTGAAAGGTTTATAACACCTTAAATTAAGTTGGTATCTTAAGACCAACTAGATTGTTTTTGGTTTATACATATAACGTTTATATTTTTTTATGTATATAATACGAGATAGAATAAAGAAAACCTGTAAAATATTTTTGGTAAGTACTTATTATTTTTACTATTTTTGAGCACCGTTAGGTTAAAAATATTAGTATATTGGCATTGTCATTCCAATACATTTTTATTTATCTATACCTATGAAACAAAGTCGAGGGTCCAACCTGGATGAGGTCTGCACAAGATCGACATAGATGGCACATACAAAGGGAGGCCTATACCCAGCAGTGGGATCCCAAGGGCTGTGGATGATGATGATGATGATATGAAACAATATCTAAAAATATGTAGTAATTATTACAGCCAAGAAGATTTATTTTCATTTAAAGTTTTTTTTTTGGAAATAATATATGTAATGAATAGTTTCTAAGATAACCTTTTAACTGTCTGTAGATTCCCAATGACCAATGAAAAGATAGGCACTTAGGTACTACTAAAATGCGGTTTTAAAAATTCTTATTAAAAGTTATTTTGTAAAACTAAATATTTGCTTACAGTCATTTTATTATACATACATTTTTGCTATTATGTTTGAAGTGTCTGAACATCTATTAAAATTAGTTTCACTCACGTCATTTTAATACAGCTAAATGCATCTCTAATTATGAAATGCAACTTGCAGTTGTTTCTTACTAATAATAAATATAAGTTATATGTTTTCTGTTAAAATACGTCTCTTTAACACATTTACAATATAGGCACATACAGACATGAAGCGTTAATATCCTTCAAAATAGGCCGCTAAATAATACAGTTTGTGAAAAAATAACACAAGCATTAAATATTAAATAAAATAATGATATAGTAAACGTTTATCAATGAAAATTTAATAATCCAGGAGCGGATATAACATCAAGTACTTTAACTATTTTTTTTGGATGAATGATGATAATAATGGTAAATTTTTTACCAGTTCACTGCCTACAGACTGCTATAAAACGTTTATTATATTAATACTTATGTACTTAATTTATATTTTCATTATAATCCACAAATTATTATCGTTATTACATGTACATACATAGATAGCTTAGGTAATGATAAAATATAAAAAGACATCTGTTTTAATATATTTACTGACCGATTTCCAAAAAAAGGAGATTATCAAGTATTCTGAACGTTTTTTTTAATATAAACCAATATAAAATTTTTAAATATATTTCAGTTGATTGCTTAGATAAATCAAATTTAATAATGACTAATCTGATACAATAAATTATGATAATATTTGGTTCATGAAAATATGTACTTACCATATTTGGGTAACATTTAGTGCTGGTATATTTGTTTGTAAACAGATCTCTAAAAAGCAATCCTCATCACCAAGTACCTACCATTATTATTTGTATTTGTATTGCTATGGACTTTTTTCAAATTAATATTTTGGTCTGGCTCGGGCGTGGACAATGGACATTGAACATCCATCCATTCATTCGGTTGAAATATATAAGATTGTAGAGTTTCTTCGGACTTAAACAGTTCTGTTGTAACAGTAACTATTGGTGCAAAATAAATTCAAGACGCCTAGATCACTGGAAAATTTCCGAAGAAAACATCGAGTTTAAAGCAGATCCTGTGAAATTGTGCGTAATTTTGTCTCATTATTCATACAAAGTGCATTGGCTCGACAATTGAATGTAGAGCACAATCCTTGTGCATAAAGATCAGATGCTCAGCTCGTGTCGGCGCATCTCAGAGCGTTATAAACAATATTAGATTGCTATACGTAGTACGTACCTTTCTTGTCACACTATTATAGCAGCTGGTTACGTATAGTTACTACTTGACGAGTATAAGAGGTCGATTTCGGCAACCAGAGCCCAACTGCAAAAGAACCGCACCATATCTCCGAGATGTAAGCGGCGGTGGGTCTAGCAATGCTGGTCGAAGCTATGAGTTGCGCAGTAACGGCGCCCTAGTTATTTCGGGTGCTGTCCTAGATTGGAACGAGGTCAAAACACGGTTTTCATCATCTGCAGCGGTTTTACTCGGTGGGGCCCGCTGGGCTGCCGAGTCGACCTCGATCATACATACCGAGTTAGATAGATACTTACCGCTCACTCGCTGCTAACGGCGACTGCAGTGCTGCGTGGTTATTCTTGCACTTGAATAATGTCGATTGGATTCCTAAAAAATATGCACTATTAACAGCCTGTATCAAGAAATTATCAGTTTAAGTTATACCTAAGTATATATAGGTATGATTGGGGGTTGCAAATGAATACATTTTGGGTACCAACCTGTTGAGGGCTGCTGCAATTATGTTTAATTACGGGTGCATCTTATAGATGTCAGGATGCTAGTGGGTTGGGAGGAGCCAATACGCATGCGGATGTAACGGAGCTTGCGCGGTATTACCTAGGCCTCCCTCTCTTGTAGTGCTGTCTCTACTATCACAACATTACTCGTACTACCCCATTGACCAGAACAATGCGTTGATAACACACTCACCTTTGTATTTCTTATACAGGGTCACTATTCTGTTTGTAACTGGTAATTAATTCGTTTAATTATCTTAAGTCATTAATGACAATTACTTATATTTTATTAGCTTACACGATTCTCTTTTCTAATAAGGTACCTAAATACTTAATATCAACTGCATGGATTATGAAAGTAATTTAAAAAGCTTTTGAGGTTTATTTTATAAAAAACACATTTTTTTTCCATAAAACTCTTTTTTATTTTACAACAATTACTAGGACTAGACCTGCGTTAAGGGTGGATGCACGCTCTTCCAAAAAAATCGTAATCGTCAGGGGCAGGGCAGTAAAGAAGCCTAGAAATAGTAAAGTTCAATTTTGAATATTTATTATCATAAGCATCGTATCTCCTAAATTTTGATTAGGTACATAGATAAAAAATATACATAGGTATGCTTATGTTTGGGATTAGTGGCTTTTAACAATTGTTTTTTAGTTCGGATTGTTGATTGCGTGTCGTGCTAGTTTACACGTAGTACCTACTCGTTTTAATTACCGGATGAAGAGGAAGCAAAGCCTACCTGTATTTAAAAGCCGATTCTAATCCTAAGGCGAAGGGGAGACGCTTTGCCATTTTGCCCAAAGTAAGCCAAGGCCGGTGTGGAGGGGGTAACGTCTACACGTGTGACCTACATAGGCTGCCCGAACGCACGCGGAAACTCACGAAGCACGGCCGAGCAGCCGCACCTCTCGCCGCGGTCGATACAGGCGACGACGCTCTGGCGTGGCGAGCGACCACTCCGACCACACTGCTGCTATATACCACGATACTGAACAGAAACAAACCCGCCCCTAATTGTCCATCCTCGTTATACCAGTACATTCCATGCGTTCTTATATTTCGTTCATATTCCTTCAAATTCTGACTTTGGTCATGCGTTTGATTTTTTTGGATATGTATTCTTTATGACCAGCGGCTGGGCATTCCAGGTTAATGGCTGCTCATGAGTAGTGTGCGATGCTCCGCCGGCTGGTCGGCTCCGCATCGATCGCTTACATCACTCTCCACTCGCGTCCTTTCACTGCGCGCGCAGCCTGCCCCGCGCCGGCTCCCCGCGCGCCTCTCGCTCGCCTGTCACCGCTATGCCATGGATCTCCGCTACGCGACGACCATTCGCACTTTGGTCGTCCTCAGCTTCGGTCGCTTCCTAAATTCTAACAACTCGGCCTAGTTAAAGTTTACTTTGTTCAACACTTTCCAAGTTAGTTTTTGTCGTGTGCGGGCGGCGGAGCCACACGGTCGTCTTTCGATTTAAATAGTGTTCGAGATAATAATAAATGTAGACGTGTTTTGTCATCGGCTCGGTTAAATCATTTATTTTTTTATTTTACAAACTTTAACGTTAGAGTTAAAATTGTCATTTGCTCTCGTTCGTTTGCGAGCGAACATAATTAGCCACATTTTTCCTCTTGCGTCGTCATGTGACTTACAGTATTCGCGGTGCTCGGCTCAGCGCCGCATGGATTTCAAGAGCTCCTGTCGACTTCAATGAAGAAAGAAGAAATAACAATGTTTTCCGTGCAGGGGAGAGCATTTGACTTTGACTTTTCTATTAGTCAGTCTTTTTCTCTCTCCTATTCGGTTGGCATTCAATCATCATAGTCGGCGGTCAACTTCCTAACTTTCCATCGATCGGTTCCGAGCCGTGTGCGCAGTGGCATTAAAGATTACTCAGACTGTTTTATATTCGGCTGTGAAATCTTTGAATTTTCTGCAGAGACACGGTAATTTTCGGAATCGTCATAGTTGCGCAATCTCACAAATACCTACTTTATGCACCATCGTGAGAAAGCGTCGCACGCCTGAAATATCTGTGTCGTAATCGTTCGCTTTGAGTCAGAGTACGGCGGCGGCGGCATGTCGAAATAATAGTCGTCGGCGCAGCACACCCGGCAGGAATTGGGCAATCCGCTCGCTCGCGGATGTCCCCCGCTCCCCGCGCACCGCCCCCGCCCCCCTCGCTTCTCGGTTGCCTCAAATTTTAACTCTTGCGTCAAATAAGCGCGAATCTAACCAAATGATAACGAGTTTGCAGAATTTTAATGTTGTATTTCAGCTTGCTTCGGGTTTCTACGGTTTAGTTGTAATTATTTGGCATTCGTTGCGATTGTTATATTATGTACTGCTCCTGCGAATTTTATTAAAGAGATTGAAATTGAGTTTTTATTTGTAACTTTGATATTTTGTTTTATCTTTTGTTTCATTTTTTCATTTAAGTTGAAGAATTAGATATGAAAATGAGTCCTTAGATTAGACGAGGCTGACATTTTATGGGAGTGGACCCACCCTCGCTCCGCCCCTAGGCTAGGCCAATGGCGCGCGACCATAGATCTTAAATAACTTCTTTATCCTTCCAATGAGCATAAATATGATATAATATGAGATGGTTTTCTTTTTTATTTAATAAAAAGAAAATTATTTAAAAATATTAAAATAGGTACTTATTTTTTCATATTTTAACTATATTCGGATTATTCAAAGTGTAGTAACTGGGTATCACAAAAATTTTTGTACATAAAAGCAGAACTGATCCATTATTTACATTCCGTGTATATTTGAAGTACCTACCTGCAGAATTAAGATAGGTACCTATTGAATTCTATGTATGGTAGTAAAACTAGTACAAACGCGTGTCTATATTTTTTTACATTAGGACTTTCCACTTAGCGCCATCTAGCCCATGTCATAGGTACTAGATAACGGATTTAATACTTAAATACTATTTTCTTCTAAATTACACCTTTGAGAAAATAGTAAAAGAAAACCTAGTAAAAATACTGTTAAGGAGTGGGCAAAAACTTTCTCTCTTTTTGAGTCAGTCAACATGTTAACAATACCTACTTACATTTTGTTTAAATATCATTAAAAATTTCAGATTTTCTTTGTTTTGAAGGCTCTGGCTAATAATCAACGACAACTCTCCGTTTTCCCACCGTAACGGAAAACGATCTGAAATTTAGAAAAGCGTTTTTGGTTTAAAAATGTTTACAGACAGATTTTTATTTCATTCATGAAGATATCTTACGGTGGGTACCTATTACTCTCATTTTGTTAACATTTTCAAACAGTCAATGATCAATACAACTACCTTTTGTTTTTTATTCAGTACCTAACAGGTTAACCGAGAATTCTAATAACTTCCATAACCTTTTCTGTTTTGTGTACCATTATAAATAAATAAAAATAAAAAATAAATTCGAATACATAAAGAGTCAACGCAATGAAATAGATCGATTCTTCTGAAATGGTAAAATACTTATAAGTATGTTTGTTTTATCTTTGATTGTGAGTCACAAAATTATTTTTTTATCACATTTCCGTTAATATACCTACTTATGACAAAGCTATTTTGGCACCCAAAGTTCCCATGCATGGAATTGTATGCCAAAATTGGTGAAACAGAGAATAAAAGCTTAACCCTTAATTTGCCTCAATCACTTTTCTTTAAATTTATGTGTTTGCTATCGATTTAAGGGGTCCTAAAGGATAGGTAAAACGAAAATAATACTAAAAAAAATCTCTTATCAGTAGTTTTTGAGATAAGGGGGGGGGGGGGTAGTATACTGGACATTTCTAAATCCCCTAAGAAATACATGTTTGTTAAATGTGTAGTATACTTCACATTTTCTAAGTTTTGGGTAAATGAACATGTTTGAATAAAAAACTAATTTTTTGTGAAATTATCTATTATCTATAAGTATATATTGTAAATATTTTATGCCTGAATAAAGATAATTAAAAATTGAGTGAAAAAAAAAAAAACTGAATAAAACATAACAAAATATGATTACTCCGACATTCCAGCCTTTACAAAGTTCTTAAAGCTCCATTTGTCGGATTTCATCAGATTATAGTACTGCTTACGATTATCAGCTTTAGTTCCTTTGTATAGTACAGTCATTACGTCCACGCTATATCTCATATCTTCTTCAGTAGTCAAGCAGTTCAGTCTAATTTGATGCATTGATGATTTGATGCATGATTCAGTGAAACACACGGAAGAAGCTGTTGCTACTGCAGAAGTGGACGGAGATTCACAAGCAGAAGATGCTAATGATGGCAAATAAATAAATAAATAAATACTCCGGGACATTGCACACAGCGCCATCTAGCCCCACACTAAGCAAACGCTTGTGTTGTGGGTACTAGATAACGGATATAATACTTATATACTTTTCTTTTTTTCTAAATACATACTTATTATACATACAAACGACCAGACTCGACACAAGCAATTATATTTTTTAAATGCATAAATACTTGTGTCACGCGGGAATCGAACCTGCAACCCCTAGATTAGAAGGCAGAGCCACTACCAACTAAGCTAACAGGACAGTCAAAAGGCAAAGAAGACAAGCTTTAGATATTTTCAAAATAGGGGTAAGCGGAGTTTCATCACCACTATTTTCGATGACATCCAGACTATCTGAAGAGTTTTCATTTAACAAATCGAGCTATTCAAAGGTTGAATCCAGAGAAGGAACTTCTAAATAAGATCTATACTTCCCTATTTCTTCCTCATCCGATTCGGTAACATCGCCATCCGATAACGCATCATTAATAGGAACAAGTCCAACAAGTTTTCTTCCTGTTGAGAACTTGTGGATGTTCTGAAAGTAATAAAAACAATTAGAATCCAAAAAACCTACACATTTCATAGTCGTAAAAAACATTAGGAACAGTAAAACTAATAATATAACCAAACCATATATCATAGAATACTAATTTTTTTATGTTTTTATTATAAAATAACAGTTTTCGTAAAAATAAAATACAAAACAGTAGTAAAATTTAGTACTTTTCAGAATATTTCTTGTTCACGGGAAATCGAGCAAATGTCCACTATAATACACATTGATAACAATATTATTTCAATACATATTTGGAAATGGGAAGAATACTGGACATCAATATTTAGATCACATCAACACAAAAACCTATTATTTTATGGACCTTAGAATTTTATGTACCATCTCTAATATTCAATGTCATTAGTATACCTAATTATAAGACATATCATCTAATAAAAATAATATGAAAATCATCACTTACCGAGAGTCACTCCCTGCCTCCGACTTATGTTGACGGCCACTGACGCGGAACTCAAGTTCGCATGACTTTGGTGATTTGTAGCGACAATATCAAGGATGTGCCACAAGCGCTCAAACTAATTTTTGGAGCAGAAAGTGTACGGTTTTGGGAAGACATTTTTTGAAAGTCGATGTTCGGTATACTTCACAAATCTTAATTAAGGGTTAACATAACGGTCGATAACCAGAAAAGCTTTCAAGAAAGTCAACTATTTAGACCTTTTGTTCTTTTTTTAACTTAGAGTAGGTATATCTTTATATCTACTTATTACAACAAATATCTGAGTGTCAAATGGAGCTGTAAGTATGTTGTTATGACTGGCCTAATACAAGTAAAGAACAACAGCGCATTCATAAACTGGTTTCTGGGAACCCTTTTGGAATTGGCAACCACTCGTTCGTGCTACGCCCAAGGAAATAGGTATGTAACGTATAATAAAATTCTACTTATGGGTGCTCTACTCGATGAAAAAAAAAAACACACTGGGTACAGTTGGATTTAATAAGTACTAAAATCTATAAAAAAGGAATGACTTTTTATGCTATATTAAATAAAATAGTTAAATAAATTATTTATTTTTTTCCTTAAAAAAGGAGTAATAAACTGAATTAGGATTTAAAAACATGATTTTCTAGTTTTCTACCACTTCCATTTCTTCTTTATTCCATTTTTTTCTTTACCACTTCCAAATTCACGTACCTACTTTAAGTATGATATTCTTTTTTAAATAATATCATGACTTTAAAAATAAAACATACATTTCTTTTACATCCATTTAGGAAAGTTAAATTCTATTTTTATATTAAAATCTCATAAATCATAAATCATATCATAAATCATAATGTTTATTAACCTTACGACATCGCGCCGTACAGGGCAAGTCAAATAACATAGGTAATCACTTGTTAACAGTAATGTCTCTTTTAAAATACTTATTGCTATACACTTATTATAATCAGTGAGCCTAAATAAAATAAAATATTTAATTTGGAAAACAAAATAAAATCAAATAATCAATTAATAGAATACAATATTGGCTTTAAACAAAACAAAACACAAGGCAATATTTATTGAAAAAATGAAGTTTCTGTAATTGAGCTTTTCATAAATTCATTGAGTGCGTAAAACGGGTTAACTTCAAAGAATTGTTTCAACTTTCTTTTGTATGCACTATATGGCAGATCTGTGATACTCAGCGGCAATTTATGACTCATTCTACATTCCTTACATATAGGCGGGCGGCAAAAACCACCACAACTAGATGGCTGTAAATATAATCACAAAAAGCCGGAATCTATAGTTTTATCTCTTGCTGTCTATTGTAAGCAATGAATGGTGAACTAAATGCATCAATGTCTTCCTACAACGAACAAACATTGTACAATCAAAACGTGTGTACGTTATCAACTCTTATCACTTATCAGATATTTTGTTATCAGTGTGGTAGCACAGTTTAGATATAAGTAGTGCACATAACTTGCTTCGGTCTACTTTAGACGGTTCAAATTTATATAAACACTAGCTATGCCCGCGACTTTGTCCGCGTGGAACAGTTATTTTGGGCATTAATACATACATATTTTTTTGATATCTTGAACCGTTTTCGCAGCACACGCAACGAAAGTCCTCAAAGATAATTTTCCCCGTTTTTTCCACATTTTCCATTGTAGGTTCGATCCTATTAGTTGCAGCGTGATGTTATACCTATAGCCTAAAGCCTTCCTTGATAAATGGTCTATTCAACACAAAATGATTTTTTCAATTTGCACCAGTAGTTCCTGAGATTAGCGCGTTCAAACAAACAAACTCTTCAGCTTTATAATATTAGTATAGATTCAGATATTGGATACTATGAAACAAATACAAATAATAAAATAGGTACAACAAGGCGAAAAAACTAAACATACCTTTTCTAACTACTTACTACAAAATAATAAAAAGGAGGCACTTATTGCTATGATTTGTGGTATGTAGGTAGTATAAGGTTTTAGGAGTGTCATAGCAGCTACTTTTATCCTGAAATAATGCGAGCAAAGCCGCGGCTGTCCACTAGTACCTAAACAAAATTAGTACTTAAAAGTAAAAAAAACAGACCTAACTAACTTTACAGATATTTGAATCAAAGTGGCCAATAATTTTATTAGAAATCAATGCTTTTGATTGATACAAATAGTTATCAGCAGAGGGTGCTAGTGCGCGTTAACCTCCTATAACTACCTCTGGATGTAATTGAAACTATTAATTACTAAGCCACATCATTACACGAAGACGCCTAATTATTATGAAGACTATATTCCGACATGACATGTAAGTAACAATGGCAAAACTTTAAAAGACATCAATTCAATACGTATATCCAATTGCTACAGTGATGTATAATCATTGACGAAATAGTAGTAACATAAAATTCTTATAAAAAGCACTTCTCTTGGGTTGCCCAGATTTTCACAACATTTTACGGGAATTTCCAAAATATAGTTGAACAAAAGTTCAGTGTTACTGGTGAACTTAAAACTTTTTTACATTACATAGTTTCGAGTAACTATGGTATATATTATGTCAGGTACTTAGCCCTGAGTGCACAACGCCTCATAAATTACACATTTAACTATTTTACTAGGTGTAATTTTGTCACTAAATGCTTTTAGGAACCGTATTTAAATGGGCCTATCAGTCGTTTTAGAAATGAATGTAGAATAAAAGAAGCCTATCAATAATAATGAACATATCATAAGAGTAAGTATGAAAATGCCATCCAGCGTGGTAATGTGTCCAGTATGCTGGGCACTGGGGTATACAATGTATACATAATGTCCCTTGTCTATGTTACTAAGCATCATCGGGATCAAATGTCATGACTATACCGAGACAACCGAGATAGAAGCTTGAAGTATGTAGCTGAAGTACTTAAAGTATGTAAATAAATTGGATGCCACTTCAATCTAATAAGGAGGAGGCCACTGGAATACTTAGGAATGGTGTCATATTTATTTATTTAAGCTGCTGGATGTTATCGCATGTACCTTAGTACTGATTGAATTATGTAATCTGTGGTACTGAGCAGTAGCGGCGTCTAGTCTTGACTTCTAGTTTGCATACTTCTCTTAGAATAACAGTAAAATAAAATTAAATATATTTATTATAACAAGAAACACAGAAATACAAGACAGTAAAAAATACGGAACAAACTAATAAAAGCGTTTGTTTCATATTAACCCGGGCGGCCCCAACTCAGCATGCTTAGGGCATTACTAAAATTCTAAAGTGACTAATATGACAGCGGGAACCTACAATATAGCGTGGCATCCGACCCATGAAAACACGTAAAAAGAACATGACTCTTGATTTACGCAGTATAAGGGCACGAAAATTTTTGTTTACAAGTTTCTGAGAACTTCATGGACAAACTTACATACATCCATACAAACATACAATCATGAAATGTAGCACACGTGTATGGAAGGTACAAAAGGAATAATACTGAAAATATGAAAAAAAAATCACACGTACCAGTCGAATCGATTGTCTTCCTTCTTTAAGAAATCGGTAAAAATCGGTTGGTTTTCAACATTGGCAATATCAAAGCAGTAATGTTAGTAGGTACAACCATAAACATTTTCAGTAAATACTCGTTTCTTTATCAAAGTCAATGCAGCATGAACAAAGAATATAACGATCGTTGCATTTCACTTTGATTCGTTTCGGCTGTAGGTACACTTCAAATTTCACTTCCAAATAAATTACTTTGAATTAGAAAGTTATTTCTGAGGCCACCGCTGATGCGAACAACTCCCTTTTATTTTTGACAAACTTTACTTTCTATTCAACTATTCGAAGCACCCGTGTTTTTATACAGTATAAGTGGAATTTTGTGGCTTTGCTCGTTTTGAATGTAAGCTATATCACTCTCGAGAACCTATTCTACCACCGTAAATCACGCTGATCAGTCGTTCTGTTGCGATGTGACAGTGAAACTCACAGACCAACAAAAAAACCAAGAAACAAAACTTCGATATTAATAAACGGTATGATTAACTTTATTTACAATAATAAAATATAAAAACAAGGGAAGAAAAACTAAACATACTACTTCTAACTACCTACTACAAAAAGGGGTACTTAGAAAATCTTTAGAAAAGCCTAAAGATAATCTAAGTGCTCCAGCCCCCTACCAGAGGGCAGCGTGCCCAGCATACTGGCCGCATTACCACGCTGGATGGCAATGCTGATACGTTGAGCCAGAAAAAGGCCAGCATTTTGGTCATGCGTCGCGTCAACCAAGCGCTTCGAGAGGTTTTGGAAAATAGTATGGGCTCCCGGACCCTACGGCCCCAAAGTCTCGACTCCAAAAGGCTCAAATATGTAACCTCGGCCGAGGTTAGCATATTTGCGTCTCTTGTGATGCTCGGCAATAATAGCCGCCGCTCCAGCCCGACACCGTGTCAAAGACAGATGAGACGGCGCCAATGTGTCGACGCAAGTTGCGTCCCACACAAGGGGCCGACCCAACTTCCAGGGCACAAGAGTCATACCGTCAGGTCTTTTTCCATCGTCACGTGCTAGGCCGCTCGGTTCGAGCATAGCTGCAACATTGGCAGTGGAAAAAGCCCGGCGAATGATGTCGTTCAGACTAGCGTGGCGGCTAATTCTACCAGCACTCCTCGAACATGAGAGGCCGTGGTGCCCGAGCTGGTCGACATCAGTACCACACTGGCAGCGATGCGGCTCACAGCTCCTCGCACCCAAACGCAATGATAGTTTTATAATTAATGTGAGCCCGATATTATTGGACTGCTGAGCATAGTTCTCTTTTAATACGGAAATCATCCTGAGGTACAAGTGGTAATTTTAGTTATACAGGTGGTTATCGTATTGGTTTCTATTTGATGTAGTACGAGTATCATTAGAGAAAGCTTATAGATGACATTATGACCAAATTTTTGGAAACTAAGAAGTAAAATTTGTAGCTGGACTATCAGATATCAGATCAGTTGTGCCAGCTGTTTGGCATCGCAGATACATAAGTCATTAAGCCAGGTTAGATGCCTAAAGAAAAGGGTAGAGAGTGACACTAAAGGCTTGAAGCAGATACAATATTCTGCAATACTGAGCTTATGTACTTAATCTGTCATCCGAATCTGACCTTTATTTTTTCTATAGGTATTTGCATTAATAAATTGGTAGACTTGCCTTTAATTTATTATGTAAATAAGTCATAAACAAATAAGGTATGATTCGCGCGGACATAAACTGCCTTCTCAAGTCACAGGGTTCTTGATCTCGATTCCTAGTGTGAGAGAGTAGAGATTCCCTATGTACCAACATTATCATGTAAGTACATAAATTTAATTTAGTTAATTGTTATTATTTAATTAAGTTTGTTATATAACCAAAAAATATTTATATAGGTATATTTCAGATTATAATACCTATTTGTTAATTTAGTTGACATTGTTGTGCAGTATTTTAATAAAATTGTTTTTACGCTAAATAAATAACATATAATTATTTAGTTTTTAACCGACTTCCAGAAAAAGGAGGTTATCAAGTCTTCTGGAAGTTTTTTTTTTCCTATTTAAATTCAAATTCAAAATTCTTTTATTCAGAAAAAGTGTTACAATATTTCTTAATTACTACCTAACATACTGGGTGAGGGCACACCCGTGCTATGTTAGCTAGTCCCTTCCAGTGATCTTGATTACAGTAATACCTACAGTTAGGAACAAGCTAAAAAATAAATATTTGAAAGTCAAAAGATTATTTTGTCAAAAGATTTTAATCATAATTATGTCTTCTACAGTCCTTAAAAACTCTTATAAAGGTGAACATTTTAAGTTTGCTGTGAACAAAGTATTTTGTATTTGTACAAAGGACAGGCTATAAATAAATATGTTCTGTTTCGTCTATCAACACGACGTTCCTACATCAAAGAGGCTGTAAACCTCAGGAAGGCTGTTCTAAAAATCGGCCGTTTCCTCTATTTTTAGAACCAGTCCAGCGAGATCGCGCCTGTCTGGAGCCGATTAGCGATTTAGAGGTGAACTGTGTCCGAACGAGACAGGTAGAATCACATAATGAGTAGAAATAGGATGGGCGATCGCGAAATTCTTTCAAGCCACCGTCATCCTGCCCAGCGGATGTCTCTTTACGGAGAAAATAATTCGACAAACATAAGGTAAATAAGAAATAAAGGCAAGCGTCATGTCGTATAAGAAGGTGTTGGCCGAAAATCGAGCAGAATGGCGTGTACCTACTCCACAGACAAGAGCAGCGCTCTTAAATTTATAATTTTGAATGAATGAAGGTAAATAAATCAGCGTGATAGCTCAGTTTACAGGTGGTAATATGGAGAAATGAAACCTACTTCATCAACTTAGTATTTAACCACAATTTTTAAGAGTACAACCGATATTGAAGATGAAAAATAATTATAATGTTTATAGACTTTTAGTGCATGAAAAATACACGGACAAACACACTGACAAAAAGCACATATTTAGATTTGTAGTAAGAGGTCTGCGTTATGTGGTCTATGTTTCAAGCGAATGCTTGGGCCATCGGCGCGGGCGTCGAATATTCTTTAGGCTTTAGGCTCCGTGGTCGAAATATGCGGTACACAGAACAAGGTACAGTTAGGTAGGTAGGTATGTATGTACGAATGTATGTATAAGTAGGTATACCTAACTTGTTTCATATTCTAGCTTGGTTGGCTTCTACCACAGAATACACAAGTACTTCAACTTTATCTAGATAGACAGTGTGCTTAGAATATTTATTTCTTTTTATATAGATGGTATTTATATAGGTACAATAAGAAATTATAGGAGAAGAAGTGTAGGAAGACCTGTGCAACGGTGGCTGGATGATATTAGAAAGTTGGAAAGAAACATCTGGACAAGAACAGTGCAAGCCAGGGAGTATATTGGCGTAAGAGGGAGGAGGCCTATACCCTGCAGTGGGTCTCATTAGGCTGATGATGATGAAGAAATTATATATGATAGGGTTACTGGTCATCTGATTTGAACGTGGTAAAAAAATATTTATATTTTTACCACGTTTATTTCAATGATTGACATTGATTTATTTATTGAATTTCTGTCCCGCTTAACAACATACTTATATTAAATATGGAAGTAACAAACGTGTCTTAGCCTTTTTAGCTAGATACCTAATACAGAGCTCATCGTGCACGAAATGCATTCAGTGAAATTGCAACTCGTTTTTTTTTTTCCTCAGACAGGCACTGCAGTATTCCATTATTCGATCTCCGTATTATTTCCCAGTTCAAAGAAACAGGATTAAGTTACTGTACTTTAATGATCACACAACTTTTTCACAGACTTTTTTTCAGGAGCCGCTTCAGCAGATCTCGTTGTCAAATGTCTTACTCTTGTGAGTATAATAATTACACGCACATAAATGTAGTGTGATACAGAGATGTACATGATCTGATCCGTTCAGAACAAAACATTCCCTATAATAATTTCAATACGGAAAATGATTTTAAATCGTATCGTAAAGAACGGTGCATACGAGCGCGTCTCTTTAGGTGGACCTAAAGAGGCTCGCTCTTAAATTTCGGATGAATGAGTTTTTTTTTATTTAAAATCAATGCAAGTAGCACTGAAGGCGCCCACTAGTACATCTTTCATAGATTATCTCTGTTACGATCGATTCAAATTTTCATGGCCCATGTCTGTTTGAAACCAGAGTTCATAGGCCTTCGAACAATTTTGGGCGAGCCGCCTGAGTTTTTGTTTGATCGCCACAAAAAGGAGACCTTATAGCTGTTGGTATAATGTCGGTAAGTTGTTGCCAACCGCCCGTGGCCCACCTGTTTCGAAGCCGTCCGAGGTGGCCGATACTACCGACACCGACCGAGCTGATAGACGCCTCATGATGAACCTGATGTTCAAACACCTGACTGCCAGGTGTATAAAAAAATATTCAGAAGAAATTAAAAGATAATAAATATAAAACATAATTAATCAATCATATTTTTGTTTGATAAAAACTCAATGGCTCATAAAGTTATAATAATTATAAATGATATTATAATTACATTGTATATTCGCAAAACCTGAAAAATGGTAGTCGGTTAAAATGGATTCATATTATCATCATAGAATAATAAAAAATAAATAAAAATCAAAAAGCCTTTATTTTCTTTTACTCCTTAACAACTTTTACTTTTTTTTATTTTATTTTTTTTAATTTTTACATCCATGCTTGTTTAAAATTTGAAAACTTATCAGTATAAGAGTTGTTAGTATGAGTCTATCATAGACTCATCATAGAATACCCAACCCGTGCATATTATAAGATAACACAACAATAAGAGAAAACTTTGTTGTTATTGATTGCCAATATAGTTTGTCACAGATCCACAAATTAAACAATAAAAAATAAACAATTATAGGGTACCTACCTAAAGGTTCACGGCATCGGATGATTTTATTACTAGAACTGATTTCTCCCATGCAACAATAATAATTGTCATCACAGACACTTTGCATCAGCATCCACTAACTACGCTCCTCAGTCGATTGTTAGAAAAGTCTGAAGTAAAATCCATTTCAAATTAAATTGATCAAATACCTTATGGACATTATGTTTACTGCACTTCACACTAGGACAACCTGTGTCGTTGCAGTGTGTGCAGGCGCGTGTAGATATGTAGATAAAAGTATAACATATGAACATTAGCTGGGAGTCCCAAGCTTTAAAAGTCAATGGCATCAGTGAAACTACGAACAGGTGAGAAGCACGTAACTACCCATTTAATACGAGTACTTGCAAATGAAGCCAAGTCTCATAACAATATCTAATAATGGCCGTTTGAAATATAACTATAATAGTAGGTACCTATAGGTAATCATATTGATAACGAACATTTTCTTTTAGGCAAGATCTTAGGAAAGTTGACCAAAGTTTAATATCGGGTGATCTGTACGTGGCTTACAAGTAAGTATGTACCTATCTAGATTTAAATAAAATTATATTATTTGTGAACACATTCTGTTTTGTGTACCATTATAAATAAATAAATAAATAAATAAATGACTAAGGTAAGGTATATGTGTAAAAAGAACATTGCTGATCCGCTCACCTACTCGAAAAGATAGTTTTGAATATGTTCGTACGAGTATTACAACGTACGGAGGTTGACAAGATATTCAAATTCAAGATCTTCTATATCGAATCCTATATATCCTCGATATCTTCCTATCGAATGAGAGTGGCCAACTCTGGTGTCGAGAGTTTAACAAGCCGTCTTAAGGGCCTCTGACATGGCTTAACGAATGCCGTACTAGACAAACAGCCGGGACCTACAATTTAATGTGTCATCCGACCCACGGAAGCGCCCAAAATGGATTGCCACTTTCAAGATACTTATACGATTAAAAGGGACAATATATCGTGGTAGACCTACGAGTAATAACAGCACAAATTCGTTAATTGCATATGCACAATGCATATAAATATGTCTTAGAATGAAAATACATTGGCATGTTTTTCTATGTACCGATTTCTAGTCATAAGACGTTTACCCATTTTAAAGGTCTCTAAAGCGGTACAAAAATCTCGACACTCTACGAACTATTTAGTTATCTGTGGGCCGACTCTAATGCATTATTTGGCAACACCGAAACAGGCGCACGACCACTTTCACTTCGGTTCATAAACGACTGCGAAAAGAACGAGCCTTTCTAAAACATTAGCTAAGTAACTACATACTTGAGGCGAGTAGGTCAACATCATCATCATCATCATCAATACATAGAAACTAAAGTATGTAAACCCACTTTTCCTGCAACTTTAATGAAATAAATGAATTAACCAATTTCGTGATAGATTATATTTTGATGAACTGTTAGGCAGATATCGCTTATCGGAAATAAAGGTGGTCATAATATCTATCTACTTTTAGTATAAGTCGTAATGAAGTGTATTATTTTCCTTATCGCATGTATGTGATATGTAAATCAAAGCTGTTATTTATTCGATTGTGTCGACATTAATTCGAAAATAATGTCTGATAATAAATGCTCTAATGATTTTAGGTTACGAGTCATACGGTACTCTCTTTGCTTACAAAAATACTGACTAACTGTATTATCTACTTGATCATATTAAACGCACCCTGCTATAGGAATACAGTTTCCTCTAGTAAAAAATACTACATCGAAATAGAGCCTAATAGCGCCTCCAACATCAAGCGAGCTGTATGTACTCGTACCTATATATAAAGTAAGCCTATTTCGTGTTAAAGAAAGTCACCCAGCTGGTCCAATTTAATTCTAAGACTATTTTATTTATACCTAACTCTACGGACTCTACAGAATAACGAGACACGTCATTGTTACGAAAATAAATCATTATGTGTTTACTTATGTTCCTATTTATTATAAATTCGGTACCTATGGTCTGCCTACGTTGTTCATAGTTCACCTCTCGCGTCAGATGCCATACGTTTCCAATATGTACTCATAGCAAGTGACATGTTTTGAACATGATCAACCGAGCGAGATTATCCGGGGGTGGTACTTAACCTCATTTATACCTAAAATAAACCTAAAAAATAAAATAAACGGTAATAATAAATAAATAAATCAAAATATGCCCAAAATAAACGGTGCTCTAAATTTTGTTGTTATTTTAATGAATTGACTGAAAAGTGTTTAATTTCCGATCTTACTCACATTAGAATGACTGGCCTGTTAGCTTAGTTGGTAGTGGCTCTGCCTTCTCATCTAGGGTTCCGGGTTCGATTCCCGCATGACACAAGTAATTATGAATTTTAAATTTGTAATTACTTGTGTTGAGTCTGATCGTTTCTATGTAAGTATATTAAGTATGTATTTACAAAAGAAAAGTGTATGAGTATTATTATATCCATTATTTTTTTTTAGTACCCACGACACAATCGTTTGCTTAGTATGGGGCTAGATGGCACTGTGTGCTATGTCCCGGAATATTTATTTATTATTTATTAGATGTGTAAGTACACCGTAGGTAGTTAATTTAATATACTTTATATTTTTACGAATAATAAATAATCAATAGAACGGCCAGCGTGCTGATACTAACCACTAAATAAATAAATAAATAAATAAATAAATATTTCGAGACATTGCACACAGCGCCATCTAGCCCCACACTAAGCAAACACTGGCAGTGCACCTTTTTTTTAAAAGTTTTTTTGACCCAGGAAACTAATTACAGGTACCACCCGGCCCCGGGGAGGGCGGATGGTTATGTGGGAGTGTCCGCCCCGCTCCAAAGGGCGACATACCCACTAAAAACCTGGGGTGTTCCACCTCCGCATCATTGGTCCAGGGCCCCGAGAGTGCGATGCATTCATCCGCAGCCCTGGTGTGGCCCGGCAACGGGCCCCGCTAACCCCAACCCCACCTAACCCCAAATCCCCATATGGAGAGATGAAATTAGTTGGGCTTACCCAACGTGAAGGTAGTCCGATCCACGCACCCCGGGGGGGCAGTGCACCTGGTCTATCTTCACGCATATCCTTATAATCTTTTGATTTTGTATATTAGTAAACACAGTATCTTGCTTTATTGTTGTCAATAATGGCACATCCCAACAAATATTTATACAAATTCAATAAAACTAAATTATGCTTACAAATAGTTTGATTAACAAAGCTTAGCAGCTATGTAATCATGTAGGTCCATTTACATGTGGGAGTACAATGCAAAGTTTAAAAATGCCATTGACGTCTAATTTTAGGTACGTCGTTCTTACTTATACTTAGGAGCATAAGGCTCTGGACGGCTTGAAACTATTAGTATTGGTAGAAATGTCGAGGCACCAGAGTATGCCACTCCCATTAGAACTTTCGTATCCTACGACTGCTTCGAATTATCTAAACATAATCATTATAACTTAGGACTGGCCTAGTATCGGATTATTAAACCTAAACAGCAGCTCCCTCTACAATAAAATGTCAGATCGCAAATTGTGAGCATATTTTGCTGTCCTTATTCCATATCGCAACTAGGTTTATTAGACCGGGCGAAGTTAGGCGGGTTATCTAATCTAAATTCTATTTATCTAGCACAGTTACAAGTACTCTGGCTAATGTAATCTGTGCACTCGTATCAATATGATGATACCTTATTTAGAATTTCAGATCTTATTCATCGAGGTGAAGTGACGTTATTCATGGCATTGGAGGCACCAGGTGCTGCGGATGGTTCTGGAGAAGTAAACAGCGATGACCCAATTTCGGGCATTTGTTATGTTGGCAAGTAGCAGTAGAGGTGACAGAGTGCGTCACCTGTCCCGTTATTGCGTTTCATTGCATCCATGCTACTAGGGTCGGTACTTGAGTGCACCTATCACGTTATTGCGATGAGATGCAGTTAAAGAAACTGTTTTTACACAGGCGGGTAGTAAAAAAATTAATTTATTACAGCTATCTACATGCGATAGTGTATTTAAAGATCTTTTACAGTTTGGATTCATTAAAAGAAATAAATAATTATGTATGTAACATTGTAGACTGCAGGCGATGAAGCAAACTGTTTAACGCGAACCCATATGTACATGAAAAATACAAATCGGCCTACATTATTATTTAAAACATCGAGTCAAATAGAATTTATTCTACATCTAACTAAGATAGTAAGTACTTCATTCGCTAAGCCTTGTCAGAAGCTTCTGGGAAAGTTTGAAATTTCTCTACATCAGTGTTCATTCCTATAAGAACCAACGAATATGCGTGGTAAGTCTTACATTATATTTAAAACCACAGAATGTTTATGTTTTGACTCAGCTACAAAAAAAAAACCCGGCCAAAATCTTCTTATCGAACGAGAGTGACCAACTCTGGTGTCGAGAGTTAATCAAGCTGCCCTATGGGAAAAAAATATATTTAGATTACTATTAATCGAGGCAATAAAATATTTTCTTTCTAAATCTAGTACTTTCAGAATAGCTTTTCCTCGGCTTTCTAGATTTTTCTATTCTGTAGACCTCACCACTCCAGTGAAACAATTGCCTCGCTCTCAACCAGTCCATCTGGCAACGCGGCCGCTCACAGAGCGAGGGCAAACCGTTTAAAATGATTATGATTGACACGATAAGGACATGACAATAAAAACAATTTACTCTGGCCGACTGCGTAATCAATGGACAGCGGTGATACTACCTATCAGGACTATCAGGAGCATCCTTTGTCCTAAGTGTTTCGGGAGGAATATTTGGGTCACAGTATGTGTAGATCTGCAGCAGTGTGTAGTACAACTGTACCGTTCTATTCGTTGATTGGTCCATTCCTGTCGAGGAAGAATGAGCGCTTTGTGCAGAAAGTAGAGATGCAATTTTGTGCGCATGTTCTATTTTTAATATGTAATTGGGTTTCTATATTTATTCTAACAAATCAATACGGAATTTTTTTAGCTTGTTCCTAACTGTATTACTGTAATCAAGATCACTGGAAGGGACTAGCTAACATAGCACGGGTGTGCCCTCACCCAGTATGTTAGGTAGTAATTAAGAAATATTGTTACACTATTACTGAATAAATGAATTTTGAATTGAATTTGAATTGTAAGTGTATTCTTCAAGACGAGCGAGTGTGGCTCGGCGGTTTAGACGTCTGCTTTTCATCCTGACGAACCCTGGTCCGAGGTCGGCCCTACACCAATGACTTGTTCTTCAAGTTATACGTGGATTTGCGCTCGCTTAGCGTTGAAGGAAAACATTGCGAGGAAACCGATATGTTTGAGGATCACAATATCCGAGACATGTGTCTTCCGCGGAAGGACCTCGGCACCCACCACGATGTATCTACCCAAGAGAACTCCCCTTGCGAATTAATTCTTAGGGGGAGTCACGACCTTCAGCCATGAGGAAATACGACTCATAGAGAGAAAAAATCATCGGAGAGAAGAAGTTTTTGATGTAGATTATTAATTTCAGCTTACCATGAGATGTTGATCGAAATTACATTTACAAAGGGCAATGTGTGGGCACTATAGGGAGTGAAAGAACCAATTTTTTCTTCTAAATTGCTACTTAGTACATATATATAATATATCCTAAATATTTCATCTGATCAATGATTTTATTATTCGCGGATAAGATTAGGTAAATACTAATACGTACGTAGTAATAAAAAAAGAGGAATTAAGGCCAGTTGGCTCAATCAAATCAAAAGTCAATACAATAAATAAATGATAATAAGTTGTTTTCATTATTTTTTCAACAACCATAAATCACAACAAACAGTTACATATGTATTACATCAACCAACCACATCACATCTCATTGTATATAGTATTATAAGGGAGAAAGTTTGTTACCAAAGGAGTGTGTTCTTTTTCACGACCGGCTGAAACAATTTGGACGAACTTGGCTATACTTAGAGTCTAAATAATAACTCCTATTAAAACATTGTTTCTTTTTTACCGACTTCAAAAAAGAAGTTTATCAATTCTTCTAAAAGGTTTTTTTTGTAGGTATGTTACGTAATTACTCCGTTAGTAATGAATGTATTCTGTGGTAATGAACCGATTTCGATCATTCTTTTTGATCTCGGACTAGCTGTGCCTGCGACTTCGTCCGCGTGGAATAGTTATTATGGGCATCATATTTATTTTTGCAAACAACCTCTTCAGCTTTATAAATTATAGCTGTTACCCACGACTTGAACCGTTTTCGCAGCGCACGCAACGGAAGCCCTCAAAGATGAATAATTTTCTCCGTTTTCTCCACATTTTACATTGTTTCTTCGCTCCTATTAGTGGCAGCGTGATGTTATATAGCCTTCAACAAACCCTTCAGCTTTATAATATTAGTGTAGATTAATGCTTAAAATTGCGACAGCCGATAGAACCTATTAATAAAAAAGCACAAGCATAGCAGTCGTTGAGTTCTACCAGGTCACGTGTAGTATCTGGAAATCTAGACCTAACGACTACTTCTATAAAACTTTCTACGGGTCGTAGACCTTCGTAGACAGTTATTTTTAAAAATTCACGAAAGAACAAAATATACGTTCAACAAAACTTTTCTACAAACCATCTGGGAAATTTATTTTTACTCATTTACGTTTGTTTACAAAATACTCGTAGTAGTAGACTTTGTTTACAGTAGGTAATCATAATCATTTATTTCATAAATCATTTAAACGAGATAACAAGTAAATAAAATGACGATAGAAAAAAATACGTTGGTAGGTAGGTACTTACTTATATAAAAACGCCCTAATAATATAATAATAAACATAAAAATTACACGTACCCATCGAAGACACAGGTAATTTTTCGTATAATAACAGTAAAATTGTATATGCATTGCATTTATGAAAACTTAAGTTAAATAATAAATTACTTTTCTAGTAAGTCCTAACAAAGACCTATTTCTACATTGTAGTTGTAGCGGAGACACTTAAAAATTTCTCTGACATATTTCACAGAAAGAAATTGATACCTAAAATGTAGCATACAAAAAAATAGATGTATACCCTTCTTCTGTATGCTACATTTTGTTTCCAATATCTCGGAAAAAAAATAACAAGTAAGGTATTCAAGGTCAATATGTAATGTTGTATATTGTAAATGAGTCGGTCAGTGTAAAATGTCATATTAGTGGTAATGCGATGAAAACAAAGGCCGTTATTTAGCAGCACTCCGCTGGCGCAGGATCGATAGCAGGAACACGCTCGTTGCCATGGCAACGCCGAATACCTAAGTACCTACACACTGCCGTTGTACAGGGCTATATATGGCAAACCTGCTGGGATTATAAAGAAATATTAACTAAGCCCTTAGAAAGTTTGTGTAGATATACATACATGCTATATGAAAAACCAGTTTATGGTGGAAGTTCCTAAGACCCGCACGAAACGGTACCTTTATTGTTCGTACCGCAAAGTTCTGGTACTCCCTGCCTGACTCCCTGTTCCCCACGCACTTTAATCCAGTGATCTTCAAAGTGAGAGTGAATCGGTTCTTATCGGGTAAGCACGCTCCATCTTAGACCATCAATTTTGCTTACCATTAGGCAAACTATGGCCGAGTGTAAACCCGTATTAGATAAAAAAACCTATTTTCTTAAAACTATATCTAAAATATGGTAAACTTACAAGTTATTTCAGGAAACTGAACACTTTTTTATCTAAAACTAGCGGACCCGTCGGACTTCGTTCTGTCTGTTGACTCTTTTACTCATTAGTTATGTAGTTAGAAAACGTTTGTATAGGAAAAAGAAAAGGGCGTTTTTGGGGATTTACCGGCAATTTTTCGAATTTTTCTCGCCGTAAAAACCATCCTTAATCTTCAACAAATATTATATTAAAAAAAAGAATTGGCCAAATCGGTCCAGGCGTTGTTGAGTTATGCGCTTACCAACACATTTTGCGATTCATTTTTATATATAAGAAAAAGACGTATAAAACATTACACCTGTCTTACAGTATTTGTTTTATTTCAATTTAATACTAACTTTCTTAGTAAGTTACTCATTATACGTTTGTAATTCTTATCGTATGAGAGTGGTCTACTCTAGTGTCGAGTGTTCAGAGTCTTTTAAGCGCCTTTAGCGCCTCTGCAAACTATGCCAAACAGCAATAACCTTGTATACATAATATATCCCAAAGCTATAGACAGCTATAGCACGTACAGCCTTAGCCCAGTTTAGGAACTTTCAGACAACTCGCTTGTTTTGACAAGAAATCCTTTGACGTGAAAAAGATCGATATAATAAATGCGGTAGGTACAGACCGAACGAGCTAAGCGACTTTGTAACGTCTCCTAATTTTCTTCTCTCCTTGAATACCATTCCTCATTAATAAATGACGTGCTTCCCCTTGGACTATTCTTTTTTCACGCCCAAATTCATGACGATCCGTCACTCCGTTGCAGTGGCAGATCAAAAAAAACGTTTCTATACAATTTTTTATAAGTTTAGATATGACATTTTTGATAAACTTTTTAATTGATATATTTGATGTATGATAATTATTCTTTCCCTCCAGTAGTTATGAACAAATTTTCACTATACTTTTTATCGTGTGCATCAAATTTGTATATTTTTTCATTCGAAACGTTTCATGTTGTGAATCCTGTATAAGGCATAATTTGATAAAAGGTAGTATTATTTTCCACTTATTTTCACTGTATGCTATCGAAACTAGCGGTGAAAATGAGGTAGCCCCGCAAGTAGGTCAAGCGACGGTTCTTCATGAAAATTTCGGAGGCTTCGAGCCCTCGAATCGATACAAGGTTGGCAGATTGAACAATGTACTTATACATAGGTATATTGTAACTAATCATACTTATATTATTACATAAAAACAAATCATTTTATTAGTTAATATATATGTGATATCCACCTATTTATCATACACACATAAAACATAAAAGCAAATAAAAATATTAATATAATTTTGTATTTAATTGTGCTATCTAGCAATAACTTTTAGGAAACCATTGGATGGAAAAAGAAGAAGGATTATAAATATATATTACAATACATGGCGTAAAATAAAATAAAAATATACGCTGCTAAATCAAATAATCATAAGTATTTTTTGTTAATCGTTAGTTAAAATAACATATTTATAAAGCCTTGGACAACGTTCGAGAAAAGTACCTAACATGATGATGATGATGATGATTGTTTCTAAGCCGGTCTCGGCTACGGCGAACGTATTTTCTACGGGAAGGTTACCGATGCGTCCTCGCATTACTACTCATACCCTATTTTAGCGGTAAAAAGATATAAAACAACAAAAGAAATACAAGTTAAATAAAAAATACGTTTTTGCCTCACGCACTAACGTCTGAATGGATTTTGATCGTAAGTTACTTTTTTTTTACGTGGGATAGGTTTACGTTTGACTACAGCCTGCCTAATGCTAAGCATTGCTGCAGCCTAGGATGTAACACGCTTACCTAAAAGATACCTATTAACTCTAAATTTGAAGACCCCTGGATATATATACATACATGGTATTAAATTTCACTTAGCCTTTTTTTGATGAACCTATTGGCAGATTATCGGGGTTTACACAAAGTGACTGTCATAGTGCCGGCCGAACTGCACAATCCCGAAGGAATAATTAAGGTTCGGTTGGTAAGACCAGGTGTCACATATCAATGGGGCTGACTTCCAAATAACAAATGTCGAAGGTGGTAATAATATCTAATAATAATATATTACTAAGTAGTTTAGATCAACCAAAATGGATTGTAATGAGACGGATATAAGAAAGATACAGCATGAAGAATGAAATAATGACCAGTAGCAAAAGCGGGAAAGATATGAAAGAGTTAGCACAACATAGTCTCCTAAAACATGATCTCTATGAATAGGACGTCGAAACAAAAATAATACATATACCTACCTATAATGAGCATTTAGCTGACCCCTGACCACCAAGTGGAATAACAGTTAGGACGGCGAGATTCTGTACGTATCACGGATTGAAGCCGGTAACCATAGACACCAGCAACCCCTCTCCATCATGTTTTCCCTTCTTTATTGCATGCTTGTGGATGCCCGTGGATTCACTCACGTTGTTTTTGGATTAAATGCCGAGCCTGTAAAGATCATCTTTAGAATCTTGTTCCTATTGATATAATACATAATGATGTCAAAATTATCATATAAAAATCAAAATTCGCCGCTCAAAAGCGATGTGAGAAAGAAATAAAAATCATGAAACTAACAAGCTTGAAAACGTAAGTACATACATTTTAATTGGATTTCACCAAGTAATCCTATGTCCCATCCTAACTTGTACTTTGCTAGGTCAAAACTATTTATGCCACAAATCAAGATATTTAAAAAAAGTTATTTGTTGGGATTATAAAAAAAATACTTACTGACGGTATAATAACTAGCAAAGGCATGACCCTGCACACTAGTTACTTGTTCTGTTAGCACGTATGCATAGTTTATTTATAGTCATAGTAGATACATTACAATTTACAACGACATTACACACGATATACGCCTCATTATATAGAAAACTCCATCTCCATCACACATAATGGCAAATTAATCCACGTTTTAGGTCAGGTACAGATATCACGCGATATATCTGCGTGATAATTGGTCTACAAAATTATCATGATAATAAATACTATGTACCTATGTATTTATTATAATGGATGTAACTAATCTGCCCAAGGGTACGTATTTATTACCATTTAATCTATTCTGCGGGGGAGTCACTATACACAATATAGATCTTTTTTTTTTTTTTACAAGTAATGGGTTTGCACTTGACCGTAATTCGCCTGATGGTAAGCAATCATTACGGTCTAGGATGGAACGTGCTTACCCAGTAAGAACCGACTCACTCTCGCTTTGAAGATCGCAAGGTTATATTCCGCGGGGAACTGGGAGTCAGGCAGGGAGTTCCACAACTTAGCAGTTCGCACTATAAAAGTGGAAGCAAAACGCTTAGTGCGAGTCTTGGGAACTTCCACCATAAACCGGTGACGACCTGCTGTACCCCTGCTCGTCCGGTGGTAAAAAGGGGCGGGCGGAATTAGATCGTGCAATTCCGCTGCTCACTCTCCAAAGTGTAATCGATACAAGATCGATAGACAGGCAACTTTGCGGCGGAACAAGATCAGATGTTATGTACACTATACGTATTGTTAGATGGTGAAAACCTTATTTTTTGTCTCGATGTTCTATCTTCCGAGATAATGCTTTTGGAGACAATGATACGCGGATTATTTTTGTTTAACTATAACAAGTTTGCACTTGACCATAGTTTGCCTGATGGTAAGAAATAGCCAAAGCAATGGCCTAAGATGGGTTGTGCTTATTCTTTGCTTCTCTTGTGTCTTCTATATCTTCGGCGCTAATTCTACTGATCGTTCTTTCATTCTTTGTGGAATCGACATGGAACCTTCTGGATTAATAAGTCTATGTTTAGCGCATAGTACACGAAAGGGACGGGCGATGGCGTTAGAAGGTTGAAATTATTAGAATGTAACTTCCTGCATCTAACTATAGGTAGCTGACTATACTGAGCGCAAAGCACCGTTGAATAATATAGGCCTAGTGAATTCCCAACACATTGATCGCCGATGAAATTTTCTGTCGTAACTTTTACAAGTATGTACTACCAGTATCTTAGAATCATGAAATCCGTTGCTCTGTTGTGGAGTGAATTGTGAAAGAGGATGAAACAGTCCAAACCAAAACTAAATAAACATTGTCATCCAGCGTGGTAATGCGGCCTGTATGCTGGGCACGCTGCCCTCTGTCAGTGGGCTGGAGCACTTAGACTATCTTTAGGCTGTTCTAAAGATGTTTTAAGTGCCCCCCTCTTTATTTTGTAGCTGTGATCTTGCCCACCATTTCTTTACAAATTCCGTTGTATGTATCCATCTTTAATCTCTCCTAAGACATGACATTTTAAATAACCATGAGTAGTATCTAAGGCGACTGTGACCTCGTGGTGCCCTTGAACAACCCGCCATGGCAAGCTATGAGAAACCGTTCAATACCGGCGTAGGTATTTATCTACTTTGCACTAGTAATAAGGCATGTTTAATATTCTTTGATATTTTTTTTACGTGGTTTAGGTTTACGTTTGACTACAGCCTGCGTGATGTTAAGCGTTGCTGTAGCCTAGGGTAACATGCTTACCTAGGAGATACCTATTAACTCTAGATTTGAAGAACCCTGGATTGTACGGTTCCTACGGTTGCCTGGAAGAGATCGCTTTTAGCGATAAGGCTGCCATTTGTGGCATAAGATTTAAATTTTCTCTTGTTTGTGTTGTGTTCTATTTTATTTGTGTGTCCAATAAAGTGTTAATCTATCAATCAATCAATCGATTGTATTGATTGATATAAGTACCGGTGTCATGTGTTTCCAGAGTTAATCCAGTATTGATGTGATTTGTTGTAGGTTCCGAAAGTTTGTTCAAAAAATAATTAATAAAATACAAAAAAATATTCACAAAAAATTGCCAACCTTTGGTCGAAGACTCCCAAGATAATCATTAATCAGTCGATTAGGAGAGTTTTCTTTGGCAGATACATAGAGAAAGAAGCCCAAGATGATTTTGTGGTTCTCAAACATGGATTTCTTCATGAGGTTTTTTTTCACCGTTAACAATTCAAATCAAAATATCTTTATATTACATTAAGATTACAATTACAAAAATCGCTAGAAAGTACAACGAAACTTAGTGTATAAGATTAGGACAGCGGGTGGCCTTATTAACAATAGTGACCTCCCAGGCAACCTAGCTTGGACAATTTCAACAGGACAAACTCTAATTATAAATTTATAAACATCCAACCAAACCGCCATTCTCAGTTTAAGAGCCATTCAGAAGTGGTACCGTAATAGTAAATACAATAGGCATATGCTATAACAGCGGAGTTATTCTAAACAGGAAGTTTCATACTTCTACGTCACAAAGACCTTCAGCCGACGCTTCGTGCTCTTGCTCGCCATAAAATGGCCGAACTAACGAACTGAGCGAAGCGACCCTGCAACCATGAGCTTCATTCTCATCTATATTCTTATAATTAATAATAATTGTTTCAGGACACAGCCACGGAAATATTTATAGATAATATTACCGTGACACAGCGCCATCAAGCCCTATACTAATCTAACGCGTATGTTATATCGGTACTTGATAACCACGAAATATTGTTTTCTCTGTTCTGAGTTGATAACGGATACATGTTTACTTTTGTTCCGTAATTACATATTTATTATACATAGAAACGACCAGACTCAACACAAGTAATCACAATAGTAAAATTCGTAATTATTACTTTTTCATGCGGGAATCGAACCCGCGCAGAAAAATTAGAAGGCAGAGCCCCTACCAAACCAACTAAGCACGGTTGACAACTGGCCGTAGTCTAAGTACTTAAACTACGAGTTTTTTTAGGTTTTTCCTAAATATTTCCATGTGCTTTTGTACTTTGGTAGTCTTTTAGTAAACACCTTACATATATTTTTTTTCATTCTTACACACTACATATTTGTCATGGTCACGGATATACCTATACAACGGTGAAACCTGATAAAAAATCTGCGCAGGACCGAGACGAGTGACGTATTAGAAGAGAGGCCTAAGCTCAGTAGTGTACGACAACGGGCTGATGATGATGATGATGATGACATAAAAATGGTAAAGATATCAGAAAAACTAGTCAAAGGTATACGTAGGTGTCCACGAGGTCTACAGCTCGCATTAGCTACTACTAATTTATATGTATAAGCATAACCCTGTGTTTAATTATAGGTACCGCGGCACATGTGCGGGTGACGTAACCCGCGGTGATGTCAGAAAACCCAGATACAGTCGACAGTGGGACCTGGATAAATGAGAAACGTATTTTATAGTGTTATGCTGGTTTGATATCAGAAAAGGGAAAATATATAAATATATTTAGTGTGTATCGCAAATGAACGTAGCCATTACACTTGTAAGTATGATAGTGTATGACATTAGCAAATTAGGTAAGACAGGCAGGGAGTATTGGCGTTAGAAGGAGGAGGCCTATACCCTGCAGTGGGTCTCATTTGGTTGATGATGATGATGATGATGATGAAATTAGGCAAACTGTAGTCAAACGCAAACCTATCCCACGTGAAAAAGACTATTTCTATTTTGAATTTATCAAATTATTTAAGGAAGCACTTCCTGCCCAAATAAAAAAGAACCACTAAACTTTAATATTTCATAATAAAAATTACGATTCCGGACACATAATCAAATAATCATCATCATTCCCAGCCGGGTCTTGCTCCCTGCTGGGTTATTATAGGCCTTCCTCGTTTCAAGCGAGTCTGGCTGACATTAAATAATAATAACAACAAATCAAATAATAAGGTATCATATCAATCAACTAATCAATTCTTTTGACTGGCCTGTTAGCTAAGTTGGTAGTGGCTCTGCTTTCTAATTTAGAGTTGCGGGTTCGATTCCCACATGACACAAGTACCTAATTATGATTTTCTTGAAATTTGTAGTTGCTTGTGTTGTCTGGTCGTTACTATGTATAATAAGTATGAATTTACAAAAAAAAGAATAGGTATAAGTATTATAATCCGTTATCGTGTGTATCCTTAAATGGTGTGGGGCTAGATGGCGCTGTTTGCAGTGTCCCAGAATATTTATATTTATTTATTGATACAAATAAGTTTAATAGTAGGTAGGATAAGTTTATTTGTAGATAAAAAAATAAATATAAATAATTATATATTCCGGGACATTGCACACAGCGCCAATTACTGTTTATCCTTGTCTCACCGTATCTCAAACCATAGGACTGTGCATGGTACTATGGTCTCCAGAGTAACTGCAAGGTGCAAATATAACTGAGCATGTGACTAAAATAGTAACTAAAATATCTATATAATATTATATAATCCTATCCAAGATTTAATGTAGAAAAGTAATACGTATGGAAAGTGCTGCCACCAGCTTGTCGCAGAGTTGCCTTGTGCCAAATCTGCGTTGTACTGGTACATGCATGGCTCTTAGAATATCGACCACAGTCTATGCTAGTAGTAAGAACAATAACCTACTAGATATCTAATTAGTGTATACTTAAGTATCTCCTTCTTCTTATCGAATGTGAGTGGCCTACTCTGGTGTCGAGAGTTTATCAAGCCGCCCTAAGGGCCTCTGACATGGCTTTACGACTGCCGAACTAGACGAACTTAAGTATTATATCTGTTATCTAGTACCCATGACGCAAGCGTTTGCTTAGTATGGCCCGTTATCGCCCACTGCTGAGCATGGGCCTTTTTTCTAGTGTGCCTCTTGTCTCGGTCCTGCGCAGTTTTAGACTAGGTTTTCCGTGCAGCTTTACCTACATCTATTAAATTAATTATATTTATTTTTGCTAGCTCTCTTTGCATGTTACTGTGGCTATGCGGCTTTGCGTTATTTGGTCCATGGTTATTGGCTGGTAGGAATCGCCTCGAAGGCTGAATTGGTTTGATGCCATTTAGAGCGAGAACTTTGTGAGGCTTCGCTGAAAGTATGTACCTATGAGCTTATCCCTAAAAGGTTGCCTGAGTTGCTGGCGCTTTGGCAAATCTATTCAGGCTAAACTTTTTCGTAAATATAAACTCTTTTGATCGTATTTCTCATTTCTAAATGTTTTAAAGGTTTTGAAGGTGGAGTTCTCTTGGAAAGAGAGTAAGGATACCCAACTTTGGTACTAAGTTTGAAATATTTCATGTGTGTAAAAATGTAATTATTGAATTGATGGATTTACATACTATATATTTGGCTGGTCAGTTCTTAATTGAATATATAGACATTTATAGATCAATTGAGTTTTATTCTTTGATATGTTATTTGTAGTATATTTAATTTCCATCGCTCCTCCTTTCCTTGATTCCATACATATAATCAAGCTAAAGAGGATAGAAAGTCTGTAAAAAAATGGTTTGGTGATACTTAGAATGTAAGTATACACATACCAACAATCTATAGAATTACGGCACGTTGTTTTTTTTTTGGTGCGCAATTAAAAAAAACAATTAAACATTGTTTGTTTATCGTGACGGATCATCATGATTTTTGGTATGTAGATTAGTATGAGGTCCTGGAATTTATACATACGAGTATATGCTAAATTTGATTCCAAAATAATGTGATCGGAGACTCTGGCTTACAGTTTAAAATATATTTTTATCCATTCCATATGCCTAAATACACTGATGTCACCACACGCAGTTAGGCACAGTATTTTAGTAGGTATATTCGTTTAAGCCTATTGTAAGCATGTCAATAGATCTAAAGCCAAGTCTAAAGATATAATCTCTTCTTTTAAAGGATTCTTTAAGTAGATGCAAGTCGTAGAGACTGATAAATCTATGCGATAAGACCTTTACACGTGTGACATAACATACTAGGTTACTAAACACTACATAGTAATTTATTATTATACGTAACTTTCCACCACTTATACGTGTGCCTTTTCTTGAATAGTTTTTTTTTTTTTTTACGTGGGATAGGTTTACGTTTGACTACAGCCTGCCTGATGTTAAGCATTGCTGCAGCCTAGGGTGTAACACGTTTACCTAGAAGATACCTATTAACTCTAGATTTGAAAACCCCTGGATTGTAGTTCGCAGGAAACACAGCTTCTGGTAAAGTGTTCCAAAGCTTTGCTGTCCGTACAATAAACGTTGAAGCAAAGCGCTGTGTTCGATACTTCGGCACTTCCACCATAAAACGGTGTCTACCTGCGGACTTTCTGCTTGTTCGGTTATAGAAGGGAGCTGAGGGAATCAGTTCATGTAGCTCCTCTGCACACTCTCCGAAATGAATTCGATAAAAGACCGACAGACTGGCCACCTTGCGGCGATGATCCAAACTTTGGAGTTTTGCCTTCTTAATGGTGGTTTTACCTACTAACCTCTTAGCTCGCGTCTCAATCGAATCCAACGCCTCTAGCTGGTATTTTGCTGATCCATCCCAAAGATGCGAGCAGTACTCCATGCACGACCGAACTTGTGCTTTATACAAGGTAAGCAACTGTTCCGGATGGAAGTACCGACGCACCTTCGAGAGGATACCAAGCTTTTTGGCAGCCAATTGAGCCTTTGACTAAATATAGGACCCAAAATTTAACGACGAGGTAAGGGAGACTCCAAGTAGGTCCAGTTGGTCTGTGATTGGAATCGAAACAGTTTAGAAATATCTTAAAAGGCTGCTAAAAACAAATACAAATTCAAAAATTTTATTATACCAGAATAAGTACAGTTAGTACACATGGTGGTATTCCATTGAGTCATGATCATTGTTGACTTTTATAAGGAACAGAATCTCAAACCATGAAAATCTTTTTAAACCGGTTCTTCCGTTCGAAAGTTACAACGACACGGAATATTCTGTGGAAAATCTGCTTTGCATGAAAATTATTTTTTCGTTAAAATTATAAAACCTAAGGTTGTCGAACACAAGCTAGATAATTATGTTCTATTTGAGTTATAATTCTTTACTATTATTTTTAATTGAAACGTTACATTAAAATAATTTGACACATATAAATATTCATAACTTATTATTCTTTACTTTATTTAATTTTATAAATTAGAACTCAGATTAACAGGAAAATGCATGGAGACTCCACGCACCCGTTAAAAGGCTGAAGATAAACAATATTATTTTTCCATATCCTTTGTTGTGGAAAATTCAGTAACCTTTGTTACCTATGAAGTCGGCGTCTCTGCATTCATTTAGATACCGAACCAATCTATGGTTGGCTATCTATTTCCACTGACTCCCCGTCAGTGGAAATAGATAGCCAACCAAATATAAATCTTATATCAACGAGTATAAAGTTGAATCATCTTATTGGTTGAGAAAAACGAGGTTAGATCTTTATTGTCAACTATTGAAATTGAAATGCTCCAGATTTTAAGTACTCATACTCGGGTATGTATTGTATGCTACTTCGATTGGTTTTTGAATAGATTAAATTTGTTTCTTTGTAAGTACTCGTGTGTCTTTAATATCGGCTGTCCTGTATATGTATATCACCTAAACTGATTTTATATTTGGGGGTTGTAGATGATTTCTAACGAGCCTGATAGGTATTTAATTGATCTGGTCTCATGAAGGAGTCAGAAATGGGACGGTGGTCGTAGACAAAAATAAAAAATAAATCAAATGGTAGAATTTTCATCGGTAAATAGGCAAGTCGTTTTGTATGTCGATAGATTGCAAACCTAGAGAACTCTCTACAGCCACTGCCTACCAAAACGAACAAAGAAACAAAAACTTTCAGCTTATAATATTCTGTAGACTTGAGACGAGATTCAAAAGCGATAATTTTTCATTAAGGCAATTAAGGTATTTCTTGTAGGCGGAATGTGGAGCACTCTTTAAAGTCATTTTATATTTAAGATCTTTAAAATAGCCATGTTCGCAAAGGAATAAATGAATTGTGAATTAAGTATGTTGTAACAAAGAAATTTATGTAACAGAAAAATTATATCTATTTAGCAACATAAAAATTAAAGGATTCGAACCTGCATCTTTTTGTTTAAGTAAATCTTAAGGCGAGTTTTAGTGCCCATAACACAAGCATTTGCAAAGTTATCAGTATGAAGCTAGACGTCTAAAAAATCTAAAATGTTCTGTAGCACTATTCTTTTAACTAAGACGGGTTTGCACTTGACCATAGTATGCCTGAAAGTAAGCAATTGCTATGGTCTAAGATGGAGCGTGCTTACCCAATAAGAATCGGTTTGTGAAAATGTAAGAGTATGTACAACGCCGTAGTTTATCATTTAAATTGCTAGTTTATTATAATAATGGGGTTATTTCCGATCACTGTAAACTGACGATGGTCGAATGACATTTCTAAGCACGTTAGTAGGATATAGATCAGACAAGCTGGTGACCGTACTATGTGGCGCGTTGGAGAGGAGGCCTTTACTCAGCAGTGGGTGAACACGGGCTGACATGATGGTGATGATGACTGTTAAATGATAGAAATCTCGAGAGAAAAACATAACATATGTAAATAAATAAAGTAATAGTGTCCGAGGAAAGACTAAACTCCAGCACACTGCAGTGCCACGTGACTGAGGCCGCCTATCTGGAAGCATCTATCAGCGCTGCCAACACGTTGTGACCTATTTGTTTGTAGCCATTTGAACCCCAGTTAGACAATATATAGTACCTATAAATGTGTGAACTGTACACCTCGTGATACCACCATTATTGTATTAAAGTTGAAAGGCTTGCGGACATCTTCTTTGGGTAAGCACGCTCTATTTTAGGCAGGCAAACTATGGTCAAGTGCAAAACCGTTTTAGTATCTGTCATTGTTATCTTAAAATTTGGTGTAAATGAATTGAATAAGTTTATAATACGTATATCTAGTAATATTTGCTTGCTAATTAATTTAGCTTAGCCCTATGTCCAAGTCATGTATGTACATGTCTTAACTGGGCACGATATTTCACCCGAAAACGCTTTGCGCTTGGAAAAATGTCTACAGTGGCTTTTTGACATGCAATTCCACGCCGTATTAACATGAAAGCAAGGGCGAGCATCGCACGCATAGTTCCGGCCGACGAGTCTTGTCCACACGCAAATAATTTTGCACAATTTGAGCAGTTTTGCAGACGTTTTTGACGAAATAAATTCGAATATAAAATCAGCAATTCAGAATATTCTATTTATGGTTTTCTACTCCTCTAAAAATAAAATAACATTATCTTTTAGATATAATTAAATTGGTTTAAATTTCTTTACTACTTTTGGAAAAAAAGGTGAAAAATATTTCAATCCTTCAATTAAAAAAAAAAAAACTATCCATCGAAGTATACGTACCTAATTGTGTTTTGTAATTGCCTTTAACACTGAATAAATATTATATAAACTGAAAAAAAAAGCTCTATCTTATATAAGTACTTCTATTTTATTTGATTTTTATGAAATGTCGATTTAACATAGCACCCCGTCTTAAGTCAATGTGTTGCTGATTAAGAGAACACTGAATACTGAATAGAAACGAAAGTTAATTTGTGTGGTCTTATATTACATCTAACCATTAATTCTTCAACCACTGAAATTACAAAAAGAACCCAAACAATTGCTTATAATTGTATAAGTAATCATAATCACTGTATACTACGTAGGTATAGAATATATGTAGTACCTATTAATAAATAAGTAAATAATTGTAATAAATTGCATGAAACCAAAAATAATATATTTATTTCGTCTTTAGCTTACAATTTTTTTTTTTTTAAACTAAAGAAAAACTTTATTTACAATAATAAAATATAAAAACAAGGGAAGAAAAACTAAACATACTACTTCTAACTACTACAAATAGGGGCACTTAGAAAATCTTTAGAAAAGCCTAAAGATAATCTAAGTGCTCCAGCCCACTACCAGAGGGCAGCGTGCCCAGCATACTGGCCGCATTACCACGCTGGATGGCAATGCTGATACGTTGAGCCAGAAAAAGGCCAGCATTTTTGCATTTTTCATTTTACAAATTGATATTAAATAGATACAATAATATGTTGTACCAGCGTGTATCTTTAAACACGCCAAATTTCATTCAAAGCAGTTTAGCTTTGTAAGTGAGAAGAAGGGATAACTACACTCTTATTTAACATTTAGACACACTTACACCTTGTACATACAGATTTTCGTCCACAGACTTTAAATAAAATGTGTTTATTTTGCCTTAATTAGGGTTTAACAAAATGGTATTGGAATCTAAAGCCTCCCAAACTAGTTCGCACTGTGTCTCGGGAGCCGATGGCTTCTACCTGCTTCAAACATATATTAAAACAAATAAACAAACAGAACAACAATATACCTATAACATAACAAATGATGGAATTGAAAAACATTACAAACATTAAGTTTTATCAAACCATAACCAGTTATCCTCAAATTGAATATTTGTTATGAAACTAAATAAATAAAAATAAATGTTCCGGGACATTGCACACAGCGCCATCGAGCCCCACACTAAGCAAACGCTTGTGTCGTGGGCACTAGATAACGGATATAATACTTATATACTTTTCTTTTGTAAATACATACTTATTATAGGTACATACAAACGACCAGACTCAACACAAGTAATTTAATCAAGATAGTTTTCAACTTTCGTCTTTGGAATCAAATCAATTTTTTTATTGAACTTAAATCTATCTATTTACGAAATGTGTAGCTTAAGAACAAAGAAATAAGAAATTTATTTATTTATTTACTTATACACAGAACAGATTACAGCTTGGAGTTTTTGGACAGTTTTTAATCTAAATAATTTTGAGTTATAACATGATCATTAGTTAAGCCCTTAAATTGAAATTGTAGTACTTTGTTCGTTGCGAGGGGCATTAGTGCCGGCAGTCGGTAGAGCTTCTTATATTTTACGTGTGTATGTCGCAACGTCAGCGACGCTAGTTGTTAAAGTACAAGCCGCGGCCCAAGTAGGTCAAGATGATTTTAGAATCAATACCGCGGCGCATAAAGCGACGCTCTGTGCGCTTCAAAAAAAGAGGACATACCTAATTCTGTTTCTCAATTACTTTACTTACCTATGTCGTGTTTTAGATATCCTAATATTGTCTTCTTCTTATCGAATGAGAGTGGCCAACTCTGGTGTCGAGAGTATATCAAGCTACCCTAAGGGCCTCTTACATGGCGTTCCCGTTATTGTATGTGTCCCATATAAATTTTATAGAAATCAGTATGGTACGGTTTTTTTCGTCATTATAATCATCATCAGCCCATTATCACCCACTGCTGAGCATAGGCCTCCTTCTAGTACGCCACTCAACCCGGTCCTGCGCAGATTGAATCCAAGTGCTCCGTGCGGTTTTTCTAATGTCGGCAATACGGTTTGGTTTATTAAGAATTAATTAATTCATGAAAAAGGAAAATACAAAATGAATAACCGAAGAGAAAAAGCAAGCAACACAATTTCCACGACATTATGATCACTTTGTTTTGTCAAAAACTATAGTACACTTTTTACTGAAATGAGTGCGTGAAGTTGTTTTTTTTTTACATAAACCTGCTTGTCAAATAGGTATCGCATAAAAATAATAAATGCTTGAGTAAATACCACCGTTTAGGAACGGCTTGCTGTGGAGTCAGAATTTTCGATCATCAGATCATGAGTAGCTTGTATTATTATATTCTGTGGTTTAGCACAAGACTTAGATGGCTACGCCATGTTATTTCTAGACCCTGAAATACTAGAAATAGAAAGTGAAAATCAATTTTGGTACTGGGCATTTGTGTCATAGCAATATCGTTTTTTTTAATTAAGTATCAAATAAACTCATGGCTGAAAATATAATATATAATAGGTATTTTGTTCCGAGTAACCATTTTAGTCCGTTTTACGCCTGATATACTCAATATACACATAATATGTAACTGGCCAAATGATTGTATCAGTTTGCCAACTTGAATAGTTATTACCTAACTAACAAAAGTATATATGCCTCAATTTTCTGTATAAAAAAAACGTAAAAAAGTACGCAAATAATGTTTACGTCAATGTTTAAATACTAATATAATTATGGTATTTTACCAGTTCAGTGTTACCTACCTAAAAGTAAGGTTTTCCTACAAATAAATTAACTTCTTATCCACGTATTTAAATTAATAATCAGTAATTCCTTTTACTGTAAACAAGGAAATACTGAAAAATACAGCAATGGAATTACCCTGTGTTAATTACTGAAAAAATAATCTGCTTATAAGGGTTTATATTTACTCCAAATCGGTTCTGCTATTTTAAATCATTTATAAGAAAGTAAATACATAAAATTTTTGTTTCTTTGTGTTATAAATAGATCAGTAGTTAGCCAAAGACTGACACTCAGCATAGACTCATCATTACAGTATAATTATGTATTTTTTTACACGTAAGGTATATACTATAGCATATCCTAGCTATCTCGATTGTGATTGGCCAATGATCCATGGACTTACATAATGTAAGATTTAAATAAAGGTTTTTCGGGCAGAATAAAAAAATGCTTGACTACAATTCGCCTGCTGACATGATGTTAAGCAGGCTACTCTAGCGCGCTTGAAACGTTTGAGAACCGATAAATTATATTTCATGGAGAATCGGACAGAGAAATTATACTACAATTAGAGATTATTATTTTTTATGTGGGTTTTGTTTGCGTTTGGCTACAGCCTGCCTCATTAGGCAGGCTTGAACATTGCTGCAGTCAAGGGTGTACCTAACACGAAACCTATAGATACCTACTTAGCTAGAAATCTTGCGATTATTTAGTCTATGTTGTTAGTAGTATCTTTGTAGCAAACTAACTGGTCGCTTATCGTGCGATACGCCCTTGGCCCGATTGCCACGCTTGTGTGTTAGTTTGAGCATTGAAAATTCGACAATATTAATTTGATATAGTGTACCTACTGACGCATGGAACGTTTCTATCGACCGTCAATGATTACTGTTAAAGTCGCTGCTCAAAGAAATGTTTGCCTTCAGAACTATAAGTTAAGCTTAAATTGGCTACGTTTGATATTTTTAGGTAACTAGTTAAAAGAAGGTAAAATAAATGTATCGTTAGTTTTTAATTGGTTGGTTGCTGTTGGTTGCTATTATTATAACAGAACGTCTATGGAAAATCCTTAGGAAATTACCTGAAACTGGTATGGAATGGACCAAATCCGCGCAAAATAGATACCTCTAGCCCACAATCAGAAGACGTGGGTCGAATAAGTAGTATTTAGTTGCAGGAACGTAACAATTGTGGGTAGTTGACATTCTTAAAATATGTTTAAATTGTATGCACGCACTGTATATAATATATCTCTGAAAAAGTTGGTTATTGGATACTATGAAGACTGTGACAGGGAAATTATGTGTAGTTGCATTAAGTTATAGTGATGCTACCAAAGTGTTTCCGTTATCTGATTGTTTCTTATCTTTCAGAACACCCTGGCCAGGATCTTCAACTGCAGGTATCTATTTGTCTTGAATACGAGTATTTATAACTACACTAATATGCCGACGACATTGAATGTGGGTAATTCTTACATCGATCTAAGGCTTTGAAGCCTCTCAATGTCATGGGAAACAATACATGTGACAGACTCCGTCAATGTGAATGATTTATAGACAAGTTGCTGTTTGCGTGGGCTTCTATAATTTACTCGTACGGAATACGGATGAACATTTAATTATAATAATTTATATAGCTAATTTATATGTTTTACACATATACTTTAACTCTTTCAGTCTTAGTGGTTAGCGTTACTAACCACCTGTTCCCGATTTTTTTTATAGTTTTCAGCGTTATCTTGCGATTACTTAATGAACGGACACGTCACTGTGCATCTTACTTGACATAATTTTAGTATCAAATTTCTCCAGATACGCATTACTGAGTCATTATGTCAACTTCAAATTACTGGACGCGCTCGTTTTTGTTTGTGAATTAGAATGAATAAGTTTAACAAAGTTAAAATGTAGTTTTTGTTATTATTTTTGTTTTGTTATGTAGAATATAGTAATCTGTATAAACTTATGGCAGAATTGAATTAGATTATTATGATTTCAGTGTAATATTAAGGAAAATATAAGGTGGTTAGCTATACTAACCACTATGAATATCGTTATATTTTATTGAATGTTTTATTGAAATCAGATAATTTACTTTTTTGCAGTATGCCTCGTCTTCTTAATGATAAAGCTATCCAATATGTTTTGACAAAGTAGAAACTGATCTTGGTGGGAAAGTTGTGAATTTTTTTTTACGTACCTCTAAGGCAAATATCATAAAGTGTATTTTGACAATAATTTTAACAGCTACCCATTGCAAATAGCACGGAAAGAGGATCAAATATGGGCTTGTGGCACAGTTAATTCCAACAGAAAATGCTTGCCACAATTTTATTGTAGGAAGACAAAAAATTACAGAGAGGGCAAGATGACTAGGATTAGTGACGAAAAGGGGAGTTTACTAAAATGGTAAGACAAAAAATCAGTTTTTATTCTATCTTATTACTTAGACCTGAAAGGTATAGGTACTGTAACTCGCAGGGAACGTACTGGAGAAAGGATTGCTGTCTCTTGCCCTAATGCAGTAAAATACTACATTAACAACATGAATTTTGGTGACAAAATTGAACAAACTTTGGCAGTTCGACAGAAAAGCACATAAGTAGGTAAATGGTGGCATCAATTTTTTTTTCATTTCTTGGATTGTTCATATAATGAACTTCCAAGCCATTTCCCGACCAGATCTTAGTATGTTGACTTCGAAGGAATTTAGACGTTCTGTGTATCAAGGACTCCTGGCTCCGACATTCGTAAACAAACGAAGACCTGAACCAGTATGCCGTAGTGGCAGACGCTCTGGAGTACTATCTCCGAAGCCCGCTTTCGTAAAAAGCACAAACCAACCGTACCTGATGATATACGCTTTGAAAGTAGCCGCCATCAGCCCGAACGATAAACGAGACGATGCTGCAAATGTAGCACAAAAACCGCTCAGTACGGACCATTTGGCAATGCACCACCAATAAGGTCCAGGGCTGTACCCCCAGGAAAGACGAGTTATCAAGACTTTCCTAATAAAAAGTAGCAATCTTTTAATTTTCTTATAGTTTTCTAATAAATGTCACCTTCCATTCATAATAAAGAATTAATGTTAACGCGTTAATTTATATCGAAAGTCATAGTGGTCACCGTAACTCACCACCTTGTTCCTCAAAAGCCTTTAACTGAAAAAATTTTAAACATATTTTTTTACAATATTTGTCCCTTGCCCATGTCAGAAATAAACAAAAATTTTCAATTTTATCACCCATGTAAAAGTGTGACTGAAAGAGTTAATTGTGACCTTAATTTTTACGTGATGGAGGGTTCACAAATTGACTGTAACGTGGTACCTACCTAATATATGCATATCACTGCTGTCTCAACGTAGGCGTTAGTTGATTTACCTATGAGATTCCTGCATGTAGGTACACTAAATTCAAGTAAGATTTAAGAAGAAGATTGAACGGATAGGTATATATAGGGCATTTTTATCAAGTCTCACTGATTTATTTATGCAATATAACCGGTATACCTACATTACCTACTAACACTATAATTTAAAGTCATAATAATAGCTCAAGCATGCCTAAGAAAAAAACCTGCGATTGTAATAAGGTTAAATTGTACAACACGCAATATTGCCAACAGATACACCTACCACGTGCTGAGAGTAGTAACAATGCCACACATATATCACAATAAAATGAGTAGTTGTGTAAGCGAGTATATACTTCTATAATAAATAATATTTCTTCACACAATAGTTTGTGAGACATGCGTGTCCAGAGTACGACCAATTTGCTTGTGACCTGCGTGAAAATTATATTTCCTCTCTCATAACCCGTTTTTGGCACTCGTTAGGGGGGAGGAGTGGGCCCCAGTTACACTGGTCGGTAGAATTAAATAGGCACAGTTACGCTACCAACTGATTCACGCGAAATTAGCACCAAACTTATAGTGGTTCTTGGTATGCCAACCGCAAAATGTAAAGTTGTAGATGAGGTTATGGGCGATGGCTGTTGCTAAGTCACATTTTGGATGGAACGGTTTTTTGTTAGGCCCGAGTAGAGGTAGGTTATGTTCGCTGGCATGATCGAATGTATTTGCGTGGACTTGGTTTTAAACTTACTAAACATTATGTAGATATGCAATGTGTTTGTCTACCCGTGTCGGAGCCTGAAATGGCAAAATATATGATTAATTTTATCGACAAATCAAGCTCTAAATTTTTTTTTCCTCCTCATGGTGGTTTGGCAGCCATTTTGTTATTTTTGACACCAACCCTTGGGCGCTTGTATTAATTTAGTCATAACTTATTATATAAGGGCATATTGATTTAAAAAAATATCATTTGATAGCTGAATGTATGGGCAATAAAACGAGGTTAAACATTTGCAATATTTTATTAAATAAAGGTAAGAAAAAAAAAACAGAATAAAAAAATATATAACTTTTTTCAGAGAAAAAATCTTTAAAGTTTTTAAGCTTAAAGCTTTTTACGAAAAAACATGGGAGTAAGTTCTAAATTTGTTTCTTCCATAATGTAGTACAGGATGTAAGCTTTCTAAAAGATCCAAACAGTATTGATGTGACTAACATACTTTAGTAGATGATATTATTTATTATGATATTATTTAGTATATCACAGATGAATTGCTATGTCACTTTAGAAATATATGCTCGTTCAAGTTTCTGAATTCTAACAAAGATCTATGTAAGATATAGTTTAGAGGATGTGCCATAATAATTTTTTTACGAACTTTACTTTCGTGGATTCGAAATGTCGCGATGGTAGGTACAGGATGCGCGAGCTCGTAAACAAAGTTTTGGCACATTCATGACACTACATCGTCCTGTGACTGGTCTGATCAGCATATTAAATATGCTTACCAATAAAATGTAAGTAGATACGTGGAGTAAAAATTCGTAAAAAAACTTTTTAAATATAGCTCTATCCACTATTCTGCAAAAGAAATAATTGTAGTAAGCATAGAGTTAGGAATATACTAATTTCGATGATTGTGAGGGAAAACAAAAAATGCTGATGATAAAGAAGCCAATCAAAAATAGCTTAAACATAATTCTGCGTTAATCTAGACTTGCACTAAGTTGCGTTACATCGTACCGGCTGACATACATTCATTTAATTGAGATGTCTGTGGAAGTTTTCTCAAAAGAAAAAGGCTATTTAATTAATTTTGATAGAAGGCGACTTGATTTGTAATATAAGCCTAGCCTTAAACGATTAGATGAAAACTACATGAAACAATAATGTCAGTGCTACACTAGGCTAACCATAGGCATTCTAGACCTAATTACCGTTTCCATCAGGCAAATAATGGTCAAGTGCAAAGTTAAATAAGAAGTCACAGTTTCGTTAAATAAACCTTCCAAAAGTATTCAAAGTAGCGACTTATTTGTAAGCAGCAGGCACACTTACACAAGGTTATTTCTAAGTGAATGCAGGTACAAGTTTAAGCAAGTAACTATAGTTAGTTATTTGGGTTTAGGCCGAGTTGTCAATGCCACGCACTCGTTCAACTAATGGAGTTCTATCATGTATCTCGTTGAACACTTTGAATAGTTGACAAGTAATAAGGATTAGTTACCAGATCTGCAGATGCTTCGCTGCTAAAGCTTGCTTTTAGATGTTTAGTTGTTTTAGTCAAAAATCTAGTCATCTGCATTTGCTACGCCCCAGATCGATACATACCTAGTCAGGTCATAAGTATTGTCACACAGTAAAAACTTTTCTTTTAGAATGCTGGCCACAAAAAAGTTTATTGAATTCGAATTTCGAATTGTTCATGAAAATAAAAATGTATACTTTTTAGAATTTTACTCATTTTTAAATATGGAGTGGACGCTTAAAGAAGACCGTGTTGCAGTTATTGCATTGCATCGTTGCGGTTACGCGCCAATTCAAATTTTTGACATACTGAAAAATTTGAATATAACCAAAAGATTCGTTTATCGTACCATCAAACGATACAATGAAGACTCTAGTGTAGATGACAGGTCAAGAAGTGGTCGCCCTCGGTCTGTTAGGACTCCAGCAGTGATAAAAGCTGTGAAGGCGCGAATTCAAAGAAATCCCAAACGTAAGCAGAAACTGTTGGCCCTTCAGATGGGGTTAAGCAGAACCACGGTGAAAAGGGTGTTAAATGAAGACTTAGGGCTTCGGGCATATAGAAGAAAAACAGGACATCGTTTGAATGCTCGTCTAATGGACCTAAGACTGAAGAGATGCCGCGCTTTGTTGAAGCGGTACGCGGGAAAAAAATATCGAGAAATTCTTTTTTCGGATGAAAAAATTTTTACCGTAGAAGAGAGCTACAACAAACAAAATGATAAGGTGTACGCACACAGTAGTGAAGAAGCGAGCAAACGTATTCCGCGTGTCCAACGAAGTCATTTTCCATCCTCGCCATGGTATGGTTGGGAGTTTCTTATTGGGGCTTAACAGAGCTACAATTTTGTGAGAAAGGTGTAAAAACGAATGCAGTTGTGTATCAAATTACAGTCCTGACGAACCTTGTGGAACCTGTTTCTCATATCATGTTCAATAACAAGCACTGGGTATTCCAACAAGATTCGGCGCCAGCTCATAGAGCGAAGAGTACACAAGACTGGCTGGCGGCGCGTGAAATCGACTTCATCCGGCACGAAGACTGGCCCTCCTCCAGTCCAGATTTGAATCCGTTAGATTACAAGATATGGCAACACTTGGAGGAAAACGCGTGCTCAAAGCCTCATCCCAATTTGGAGTCACTCAAGACATCCTTGATTAAGGCAGCCGCCGATATTGACATGGACCTCGTTCGTGAAGCGATAGACGACTGGCCGCGCAGATTGAAGGCCTGTATTCAAAATCACGGAGGTCATTTTGAATAAACTTTATTGTCATAAGAATCTATGTTTTGTTAAGTTCATTTTGGTATATAAATGGTTACATAAAGAATAAAGTTGTTTCAATTATTTTATATTAAACATGTGACAGAATTTATGACCTGACTAGGTATTTATTTATTTATTTATTTACTACATAGGGTAGGGGTTTGTATAATAAGTATCCTTAAACAAGAAATTAAGAATTTTGAATAGGGAAGAATTATTTCCTTCGGTCCTGAAAGAGTAACGAAAAAGTGAGTGCACCCAATACTGAAGTAGAAATGGCTGCACATTTTTTGGTATAGTATTCATTCATTCATTCATTAAATTGACTAAACGGCTTTTTTTAGAGTTGTTTTCGGCGTGAGTGACATAGGTAAAACATTTTTCCCACTACAACACGGGCAACGCTGTGGTCAGTCACATATATATGTTACAGTCAAAACTCTTAACCAGTCAAAAGTACTATTGACTGGCAAAATCAGTCAAAAGTACTTTTGACTGAACAGGTTGGCCAATAGTGGTTTTGAATAAAATAACCGTCAAAAGTAGTTTTGCCCAATGGAGCTGGTTAAAAGTACTTTTGACTGGTTGTACCAGTCAAAACTCTTAATCATAATCATTATGGTCTCATTATTAGTGGGGAACGTGCTGATATTAGAACAAACATAGGTAAGTGACTACGAAAAGAAAGAACGGTTTCTGCAAAGAATTTTAGCGATAGAAGGTATGAAATATAGTCATTTCAATGTGATGACAAAAGAAAAACTTGCAAAGTTTGCTATAGATGTAGAAGAGGCGAAATTTTACTATAATAACCAATAATTTTCAGTCAAAACCACTTTTGACCAACCTGTTCAGTCAAAAGTACTTTTGACTGGTTAAGAGTTTTGACTGCAACATATACCTATAATACAGGCAAAATGTCAGTCGGAACGACAATCCAGGGGTCTTCATTCTAGAGTAAATAGGGTACCTATTTACTTCAAGATAAACGTGTTACACCCTATGCTACAGTGTTGCTTAACATCAGGCGGGCTGCAGTCAAACGCAACCTATCCCACGTTACAAAAATATTAACAAAGGAGCTGTGCCGGTCAGTCTAGAAATTACGGAATTCCCTTGTACGGTATTTCCATGATACAGAGTGATTAGAAAACCTAAAACAACGGGTTTGCCCAAACCGGAATGTTTTAAACTTAGTTACTAAGTCTTTTTTTACTTAACGCGGGGAGCTATGTAAAATCGACATTTCATTAAAATCAAATAAAATAGAAGTAAGTATATAAGATAGAGCTACATTTTTTTCAGTTTCTATAATTTTGATTCAGTGTTAAGGCGAGGCATTTTCGCGCGAACTACGATTTTAGGAGGTGAGGTGTGGGGGGCCGCCCGCGCGTCTCACTCCGCGCGCTGTCCATTTCTCGTAACGTTAGCACTACGCCACAGTATAAATATTTCAGCTGTTATACTATGATCAACTTCTATTAATGTAAAATGTTATTTTTGTCAGTTTTAAATAAGCTAAGTAATAATTTATTACTTTATATCTATAAATATAAAACAAAGTCGTGTTTGTTGTTTGAAAAAAAATACATAGGTTATATTAATAAAATTGCCGTGACTTTGTATATTCGCTGCTTAGATAACATGCAAAAAAAATATCACCACATTTATTACGTTTATTATCGTATACATTCTGTTTGGATATTCTGCTTGGATCTGTTTTTAGAGTTCCGTACCCAAAGGGTAAAAAACGGGACACTATTACTAAGACTTCGCTGTCTGTCTGTCTGTCCGTCCGTATGTCACCAGGCTGTATCTTATAAACCGTGATAGTTAGACAGTTTGTTTTTAGAAGATGTATTTCTGTTGCCGCAATTATTTTATTTATTTCGAACACATACAGTCGTAACAACAAATAACAACAAATATAAATTACCATAATTATTACGTTTATGATTGTATAAATTCAGATTGGTTCTGTTTTGTGTATTATGTGACAAACTAATGATGTTATAATATTATACTCACTCATTATTGATTTTTGATTTATTATTTTGAGATAATTTATCATCACATTCTGCAAGTCATTCTTTATCAGCTGTAGAGTTTATAGTCAATAGTAAATAAAATAAAAAATAAATAGATCGGCCTATTTTATGGTATTATTGTTTAGTACATGATCCACTTACCCATCTGTCGTTGAAGTATTGAAATTCACAGGTTGCAATTCTACTACTAGACTGGTAGTATTAGATACTCGAGACTGCTTTTTCGACCTAAATTAATTAATTATAGGGTACTCGTACTTAGGTACATACTTTTGGTCATACTGATATAATTTAGTCTGTGGCAAGTAATGACGAAAATTTACGAAATCAACTAAAATTATAGAAAATTCTCATATACCTGAGGAGAAACATAAAGAATAAAAAAATTGAGCCACTTTTAGAAATATTGTTGCGTGCTTAGTAATTTTACTTTAAAAAAAAGAGTAAACTTCATAATTTTACTATAAAAGGGAGTAATTTACATACCGTTTCTTATAGTTCACTTTCCCTGTCCTGCTTTTAGATATTAACACTGATTTCTTCCTAACTTTATTTTTTTATTAGCCATTTTCAATTATTACACTGTGGCAAGAATGTAAGAACGGGCGGAGAAAATTTGGCACAGGTCTAACGTTGGCAAGCGCCCGATTGCGACTGACGGGGTTGCGGGCGGCGCGGCATCTTGTCAAACTGCTGGGAAATATTCAAGTTTTGGGATTAATAATTAACTCAAAATTATAGGACTTTAGTTGAAACCCAAATTTTAGCAGGTTCTCTGTAGTATTTAAAGAGAAACATTTCTATATAAAAATGATGTGTAAAGTCAGAAATTTTATTAATAAGATATTCGATTTAGACTTTTACATTAAGCTGTCTTTGGATTTTTTTATGATCGAGTAAAGTATACCCTAACGTGTAACAAATTAGCACATTCCTCAGACAATATCCTTAAGTATATTGTATATTTTTTGCAAGACCGATATTAAGGAGTAAATACCTAAAAAATTTGTTATAGTAAAACGTTTTTCTCCGCTTTTTCACTGGTGACTCGCCTTAAGGACCTATGAGTTCAGAAAACGGGGTACTATAAAAAATTTTTTAGCCAAAAGTCTTTACGTTAAAAGAACATTTTTTTTTTGTTTTTAATCTTGATCATATATTTAATCACACTACTGTTTCCGAAACACGTTGACTATTAATTTCCTCGATAGAAAAAAAACACAAAGTTAGGTCTTTTTTTGAATTTTAGCTGGCCTTAACACACTTAGTTTGTTAAACAATTTCAAACGCATATTTCTAAAATTAATTTGAGTGATGTAAAATAAAGTATGACTCAACACTGCTGGAGTAAAATTTCGATTCAATATTATATTTCTAATTAATTAATTAATTTCCAACGAAAGTGGTAGATTTTAGCGATTTCGGCGCCATAGTGTTTCTCGTTCTTTTCTACCCAGAGTGACAGTGTTCGCTATAGACGAGTATATCCCAGCCTTAAGACAATGAAAAACGCCAAAACACGATTACGTATACTTCGCTCGATAGTTTTATTTTTCGAAAAATAGTTGTTTTGAAATAGTTTTGACCATTTTTTCCAAAAGTAGTGCAGAAATTTAAACCAATTTAATTATATCTAAAATATAATGTCCATTCATTTATTTACAACTAATTTATTTTTTTTACAATATATGTACTTATAAAAAAAAACAAATAAGTATCAAAATAAAAAAGACAAAAAAACTGCTCAAATTGTGCAAAATTATTTACGTGTGGACAAGACTCGTCGGCCGGAGCTATGCGCGCGATGCTCGCCCTTGCTCTCATGTCAATACGGCGTGGAATTGCATGCGAAAAAGCAACTGTAGGCATTTTTCCAAGCGCAAAGCGTTTTCGGGTGAAATATCGTGGCGTTCGTTACGTACATAGATAATATACTAGCAGCTATATTATGTATGGTGTGATGTATTTTGAACAAAGCGCATGTTAAAAGAATTTCGTAGGTAAGTATACACAAAATGTTTAATTTTTATTATTGATATCGGTAATTTTTGAACTCCTCATCTTGCACGTGAACAATTAGTATACACTATAATAATCGGTCCTGTGCCACGTTGCATTCTGCGAAGTTTATCATGATTGGGATGATCATGGTCCTTTTTTAAACTTACTAGTAAAGTTTTTAACTATTATTTGTACATTGTGCTGTAATGTTTTTTCTCTGAAACCTGGCTTTACAGGACCATTTCGGTACCTAGTGCAAGTTTTCAGGGTTACCTCACGTACCTGATACTTGACTGCACCTGAAAAACTTTGTACCTGAAGAATGTAGGTACGTAATAGACTAAGTTCCTTGTCAGTAAAAAACTGAATTTGAGTTATAAGTAGATAAGAAAATATTATGGATCGTAGATAGGAGTACCTGTATCCGAATATGCCCATACTACCACATAAATGTCAGCAGCAGCGACGTCGTTTATATATAAAATTGGATTGTGGCCAAGCTGTGTACGCGACCGTTCGTCACCGTTTCCCGTGAAAATTATAATAAGAAACATCCCAAGTCTTACTCAATTCCAATAAATTTTAATTCATATCACCTGCGTTTTATTTCATTCGCGTCAGAGAACTAACTGCCTAAAGATATATAAGTAATATATTATCAGTGGAGGACGATGACCTAAGGAGCCGTGGACAAATTTCGACTATATACCTATATAATATTTATCTTATGTATACGTAAAATTTATTTTCTAATGACTGTTTTTATTTGTTTCTCGTGTTGGTTTAGTAAGTAGCTTAATTATAATAATTAATAAAGAAATATTCATGAAGTTGCTTCCATGGCCATACCACAAAGACAAGTACCAAAAATCTATGTTTTTAATTTAAATTACTTTGTGCTGATCGTAAAATGTCCTTTCTTGATATTTTTTGCGGCTCAGTATTGGCTGTACTATTATAAGTTGGACACGAATTAGTTAGGTCGTGGTCATTTATCTCTTAAGTGTCAAATCATTTATAAAGTCAATGTCTTGTCTTCTGTTTTTCTTATCCTGTCAATGTCAAATTTGCACTTTTTTCTCAAGTCAAAACAAAACAACAACTAACAAGCATGAGGATGAGAAGCTTGATTTTTTATTAGGAATAATACGTAGTTTTCTCTTATTAAAATGAGTCTTCAAGACAGGCTGAGACCCGTAATTAAGTTCCTAAAAATCGCCAGTGTATATGGCTCAGGTGGTATATTCATAGCTTATCACATAGCACAAACATACCGGAACCTCAACAGAATCGTGAACACAAATGTACTGGAACGAGAAAAGAAAGTTATTCCGGAGTACATTTACATCAACGACCCATCTTACAGTGCAACAGTACAAATTGAACAGAATAGGCAGTCACGACAGACCGTAGGTTTCGCTAAAATATGGAAGAGCTTGAAACACTCGTTGGCGTGGCGTTTGCTGTGGCTGTGTCGGCACGGGAACAAAGAGCAGCGCAACGTAGCGCTCGAGCAGCTTGCTGCCTTCAAAAACAACAAGCACTGGGACTGCTTAAAGCTGGCGCAGGCCATGGACCCATACACGGCCATCTTACTAGCCAGGACTCGCGGCGCGGACCTGCGGTACTTTCTGCCCCCGCCGATACACGTGCGACGAGCTGCCTTAATGCCGGTTTTGATGTCTTTCAAATTTGGGGATTTCATTCACAAAGTCCAGCATGTAAACCCTCACTGCTGTATCAAACAATTTCTCTCAAAATACTTTGTCAACATCAAAGAGCAAGCGAGTGAATCAGACAATATCCCCAGTAAACCTGACACTATCAGTGAGCGGGAGCTGTGTATACGGTGTCTGGATGTGCTTCATCACCACCTACAACTCTTCCACAACAAGGACTACAGTCAAGATACATCAATATCAACTCTAGTCAACATGGGCTTACTTCCAGTGTTGGCAGAAATGCTGCTCCGGTACAGAAATGACATAGATATTGATATGGGTGTACTGAAAGTTATGACTGTGCTCAGTATTCATCCTAATTTACTTGAAGGATTTTTCCAAAATGGCCTAATTGGTGAACTAACAAGACTAATCAGGTCTAATGATGTCCGCTTATCTAGTTCTGCAGCTGTATGCTTGGCAAATCTTTCCGGAGAATACTGTTATAGACCAGGGCTATATCTGTTGTACCCCTTGTACAGAACTACTGCCCAGCATGTGTGTGACACATTGTTGGTGCATGGCCTGAGAGGAGGGGTGTTTGTAACATGGCGCCAAAGAGATAAAAAATGTGCAGAACCCATTGGCATCATAGAAGTTACTATGGAAGGTAATGACTGTAATCCATGTGAGGAAAGCTGTAATGAGCCAAAATATTTAGATGCAGAGCTGCAGGAGGTAATGGCTGAAGTTATGGAAATTGAAGATGAAAGACTACTATCTGATTATGATATAGTTCTACACGACTTACCAATAGAAGCGAGAAGAGAACCTCATTCACAGAAGTATACAGCTAATTCAAAACGTCAAGCCTTGATAGAAGAAGACCAAGACAAATGCAACTATACTTATTGCTGGCCCAAGGACTGGCTTCCAAAAGACTGTAATAATTTAAGGATACTGGGTGTAAATTACTGGAGCTCATTGTCAGAGTGGCTGGAGCGCTGTCCTCTACAGAAAGCAGATATAGAAACCCGAGCAGCTGAACTAGGACCAGCCCTTATAGATGCAGGAGTGGGCCGGAAGAATGTGCCTGTTGTGTGGCTAGCTCACTCTATGGGAGGCCTCATTGTTAAGCAAGTTCTCAAAGAAGCATCCAACAGTAGCAATGAAGACTTTGCAAAAATACCTGAGAATACCAAAGCTATAGTATTCTTTAGCACACCTCACAGAGGGAGTGCCCTAGCGACCATGCCCCGGGCGGCCGCAGCCATACTGTGGCCCTCTAATGATGTCAGGCAGCTGCAACACAATTCTCCAGTACTGCTGGAGCTCAACAACTCATTTCTAAACCTAGCTGATGTATATGGCTGGGAGACAATTAGTTTTGCTGAAACTCAGCCTACTCTAGTCACAGCATTTAAAGTTCCAATTTGTTTTGTTGAGTCCAATTCAGCAGATTTGGGCCGTGGTGTGTTTTATCAGCTACCTCTGGACCACCTCGCCATCTGCAAGCCAGCCACTAGGCAGTCCATTCTGTATACTTCAGTTCTGGAAGCCATCCGGAGGGCAACTACAAAAGATGTCCAATTGAAATATTACAATCCTGTCATACAATACTTTTCAGAAATGCTTTGGTGGCGTTTGAAAAGGAAAACTAAGTCAGTGATGGAAACTATAGACGAAGAGAGTCAGAGTTCTGATGGCCTGAAGTGGTTTGAACAGATATTACTTGATGCTTTCACAGATGGATTCACTGATTAATATTTGTACATACCTAGTATTATACCTATATTGTGGGGTTATGTATCAAATACTGACTCCTTTAAGTATTACTTACTTTATCTTATAATCTTGAAAAAGGTTCTGCATAATTTATTATTGAGCTTTAATCTACATACTACATTTTAAATGCATTTCGAATGTTACTAATTCTAACTCTACTTGTTTATTAAATCTTCTTCTACTTAGTTGAGTATTATTATGAGACAGAGTAACTGAATATTTTTATAAATGTTTATTATATCTTATTCTAAATACGCCATGGATTATCAAACTTGTTCATTGAATCATGAGTTTATTTTGTTCTAAAAGTTGTACATTGTGTAAAATGTTTATTATAATACTACACTAACCTCTAAATATTGTCATGAATGCAGTATTTTAGACTTATAATTTATGTTACTTGTTCCATCAATTTATTATTATTTATGTTATGTAATGTTTTTGGTGAGTTCCATCAACAATATTATACCTATTTTGCTTAATGTAATTAAGGACATTAATAATTTTATTAAAATTTGACAGTAAAATAAAAAAATATAGATGGCGTACAAATGTTTTATTCTTGCACATATTGTAATATTTATAGTATAATAAATATCTTGACCTGACCAACAGGAGTAGAAACTATGGCGGTGCCACAAGTAGGTAGTAGGTTAGGTAGGTACTTACTTGTTGAAATAATTTGAGCTTTTTTATCATCGTTTTTGATAAATAATACTTTATTTATCAAAATAGAATAAAATAAAAAAGCTAAATTACTATTTAAGAATGTATCCTATGAACACAAATACATATAGAAAGTAAACTAAACTTTTGTGTTCTTATAATTTTAGACATCTTGCTTAACAATTTTAGTGCACAAAAAGAAATAAATTACATAATTTTGGTCTCGCTGCTTTCATTAAAAAAATAATAGCTCTATCATCATCATCGACAACTGTAAATGGTGAAGAATTTACCCATTATATTCATATTTAATATTTATCAGGAGCATCATATAAAAAGTTTTATAGTTACTTTTTAGAAAAAGCAGCCTCTTACGATTTTTGACAGAACTACGATGCTATAGATACGGCATGGCAACTTCATTGTTCAAACCTTCGTTCAAACTCTGCAATATGACGACTCGCTATCTAGTTCAGGAAATTTTACTAGATGGCGTTACTACCATCAACAAAAGTTTATTGTAATATTCACTCTCACAATAAATTTAATAATAATATAATCATCAACAATTTTTGTTATTTTTACCGACTTGCGTCAGGTTAAAAGCAACCTCTTATTGTCTTCATAATAAATGAAAAATGGGCTAGTTTTCTAGAGGCGAGTTCCTAAGAATGTGTTAAACCTAACAAGGTACTTACTAAAATACCGCAGGCAGTGCTTATTTTTTCAGTCTAGTTAGAGTTAAGTACTAAACTAAGTATACAACAGTTTATATGGAAGTTTGGCCTCGCGAATGAACCTTAATATCATTTTTATAAATAAAATCTTAAAAGTTTAAAACGCACACGATTTCAAAAATAATATGTTAGTTGCTATGCAGATTTGTATAGGCGCTTTGCCTCTTATCAAACCGATTGTATGTTGGGAATTGGGATGTACATAAATTTAAGAAAAATAAGCAAATAATTTAACTCTAAGGTACAACTGCCGTCGCAGGTACATTTTGGATGGGTATACGAAAACAACAAGTGGCAATTTATATGTAGGGGCCAGTAGGGGGATTTTCGTGGGTTCCATACCACGCATACGAGTAGGTACACTTACGAGTGTTTGATATGGCAGAGTAGATGACACCAGAGATCACGAATCTTATAAGTACATATCGGCACCGCAAATTTTAATTGTCACAATTGTCATTTATCATTTTTTGTTGTTCAAAATTAAAACTGTCCATGAAATTATGTTAGAATGTAGAACGATACAGCATATAAAGTAGATTGGTAAAATATTGTATTTAATTGTCTTTGAAAACGCATTTTCGATACATAGGTCCCTGCCAAATCAGTTTTCAGCTTAAATTGTCCATTCAGGCGATTATTAGTATTATTCATAGGTCCATACAATTTTACTTATATTATCACTTATCAATAACAACTGCATGAGGATAATCTAGGCTATATTGTAGGTTATAGTGTATTAGGCTAGATTGTGGGTACTTATTCTAAAAAAATACGCCATTTCGAAAGTATATTTTATTTTTAAACATATGATTTGCTAATGTAAGTAATTTAAAATACATTTGATAGATTTTTTAATTTGTTTGTTGCGTGCGTGCGTGCGCCCGCGCCACAATCCTTCAATTTAAACTGAGATATACTTAGGTAAGTATATTATAATAAAATTATTTATCACTAAACGTGGGCATTAGCCATATAAGTAAGTACTAGGTAAGTCTGGATTGTAATAACAAAAAGGACAAATAAGCTTTAATTTTTCTTACTAGCTAAGACAATTCATGGGAACAGTTTTAAAGAAAGGAGTTGGTTAAAGGAGGACCAGTAAATCTGACTGACTGACTGCTCATAACTGATAGTGATAAAAAAAAAAACTTGTAATATCTTTATTTTTTTAATTTAATTGAAAATTAAAACACTTTGCCACCTTTTTTTTTAGCAAAAAAGTAAATAATTAATTATGGTAATTATAACAAATTAAATTACTTCAGCTAATTACGTATATGTCTACAAAATCATACTAAAAATATGTTATATAAATATATTTGTGATTCTGGTTGACCTAGGTTTACCTTGCTTATCTAATTATTACAAGACTAATTTTCATCGTTTTAGGTACTACTACTTAAACATGACTCAACTGCTGATTATTTGAGTTATTATTGCATTAAATTCCGTACCCGGATAAGAACATTGAAATAATTTAATGACACTTTTCAGACCACTTCTCAAGAAATTGGCATTACAATACAATTATAGATATAAATACAGTAAACTAGAATGAGATAAATCTAGATAGGCACGATTACTAGCAAAAGCAAGTAATTTACTTTATATACTTACCAAGTCACAATACTTAAGATTTTCTAAGAAGTTTGTATTAGCAAAAGCAATCCCTCATAGGAGTATTAAACGGCAGTTCTTTAAAAATATTTTGTTCGTATCGTATGTATAATATTGTACGATGTAGTTGTACAATATTATATAGTATGTATAATATTGTACGATGTAGTTGTACAATATTATACATGTTGATTCGAGGCATCTAAGAAAATCCTTAAGTAAATAATTGTACGTCCGTAAAAAACTTATAAACAATAATTTTTGGCCTTCTTTGGAAAAGTGACATTTTAAGACTAGTGGAGCTATCGAATAATTATATTCCTATAATACATTTAACTATCTTACACATAAAAAAATAAAAAGGTGTCGTCATGTTCGAGAGAAAAGAATGTCAAATTTATATCATAATAATAAGGAATATGACACCACTTTTAGCATTCTTTTGTCAGCACAATAAATATCTTTTGAACATATGATTGATTAAGTAAAAAAAAAAAACATCCCGATATAATTTAATGTATCTGTCGTCCCATTCATAGTAAAACTCGATTGGAATTCTCGCCAGAGACAATTCATAATTTGTAAATAAAATCGTTCAATTCATTCAATTCATTAGCTGCTGATTTCGCGAATTAAAATTTTATTTCAGAGCTGCATATTACGCTACATTTTAATCAAAGCATTACCTCCTTTCGGTAACTGTTTAAAATGTGAAAACAACTCAGATATGCCGACTGTGATCATTGTGATATCACAGATCTATTGAATGTGTGTATTCAAGTTACTGAGAAATATAATGTGTCATGGCACACAACTAAACAAAGAGCCGACAAACCGACTCTATCAATAACAAGAGAGTAGATTATTTTGAATTATACCTTATGTGTTGTCCAGTCTCTCTTGTTAGAGATCGTTTCATCTAGCATTGTCCTTTGGCGTTATGTTGGTATCTACGAAATCAGTGTTGATTTTCACTGTTTATACCATCAATTTCTAAGCATTTTTTTAGTATTTTATAAACATTTAAAATACATTTACAATTTTAAAATTGAAACACTTTTTAGAGCACAGTACAAGGATATTTTTTGGTTAGCCAAGGGTAATGCTCAATGACCAATGAAATGGTCTCTAGTCGAGTCTTTGTTGGTCGACTGCTCACCAATCACATACACGGGGTAATATATGTAGCTATGATATAACTTATAGTTTAGTGGTAGTAAGGATGAACTGTGGTGGTGGTGGAAGGTATTGGAGTGGGGGCGGCGGAGACTGGCGACGGGAGCGCTGGCAGCGGCGCCGGCGGGGGCGTGGAGTACACCTTGCGTTCTGGAAGGGACGGCAGAGAGGTCGGCAGCCCGAAGCCTCCCAGCCCGCTGATCGCCGTCCCACCGGACAGCATCTGGCCGTGAACCGTGCGCATACCCGGGAACATTGACGTGGCGCCTGGAATACCATGAAAAAATATATTAGTGAGGATCCCTTATTAAACCCTGTTGTAAAATAAAATTGAAGGGAGAGAATAACAAGAGGGCTGGCCTCCTCTCTAGATCATTTTTAGAGCAAAGGTTGGCCACCGCGATTCAATGTAGTAAGGTAGTGGTAATGCTGAGAGCGTAATGGGCACCTTGCACCGGGGGCGATCCGGGGTGGGGCTCTTTGAGTAAATAAAACAATTATTCAAAAACCATAAAAGAATAAAAAATGGTGAAAAAAAAATATGTAACAAACCACGAGAACAAATTTAGAGGACATCATTCCACCATTATTCATAGTCAAACATTAGTATAATTATAAGTATTTATATCGTTTAGGTTTCGAAAACTAAATCAATTCTAGTCGTGTAGTAAAGCAAGTATTTACTTATATTTATGTAAATAATAATAATTTACCTAGTATTAAATAATATTTCAAAAAGTTTATTTACAATAATAAAATATAAAAACAAGGGAAGAAAAACTAAACATACTACTTCTAACTACTACAAAAAGGGGCACTTAGAAAATCTTTAGAAAAGCCTAAAGATAATCTAAGTGCTCCAGCCCACTACCAGAGGGCAGCGTGCCCAGCATACTGGCCGCATTACCACGCTGGATGGCAATGCTGATACGTTGAGCCAGAAAAAAGCCAGCATTTTGGTCATGCGTCGCGTCAACCAAGCGCTCCGAGAGGTTTTGGAAAATAGTATGGGCTCCCGGACCCCACGGCCCCAAAGCCTCGACTCCAAAAGGCTCAAATATGTAACCTCGGCCGAGGTTAGCATAAATATAAGTTATAAATTTTAACTACGCTCTATCTTAAATTTTACATTTTATTTGATAAGGGAATACAATTGAAAATAAATATATCTAAAGGAATCAATACCATGCTAACCTTGTTAAGTCTAATATTAACGATTTTTAGCAAAGCGTGCTTTATTCCTCACAAGATCGGATTTTCATATTGCATATACACATGGCCGGTCTCTCATTAATTCAGACCTATACCAGTCACAGGGATCTTGAGAATTATGTTTCCGGTGATTGGGTATCAAGATTCAAAATAGCGTTCAATGCGGCGGGAAGAACCCGCTGTCCAATGAATGCGAGGGTCATTTATATTATCATAAAAACTATGGTGAGACATTCTTATCAATACGTAACAATTACGGTTTTCACTCACATCTAATTTTTTTACGCGTTTCTGGTGTAATGACACCCATCTTCAGAACGTATGTTGTGGGTTTCTAGAAGGGTGATTTAATGCAAACACATATTTAGGCACTCGCCTGCCCGCAAGTATTTTTATCTCTAGTATGCCAAATTTGATCATGCCATTGAGCCGCTCCTAACAACATATGTATATGCATACCCTATCAGGGTGATTGTTCAGTGTTTACTTTCCACATTTTGTTTGTGTTACTGTGTGCAATTTGCAAATAAACAACTATGACTATGTTCCGTATAGGGAAAAAACATACATGTCACTAACATGCTTTCACCCTATAATATTAACAAGAAGCATACAATATGCACCGCGTCTATTTTTCTAAGCAATTTAAAGCGAAACAAAAGTTTATCATAGTTAGCTTTTTATTTTCTTAATGATAACAGTGTAATTTGTCAAAAAAATCTGCTTTCTAGCTATCACGGTTTATGAGATACAACCTGGAGACAGACAGACAGACAGCGAAGGCTTAGTAATAGGGTCCCGTTTTACCCTTTGGGTACGGACATCTAAAAAAGACAAATAAATAGACCAAGTCTGTCCAATACTGGCACCGTCATATTTTCTACACTTTCTTGTTTCGGTGTAGTATGCAGTGTCCGTGCTAGCGCTCGCAGTCAGCCTGGGAGGCTGCTAGTCGTCCGTTGCCAGGCGGTTAGCCAGCGCCATGTTGTAAAGTAAACAAACTCCATTACTCGACTTGTGGAGTAAAATATAGTTTCTGAAACTTCTCAGAATTACGCCGCACATGTTTTTTAGCCGTAAGAAGTTTCGGCGTGAACTGCGAATGGGAGCGGTAGATGTTGTGTTTACTTTTCAACCTACACTGTAGTTATTAGTTGTGGAATTGCTCTACAAAATGTTTCTTATTCAGTAACACAATGTAATAAATACGTGTCTAAATTTTGTATTTTAACTGATGTTACTTATGTCGATTTTAATATTTGTACCAGACCATAACAAAATAAGGCACAGAAGCTGTACTTATCTCTGTATTTAAATTAGCTATAAAGAAAAACATATAGAAAATTTGCGTATGTGGTGTTGAAAAGTTAAACCCATTCGCCCCTTTCAATTATTTACTTTCTATCTAGCAATACTATTCAAAGCTAATAAGAATCATCACGGCAATCTTGTTGAGCATATCAATCTAAACCAAACATACCCAATTAAAAATATCTCCTAATGGGTTATGGGCTATTCTTAGCGGAACCACCTAGAAACTTAAAAACTCGAGCTGAAATATTCCCACAGATATGAAAAAGCCCGAAATAACGCCGACATATTTTGGTAGAAACGAAATACCTACTTGTAACAAAAATGTTTATACAGATAGAGCATTTATGGGAGAGCCAGAAAAGTGACCAATTTGAAATTGTCAACTTTTTTTGGATTTATATGACTGATATTTTAACTCGAGGACTAGCATAATTACATTTTTGTTACAAAAAAGATCCGTATACCGCAGTGTTTCACCCAAAAATCATGTGTTAAGCCTATCTATGTAAATAATTGTATCTTCGTCTATTTGAGCGTGAGTACTTTCGTTCATGCGCTGTGCTAGAAGGTTGTCATCACTTTTTAAAGGCCGTAGATCAAGCGCTGCCGAACCCGCTGACAGTTCAAATGGCTCTCGGAACGTTGAGTGGCGATTGAAAGCCGGCATGCTCTCACTCCGACAAATACAGCTCCTCACATACCTATAGCTGTTGCTGTCTACACTCATTTTGTGGCTATTAGAATACTTAATAGTAATTTCGAATACTGAAAAAAATTAACAGGGGAATACGCAAATCTATGCCTCTACGTTTGTTTTAAGTTTATGGTTATTGTCTACATTGTATGTCTTAACACTAATGAAAAAACATTAATCTGGTCTGTGCCTTTATCTTTTGGACGTTGGCTTTTATAAATATGGATACCTGCTATAATATAATTAAATAAGATATTATTGAAAGAAAGAAAACATTAATTGTGACAGATTTAACAGAAGAACACACAGGAGTAAAAACATAATAAACAAACATAAAAATCTGCCACAACACAGCCCTAAATCAGCATAATGCTGGTTGTGTGGAAGCAACCAGCGCTGGTCTTCCGTTGGGGCTGGCTGTGACGTCACGCACGTACAAGAAGGCAGGCAAACAAACAAAGACAAAGACGTATACAAAGAGGAACAAAATTTTAAATTAGACATACTGGTAGTGGAAGGAATGAAATAAAATTAATAAATATATATTATATAAGAGCTAGGGTTACACTAATTAATACATATTACACACTGATATACAAAATAACATATATACTTATGGACAAAAACTTATGTACTGCAAATAAATATTGTATCGGTAGAATTGAACGTGAGTAAATTAGTATTAAGTCAATAATTAAATTAAAATGCGCTGGTGTCGTTTATGAATAAGGCTTCTCGTTTTTGATGCTCAAAAATAAAACTCTTCAATTTTAGTCTGAAAGTATACAAAGTACGCAGGTTCCTTATCTTATATTGTCTCTTGTGCTATTTTTGTAACATTATTTTCTATAGATTTTCGAGATATGAGGTATACCTAGTCAATTGCCAAGACCGCTATCTTCTACAAAGCTCTGTAACGTAGATAAGTTCACACATACAGAATTCGCATAAATCGCACAGCAAATGATGAATCGACACAATTTCAGGAACGCAAATAAATGTTTCGCCAGCGAATTATGTGAATCCTGAATGCCGGGAAATGATAACTGTAAACACGCATTTTTACAACACTATATGGCAATAAAAGTGTATAATTCATTTTATACGGCATACGTCCCTAATTACGTACGTTTACGACTGAACAGAGCTGACTGGATATTCGGATAGGTTTAATTACCGACTATTACGAGGCATGAAATAATTCTAATGTGTTTCCGTGGCATTAAGGATTCACGAAGACGCAATACAACCAGAAAAATATCGAATGTAACGTAGTTTGTGAAACTGATAGATAAATGACGGGGGAAAGATATGAGACTGAAATCTTCTTTGCTGAACATAAATGAAATATTCTACGTATATTTTTACTACAGTTACGTTTTTAGACACCAAACTGGCCAAAAATATGACCAAAAAATAGAATCACCATTAAAGAACCCCAACAATTTTATTGTAATTCGATATGTTACACTTAGGGCTCTGTCATTTTTTTTCTAAAAGGTTTGCCAGGAGAAGTTATATGCATGAATAATATATCAATTATATTGTTTATACACAAAGTAACACATTTCATTACATGTTGCTAGTAGAAAAGATTTCAGTAAGTCAGTCAATATCCATCTCTAGGGGCGATCCAACGATAAAATACCTCTTAAATAATAACAAGTAAATAAAAATTCGCGATTGTCCAATTAAATGAAATGGATACCTGAATTAATCATCATCATCATGAGGCTTTCAGGTGATACTCGTGGAATATTGCCCACAACTATAGTCTGGTATTGCGCCGTCGTGCATCCCTATGCAGACGAAATTAATTTAATCAGATATATAGATTTATTAAAATAATTATTTTCAACAAACTTGAACTCTATCAAGTGTATAAGGTATAAGTGTATAAGTTACTAATATAAGACTAATCTAACCTAACCAGGAGTAGAAAAAATATGTAAGTACATAAGAAGATATGTTTTTTTTTACGTGGGATATGTTTACGTTTGACAACAGCCTGCATGATGTTAAACATTGCTGCAGCCTAGGGTGTAACACGCTTACCTAGAAGATACCTATTAACTCTAGATTTTAAGACCCCTGGATTGTAGTTCGCAGGAATTAAATTAAATTAATTTAATTGTATGTTTTCAATACAAAAGTATTCGAGAAATTATATGAACCTCCCATCGTTTTTGGAATGTCAGTAGGTAAAAAATTAAGATATACGTATGAAACTAAACTTTAGGAAAGTTTTATATTCTAAGTTTCCGCTATTATTTCGATGTGTTATGGTTATGAATAATAAATGATTATTTCGGTATTTGTGTTTTAAGTATATAAAGTGTATAAAGTATTAACCAAACTAAGCTAATAAGGCAGTTTAAACCACTCGACGCCAGAGCTAGCTACTCTCATGCGAACTTGCTTATTCACTTTTTACTCGGTATTTCTAAATATTCCCGTCAGTCCCGGGATCAGGCGTTAATTCCGATGTATGTCAAACTCCGTGGGCGGTCCTAAAAGGGTAGAATCAAACACGTGTGACGCTAAACACGCTCGGAACTAACCACAAAAAAACTAAACACAAAAAAAACTGACAGCAATTTGTGCAACCCTTTTGGATAGCACTTTTTATCAATCTTACTGAATTGCAAAAAAATGCGGCTGTTAAACGCTATGCATGATGCGATTGTGAAGCTATACTATTGAATTGTGCATCGTGTAGCATAGATACCTACATTGGCTTTATAGGTTAGTGTTACAGGTATCCTCCCCTAGGTCACAAACCCCCACCCATTGGTCAACACCCTCTTCCCGATTCGGTGTCTCATTCTAGCCAGTGTAATTAAATAGCGCTGTCGCGTATAAAATTGTATGCACTTTCAGTTTTAAGGGGGTACGGAAGTGGGGATAACCTAACCCCCTCTTTGTATCGATGTGCTCCTTCCAACTTCTGATGCCCTGGTAGCCGTACAGAAATTGCTGCACTTATGCACTTGCAGTCTGCCAGTGCATTGCATTGTACATTAGACACTAGATCAATAAAATTTTCATAAAAATTTGTGATACAGAGCCGTCTATATAAAAAAGTTACAGAATAATAGTATAATTTTACAAAAGGCGATAAAAAAAAAGAAAATATATAAAGGATTAGGGCGGGTTATTTAGTTAACTTGACATTAAGAAAATTCCTCATAATGCCGTAGATTTATATTATTTGTAAGGTTGTATATATTTTACAAAAGTATGTTTATGAATTGTTTAAAGTTTTTTAAAAGAAGCCGGCAAATTTATGAATTTTGATAAATATTGTATCAATAACAATGTTAAAGAAGACAATTTTTTGCAGGTATTTTAGTGGTTTAAACTTCCAAATAAGTACTGAATACATTTTTTGAATAAATTTAATGGCAGACCGATTAATTGCAGATCCGTAATGCGTGTACGTATGTATAAACACAATGTACATATACACACAGTTTACAGTGAACACTGACGAACAATGTTGTTTGTGTGTGTGTGTGTGTGTGAAGTGCTGAATAATATTGCATTTGTCAACTCCTACTGGGTCCTACTACCCTAGTCGCATGGCTGCAACCAGCTGCAACTATCTATTATTTCCACTCACAATGCAGGTGCAGCTGGTTGCAAGTAAATTCAGCCATAATATGAAAATAATATTACAATTTTGTATGATTAAGACGGGGTGCTATGTGAAATCGACATTTCATAAAAATCATATAAATAGAAGTATAATATAAGATAGAGCTAAATTTTTTTCAGTTTATACGTAATTGTGTTTTGGCGCTGAAAAAGTAATTAACTCTATCTTATATACTTATATATACTTAATAATAATAATAATAACCTTATACTTGTTTATAATAAATTCCCAAAGAAAATGATAAGGTTAATAATAAATTTGTTTTTATGCAAAAAGTGGCTACGTTCCGAAAACGTAGCGTTCGCGTTCGTAGCATTTCGTAGCACTATGCCTAGCGATGCATTTGTCAAGTCTAACATAAAATTACGTGCGACGAAATTAAATGTAAAACATTACTTTTAAATAAGTACAACAAACTTCCCTGTAAATCTATCCTTTTTAAGTGCATTGCAATACGTGCCGATGAGTGTAAAATCTATTTATAAACAGGTACCTACTAATCGATTAATTCGCCATATCAAACAGCTCATCATTAGTAATTTGGCACAAAAGAGTGATTTCATTTGCACTACCTACTAATTTTCAAACAGCACGTCAGTTAAAACTGAATCAAAAATGCTCATAAACGGGGTACATACCTACCTTCACCGACAATTTTGAGAATAAACAGAGCTTCAAGGCATCAAGGTTGTCGTTCTTAAAATCATTCTCCATTTTATGAAAGCGTACGAGTTCCACCGACGGCGATATTTTTAAAATACCTATTGCATTTACAAAGATCAAACGGCTGGAACAAACGGGCGTTCATGTAAACACATCATCTTGTAGCGTGTATGCGAGGAGACGGTGCGCGTACCATTACCCAACATAAACTAAGACGCGCCTCTGAAATCTCCAATACTTTTACGAGAACTTTCAATTAAAGTGCGCCGGAGAGAATTAAATCGGAACGCGATCCCATTAGCTCACAATTTACATGTTTGTGATACTTTTTTGTGTAGTACTAATGCGTATACGTCTATAAGTAACTACTCCTCTTCTACTTTTACTCAGCATTAATTTTAATATGTATTTTTATGATTTCCAAAGTAAATTCAAAGTAAAAGCATTTTGCAAAGCAAAGACTATCAAAGCAACAAGTTTGAATTCTAAGCGCACACACATTACAGCGCTTTCCCACAATTTACTTCTCGATACGAGATTTGGATGTTAGGCTTCAATGCCAAGTAATTCTAAGACAAGGCTTGTCTAAATCAAATTTGTCACCAATTACTGTGCAAAAATAATCGTCTTGGTCGAAAGAGCTGGCAAGATTACTTATCATTAATTTTAAAACAATGAAGCACGTTAATAAGACGCTATAATATTAAGGTGATATAAAATGCAACCGACACCAAGGAAAATTGTTTGGTTTTAAGAAATTTTAGATAATGAAACAATTTTTACGATTTGATTTATTATTTGCTTTTGTATTGTAAGACCCAATTTTTTTTTTTTTACATTTTCGTGTATGTTTGATGGTGTTACGATTAAAAATAAATTGATAAATAAACTCTTTATGGTAACTAACTGTACCAAAATATAATTGAAAAGACGCAGGTATAGATTGTACGATTAGTTTGGAACAGATACTGACTGATTCAGAGCGATCTGGTATTGGTTCGGCTGCCATTGCACATGTTACCACAAGTTTATAGCGTCATAAGCGAGTGCTGGCCGATTCTGGGAACCGGTGCATGTGGTAGTTAAATACGGATATTACCCGGCTCTGCTCGAGGAGTGCAGGCACCTCTGCGACGCGAGAGCTTGGAAGGTCTCATATAAGGAAGATGCATGGCATTTACATGTTGAGTAATTGCTGTGAGCCATACATAACACAGCAATATTCTTAATAAAAACTTTCAACTATGTGCCGTAAACTGAATATTAATATATCATACGTTTAGTCAAAGTAAAAGGGATGCATTGTCATTGCATGTCCGTTTTCAGACTGATATTATAGTAAGCATCTGTACCAGGATCACATGAGAATAGACAGCACGATTTAAGCGTCATACAAACTTTCTTCTGCAACGAGCACACAAGAATGACTTTCACATTTTAATATTTACAAATTTACCGACACTATATGTTAAATATGTGAAAAATGTTATAAATATAACTTATTAACTTCCAGAAAATAAAAAAAATAAGTAAAATAACCACAACACAATAATGGTATACTACTTGGACTAGTAAAGTCTACTTGGAAATTAAACTATTATTGCGATTAGCAATTAGCTATTAATTAATATCAGGAATTTGATTGTTGAAGATGAATTGTGCTCAGAGTCACTGACGGACCGATTTCATTGACTATTTTTATTGTTATTATATAAATAATTGGCGCCTTAATTTTCGATTATCTTTATTTAAGCTGTTAGATGAAAAAACTGCTGCTTCAAACAAATGAACAACGATTTTTATGCACTTCTTGGGAATTTTATCAGACTGAACAGTGCAAAGGTGCAACGCGAGTACCAGGGAAACATAAAATTGCAGAGTTGTATGGAAAACAATAGTTAGAAAAGCAACCGCTGCAATTTCAGTGACTTTAGTGTCGCATCGCATCGGCGAGAAATAAATAATAATCTTCAATTTCAATTTGTCTTTAATAAAATAAACTTTATTTACAATTATAAAATATAATGACAAGGGAAGAAAAACTAAACATACTACTTCTAACTACTATAAAAAAGGGGCACTTAGAAAATCTTTAGAAAAGCCTAAAGATAATTTTTCTTAAATGGCTTCAATGCGGAATTACATCATCTGTTGGAAGATGAAAACATCTAATTTGAGAAATAAAAACGTACTGTAAAAGTAATATAAATTCAAAATTCCAATATAAAAATAGCCTGAAGAAAGTCCACTGGCAGCGGGCAAATGAATATAGTAAATATACCAATACCTTAGGCTTACCAAGGCTATTTTTTCGTATTTCGAATGGAGTAGACCTTACTCGGTCCAGTTGGTTCAGTCTGAAATTGTTGCAAAAGTGCAACACCAGTACCAGGGGCTTATAAAGTGGCGAAGGTGAAGAGAAAACCATAGAATAATATTAAAAAATACCAACAGTAACTGCGTTTATCCAACTCAAAATTTTGATCGTCTCTGTACGCTAGCGTGATCCTTTTTCCTGTAGTAATTTAGTGGTTTTTATAGTCCACTAGATATAATTAAAAGGCACAGCTGAATTTAAACATGCTGCCTCTGATTTCTTTAAGAAATGAAATCCTAATTAAAGAAAAGTAAAATAAATTCAAAACTTCTGTTTTACTTTTGAACATAACGGGAAAGACTAGCGAAAGTACACTGCGGCAGGGTACACTGCGTATCGGGTTTAGTATGAAATAGTTGCAATGGTGCAACGTCTATACCAGGGGTCTATAAATCAACGAAAGTATAAAAAATCACAGAATACTATCCGATCCACTGCAACTTCAGTTTTTAAATCATCAATTAAAGGTACGAGTGGACAATCGTGATGTTGTACATGATGTCTACTCTAAGTCCCTTCATACACAAGGCTACGCTAATCTTGGATGCTAATGTTGTGAATGTGTGTTGTGTGTGTACTACTTTAGTATCGTGTCACGAGTATCGAGTAGCGCACGGTCCGTACAGACGGCACTCAATCGCAAGACGTGAAATGCCTCTTCAGCCAATTAGGATATTTCTCCACCTCAGATACAAATTTAATATTCAATAACTGCTCCACCATCTTGAAAATCGCTGCAAGTAAATTTCATACTACTAATTGACGGATATACGTCATAATATTTGTAAATAAATACAAGTAATTTACAAATTGAAACGAAAGATTTAAAGCCATTTCTACAGTAACCTCGATCAAAACTACATTGATGTAGTATATGTAGGTTTCATTACAAATTCAATTTTGAATGTTGTCAATTTTTATGTCAACAATGCAAGATATTAATTGACAAAGATTAATAATTTTATTAATTAAATATTTATTAATAAAATAAGATAATATGAGAATCTCTTAAAAATAAATTGACAATATAATACATAAAAACAAGAGAAGAAAATCTAACACATACTACTAGTATAAGGTTCAGTTGGTTCTCCCTGAACCTTTGTTGATTTATACTCTCCTGGTACAAACGTTGCGGCTTTGCAACAATTTCAGGTTGGAAATAAAATTCAGTGTATCTCCTGAACGAATTTTCGTTTGTACTAAAACCTAAAACCAAAAAATTTACAAAAATAAAAGCCTAGCAACAATTTCAGGTTGGAAATAAAATTCAGTGTATCTCCTGAACGAATTTTCGTTTGTACTAAAACCTAAAACCAAAAAATTTACAAAAATAAAAGCCTAGCAACAATTTCAGGTTGGAAATAAAATTCAGTGTATCTCCTGAACGAATTTTCGTTTGTACTAAAACCTAAAACCAAAAAATTTACAAAAATAAAAAGCCTATCTATATTTTTTTAAAACATGTTAAAATATTTCATTGACTAACCTAACCTAAACCAAAAAAAAAACACAAAAATAAAAAGAACGTGATATTTGATAACATGTCAAATATTTTGCCTCAGTGAAAAATTCCAAAATAGGCTTAAATTATACCATATAGGCCGTAGAAGTTTGTACTGAACGAATTTTCGTTTGAAAGCAAAATGAAATAAATTCAATTTGACGAGATATTGTAAATTTTGTAACATATTCTATGAAATATGTACATCTGCCCCCTTAGACAAGAGGCGTATTTTAGTAAGCGTACTGTCGCTCACTTATAGAATAGAAAGGCCAATGTATGGGAATGACGTAGCTTGTCAATCGTCGTGATGTCAATCCCATACATTGGTCTTTCTATCGTTTGTGTCTGCAACAATAATAACAAGGTAAAAAGGCTAAGCATCACAGAAATCTAAATAAACAGGTACAGGTACCTGTTTATTTAGATTTCTGTGCTAAGCATACTACTTTTTACTTCTACAAAATAAAAAAAGCACTTAAAAAATCTTTAGAAGAGCCTAATGATGGTTTGTTCGCCTCTTGTGTTGCTAGGCAATATTAACCGCTGCTACACAACATATCAAGGACCGATGAGACGTACCAATGTGTCGATGCAAGTAGCATCCCACACAAAGGGCTGATTTGTCTACATCTCACCTGATAGAAAACTGCGGGGAAGTCATACGTGCCCAGAAGAGACCTATCTATCTATTCTGTATTTGGAGACGTTCAAATTGAATTTGTCGTCAGACTCATGAGAAAGCATATAGACATAAATATATTCTCCATCAAAATTGACGCCCAAGTGAAGGTGAATACAAAAACACTATTATCAAAAAAGTCTTTGCAAAAACCTTCGAGCTCCATCCGAAATCCTGATGTTATTCAATACACACCCTACCTTACCTTCTGTACAAAATGCATGTTTGTCTTTCAAACTAACATTGTTGCAAGGGTGCAACGTCTATACCAGGGGTTTATAAGTCTGGGAAGTATGAAATTGCTGGAACAGCATAGTGACTGTTCAGATCGATATTGTTGCACGGTTGCAATGGTTGCAACGTATGTATCAGGCTTTCATAAATGTGGATAGTTTTGAAGCATTCACTTTGTTTTAATCGGTCAAAAATATATGTGTAATCTTGACGATGAAAAGATTTCTATGGCTATGTAAAAGGAGTGGCAGTCTCTATGCTGATTTACGTTTGATAATACCTTAGCAAATTTACGACGATGAAATCGAATTTGTAGTCTTTTTTCTGAGGAAGAATACACTTTAGATGGTACGCCTAAGGTTGATGATAGTTTTTTTTTTGTATTTTTTTTTTGTAAAACAATGCAACGTCTGTACCAGGGGCTTATAAATCTGGAAAACTCTGCTATGAAACTATTGAAATGCAGATAGATAGATCATAATGGCCATTTCAGACTGACTATTGCACGATTGCAACGTATATACCAGGGATTCATAAGTCAAGAAAACTGACCTAGCGGACTACATAAACAAAATAGCTTTACTTTTGTTTAGCATTTTATGGATTTTCGTTTGACTGCACTACCGAACCGAGCAATTAAAAAAAGCCACATGGCAGAGTTGCCTGATGATGAAAAGCATTATGTTTTCAATATATCGCCCGGGACCTGAGTGTTGTTGTGACGGCCAAGAAGATACCGTGGAAAGTTATTATCATTCAAACATAAGACCAATGAAAAATAAATAATCTAAGAAGCTGCTATCATAATAACAATAAAAAGTGTAGAAATATTTTAAAACCACCTTAGGAGCAAGTGGCTGAACCATTTTTAAAAACTTTTTATTAATTTAAAAAAAAACCACCTTGCATTAATTGCAAATATTAACCTTATGACCTATCTGACTCATTCACGCTACGAGATCGCTGCGTTCAAGTCACATTCAACTTGGCCACACAAAATGCATGTTCGTTTTCAGACTGACGTTGTTGCAAGGGTGCAACGCTGATACCAGGGGCATATAGATCTGGTAAGTTCTTCCACAGATCTAGCATAGTGTCCTTTCAGACCGATATTGTTGCAAGGGTGCAATGTTGCAAAGTCTATACCAGGGATTCATAAATGTGACAAACCCTGCCATGCATCTAGTGGACTGGATACGAAGTGTTGCGGAATACTATGAACATGACATGATGATTAAAAGTAGTCTATACTTATAGATATATTGAAATTACCGTAGCAACGAGTGGCTGAACATGTCATTTTGACCATTTTTGTATTTTTATTTTACTAAGCTATAGCTTAGTAAAATAAAAATACAAAAATCCTAGCTAGCTTATAAGCTAGCTTGGGAAAATAGCTAAGAGGAACGTGTATGTTACTATAATATTTGGCTGTAGAAACACGGGACAAATAATAACGCAACGTCTTTTCTGACACCTGCATCGATCAACATGCAGTCACGCTACGAAATCGCTTGTTCCTGTTAAACGGTTGCCTGGAAGAAATCGCTCTCAGCGATTAGGCCGCCGTTGTGGCACTATTTTTAAGTTTTTATGATTCCGTTCTTCGTTTTACTAATGTATGTGTGTTGCAGTAAATTGTTATATATATTATCTATCTAATCTACGTGTACCATTCACGTCACATCCAACTTCACCACAGAGCTTTGAAGTCCATGCTTGTCGCCCTGTGACTAGAGGCGAATTCTTTCTTTATTCGATACAAAACAGGTGTCACCATTTACTAAAACTAACACACTTTCGGCACGCACACTACGACGCACGAGATGTTCATGTACACAGTACGCTTCAACTTCATCGGCTGTGCAATGTCGATATTTTTGTATCGATTATTTACACATTTACTTCGAAGATGGAAATATATGTCTTTAGGATAACTATATTATTTAAGTACAAATTATAGTTAACTAGCTATGGCCCGCGGTGTTATCCGTTGTAAAAACTTTTTTATCCCGTGGGATAAAAACTATCCTATGTCCTTACCGGGGACTGAAACTATCACTATAGCAAATTTATTTTTATCTATTTTATTTAATTATCAAAGCATCTTCAAAATGACTGGAGCATATTCTGGCATTTTTATGAGGAAACCAGTTGTATCTACCGGTCGCCAATATCCATTTATTTTTTAACACTGGATTTTTTGGAAATCTGTAAATTTAGTAGGTATGTGTTAAATAAAAACCGTAATCCAGAAACATTTCCATACAAATCCAGAAACATCATATACATTATATCGATTATCGATAATTTGCTAGGTTCCATTTACACATCACTTAGCTATCGAGAAGTAGCGTCGTCATGACAACGAATGTGTTAATGCCATTCAAAATGTCAAAAGTTTTATTTATTAAAATTACGAAATTTTACTACTTACCGATGGTATTTCACGCCGGTAACTTGTTCTTACAATTTTTAACTTGACACCAGGACATATTTAATAGTTTATCATGCTGTAAAACCGAGTAAAACGACCGAAAACTCTCTCTCGCTCGGACTATGTTTGACAACAGACTGACAAGCGCTGTCGTAGGTTAGGTTGGCCTGTTTACTGGTCCAAACGAGAACCACGTATTATTAATCATTTCGCTTCTATGGGGGGCGCGCGCGGGGGCGATGTGGCCCGATCGTTGTTCTGTGAACTTCACGTATCCAAACTGTCATTGTTGCAAGGGCGCAAAGTGTATACCAGGGGCTTATACATTGGGTAAGGTCTATAAAATACTGACATACATAATTTAGTAATTAATAATATAGCCGCAGTGTCAGATTCAGACCGATAAGCAAGGGTGCAATGGTTGCAACGTCTGTACCAGGAATTAATAAATCTGGAAGGTTCTGCAATGCATCTAGTGGACTATATCGCGGAAACATGAAGTTAAAACAAAAACACTATGATCATGATGATGATGAAAAGTAGTCTACATGCGAAAAGTGAAGCCGGGTGGCATTACAAGTCATATTTTTTACAGCTATTATATATTATTAAACGAGGGTCTACCTCATAAATGTGGGAAAATAGCTAGGAGGAACAACGTATGTTTTACTATAATATTGTGTGCTTTTTATACTACTTTTTTTAATTTAAGATCTTAAATTTGCTAATTAAAGTTGCGTTTCACAGTCAATACTTTGAATGAACTTTTAGACAAACTCTTGGGTACTACGAATCGTATTCATTTTAGACCGATTTTATTCAAAAGCTGCAACGCTTCAACCAGGGGCTTATAAAGCTTTGAAGCTTCTACTAAGAATAAATAGTAGTAGTAAGAGATCTACTGTGAACCTACAGGATCGGAAAGTTTAATTATTTAACGTTCCAATTGATACGTTTTTACAATTTTCTATTTTATGAAGATTCATAAGGAATAAAATAATGCCAGTATTAAAAGAAGTAGTGTGAATGTTTTCACATTCACGTTCATTACTAAAATTGACATTAGTACTGGAAAATAGCTCATTGTAATTTGTATTACCACTCGCTATGATAATAACAATGCAGTTAAGTGGTGAATAGAAAATTCAATATATTTATATTATGCATTTTTACTATCACAGTCTTTATATAATTTTAGTTACAGCTACATAAGCGACGCAGTATTGCAAAAAGAAGCATATGCAATTATTATATCAAATTGCATCCAAATCGATACAGCTGTTAGCACGCGGACAAGTTACAAACATACTCCCACACTCACACACAAACTTTCGGGCTATGAGTCTCCGGAGGTACACTGTGTATCTGTTATTAACTGACACTGTAGCAGGGTGCAACGTCTATACCAGGGGCTTATAAATCGACGTAGCTGCCGTGAAAACCACAAAATAATATCGGAAACAACATGCATATGCAGCTTTCTGCAGTCTGAACTCGATCAAACCAAAAACATTCGTATTTTTTTAACGATGATTAAAACCGACTTTCTTTTAGCTTAGTTGGTAATGGCTCTGCCTTCTCATCTAAGGGTACGAGTTCGATTGCCGCATTACACAAGACAAGTAATTCCGCATAACACAAGTAATGTAATATCTCATAGAGAATAATTATAATATAAGTATGTAACAAAATTATAATGTATTTTAGAATAATGCAATGTAGTGTCGTAGAATGATCTCATAGATATCTTACATAAAACTACATAGGTACATATATGTGCATTAATTAAAATAATTTTAAAAGGATATTATTAAGTATTTAGCCATGTAAATTAGTATGGAATATAGTTTTAAGTAGATATTGTAAGAAAAGTGCTCAAACAAGCAAAAGGGTCACACAACTCAATCTTTTTTAGAATTAGTTCTAAAATGTAATATTGTATTGTGTACAGCATAAATAAATAAACCAAACAATTCTAAATTTTAAAATTTGTAATTGCTTATGTTGAGTCTGGTCGTTTCTATGTTATAATAAGTATATGTATTTACGAAAGAAAAGTATACATGTATTATGTGCGTTATCTAGTACCCATGATACAAGCGTAAGCTTAGTATGGGGCTAGATGGCGCTGTGTGATATGTCCTGAAATATTTTATTTATATATTTATTTATAATATACCTTCATTTTCAGATTCTATTAAAATAATCGTTAGTTATGATTAGTTACATTTTGCATTCTTTTTTTTTTTTTTTTTTTTTTTTTTTATTCTGTTAACTAATGTTTAATAAATTATTAATTGTAATTTACGTTTTACGCCCTACACTATAAAATAAGATCAACAATAATGTAAATTTGCTTGAGTTTTAATTTGTGTCAAAATTATGAAGCTTATAAAAAACCCAACCACTTCTCAGTTAAAATCTGGACCAATGTTTGATGTACGTACTTGGGTAAGTCCATGATGGTTTCTTTTTAAATTTATAAACATTTTAATAAAACACCACAAAATCTATTTGGCAATTCAATCAGGAAGCACATGTATTCGTTATTTTTAGTTTAATTATAATTAAATGAATAAAAAGTTATTAAATGAATTTACTAACTCAATTTTAGCCCTTAGAATATCTAAAGGCATTTCTAATGATTTTGCAAGTGGTTTTTATAGTAGAAGTAGTATTATTTAGTTTTTTCCTCCCTGTTTCTCTGTATTTTTGTAAATAAATTTAACGAATTGGATTTGTTTATTAGAAGATTATACAGATTTTGTTTGTGGTGGGATGTGCAACAAAATATCTGAAGTCTGAAACAGCGCTCGTGAATTCAGTTTGCACGCATCGGCATGTATTTGCTGCATTTCTACCAGGAGGACATAATGTTACGAGAGGTCATAATAACAGGACAGTAGTACAGGTCTTATAGATCAAGGAGTAGGTCGTCTGGCACCGAGATGGCTCGACGATATTGTACGAGTCGCGGGTTCTATATGGATGAGGTCTGCACAAGATCGACGCAGCTGGTACATTCAAAGAGAGGCCTATACCCTGCAGCAGTGCGATAGAGAAAGCTGTGGATGATGATGATGATAAGTAAAGGTCTTTAGATTATACACTTCTTAAATTTATGAAAGAAAGTGGTGCTAGTTACACCATTTATAACTCAAGAACGGCTAAACGGATTCACCTAAAAATTGGTGGGGAGGAAAATTGGTCATTGCGGCTCAGACGATTCACGCCTATTGAAGTGCTGCGCATCATGACTCAGGGAGTTGCACGTAAGACATCCAAGGATGCTTACGATTTATCAATCTCTCTTCTTCATGATGTCGCTGCTTCTTTAGCGCCCATATTGTCGGTACTATATAATAAATGCATCACGTCTGGTTGCTACCCAACACACATGAAATATGTTAAAGTCTCCCCTTTATATAAAGGGAAAGGTAAAGTTGAAGAAGTAAACAACTATAGACCGGTTTCAATAATTCCGGCTATAGCTAAAATTTTTGAATACGGGCTGAGCTCGAGGCTGACTGAGTTCCTAGCTGAGAGCGCGGCCCTGTCGGACAGGCAGCATGCTTACCGGAGCGGCCGCTCCACCACGACGATCACTCGGGAGTTGCTGCGCAGGATCGTTGACGCCAGAGAGAAGAAGCAGCAGGTCGCCGTGATCTTCTGCGACCTCTCAAAAGCATTCGACGTCGCTGACCACGGGGTCCTTGCTGCCAAGCTCAAGCATTATGGTGTAAACGGTACTGCGCTGCAGCTTCTGGTGGACTTTATGGTCGGCCGAAGCCAGGTAGTCGTGGCTGAAGGCGGCGCCGTGAAATCGCAACCACTAAATACGACGATTGGAGTAGCTCAGGGCTCGTCAATATCGAATATAATGTTTTCGATCCTCCTGAATGACCTCCCGGAGACTATTAGTGCTCATATACTCATGTATGCCGATGACGTCGCAGCCGTGGCCCACGCAGCGTCAATGGAGGACCTGGAAGACAAACTAAACGAAGTGGCCAACGATCTTAATGAGTGGTTCCATACGAATGGCTTAATCCTCAATGTCAACAAAACACAGTTCATTCACTTTATCCTCTCGGGGCACACTAGAAGACCCCTTGTAGTTACCGTCGGTGGAAGTAGAATGAATCAGGTCAACGAAACGAACTTCTTAGGCTTCCAACTTGATAGCGCTCTGACATGGGAGAGCCATATCGATAAGCTATGTACAAAAGTTGGACGTGCGTGTTTCGCACTATGGAGACTATCGGCGGTTTTACCGTATGATATGATAAAAAATTGCTATTTTGCATCGGTACACTCCCTGCTGAATTATGGAGTAGAATTCTGGTCCCGTTCAGCAAGCTGGGACCGCGTTTTTAAAATGCAAAAGAGAGCTGTGAGAGCTTTGGTGCGGACACCGAAAGGTGAATCAGCATTACCTCTCTTTAAATCTATGCACATTTTAACATTACCGTCGATGGCATTCTTAGAAGCTGCGATGTACGCCTGGGAGCACCTGGGGGAGTACGAGCAGCACGGGGAGAGGCTGGCGGCAGACACGAGGCGGCCGCGACACCTGCGCGAGGTGCCGCGCAGCCGCGTCAAAGCAGCTAAACTAATACATGTGATGGCGACAGGTGTATTCAACATTATCCCTGAACAAATTAAAAATGCTCCTTCAAAACAAGCTTTTAAAATAAGGGTTAAAAAATGGTTAACAGAGAAGACATTTTACTCACACAATGAGTACCTACCTCTTGTGGATTAATTTTGATTAACGTATAAAATATGTAGTACATTGATTTTTCTTTAAAGCTTTGATAATGACATGATATTTGATTTATTTATTTTAAGTATTGACATGTAACTGCTGTTTGTTATGAATAAATATCTGAATCTGAATCTGAATCTGAGGTAGCTTAGAACCAGGAGACTGACATGGAATACTTTTAATTCCATTTTTCTTTTTAAATTGAATTGGATAAAATCCAAAATGTGCTTATTTATTGCCTCTATGGCGGAACAGAGTTCGCCGGCTCAGCTAAAGGACTTTTTCAAAGATATTTTAAAATCATAATGTGTTGTAAACTCTCTAATTGAGTGGAATTCGTTTATAAACATCCAATAAACAAAATCTTTAGGATTTTCTAAAGATTTTCTAAGTGCCCCTTTTTTGTAGTACCTAGTTAGAAGGTAGTATGTTTAGTTTTTCTTCCCTTGTTTTTATATTTTATTATTGTAAATAAACAAATAATGAATGACATTTCAAACCACGCTGAAATGAATGCTCTGCTGCTTAAGATGGAACCTATGTAATTATATTTATTATTATTTAACTGAAATGTTCTCCACGCTAATTCCTACTGAATATTAATTTTTGCATAAATACTTTAAATAAATAATTGAACTAGAATAATCCTAGTTTGCTGCAACGACATTTAGGTATTATTAATGTCGTTGGTTTGCTGGTGGAAATACTATTTGTTGCTGGCTTGTTCATTTTTTCTGTGAAGCTCTATGCAAAGTGGTTGAGACTCATCCCTTGAAATTGCGTCTAAAACATATCGATTGTTTGTATTCTGCAGTCAATTTCATTTTTTTAAACAAAAGAAGCAAACAAATCTTTTATTATCTTAAAATGAGCATACCATAAGAAACGTTAATAAAAAATGTTCTCCTCTCAATCTCCACTTATCGCTGTCGAGTTAGTCATCAATATACGAAAGTGGGTTGATTGCACTATTTAAATTCAAACAAAATGCTTCTGTAAACAATCGTCCGCAGGTACTCGAGGTGATGAGGCGCAGACGCTGGGAGCGCGACCCGGAGGTGACGACAGCCATTCAACGGGCACGGTACATGGCTATATCCAATGGTTATGTATGTAGGTAAAAAAACAGGCCATTTTTAAGAGCTTTTGAGCAATTTTGTGAGTTTTTTTTTTCATATTTTCGGTACGTAATAGTTTTTATTTGTAAAATATAAGTATATTCATATATTTAAAGAATGTAAAAAAAAAATATAGTTTTTCATAACCGATTAAATGACCAATAATTTCATGTCAAGTTTAAAAAAAGTATGAATTTCAAAACGTTCCTTAGCAGAACACGTTGTTAATTAAGTATTTAAAAATATGCTTGCAATTTATTATATTGTGTCATTATACGGGTATATAAAACGTATTACATTACCCGCATTTCGTAAATGTAGCACAATTTTCTATATAATATATTAGATATAAATACGAGTACATATCTACACGCTATTAAATGTCATTGCTGTTGACACAAAATAAAATACTTTTTTACGTCTAAACATTAATTACCAAATAGCACAGAACGCAAGTTCCCGTAGCGAGTTTCAAGTGGCCAGTTTCATGCCGAGGTTTCAAATATATTACTATCTCACCAGTCATCGCTTTTGGGCTAACACGCCTTGATTTGAACGTGATAAATGGCGTCGACGCGTGTGGTTTTTGTTAAATGAAAAAATTGAAAAAGGCTACCTATAGATATTTTCAAGAGTTCAAGAGTGTGAGAAATGCTACTGGAATTCAGCGATAAGCGTGGATATGTTAAGTGGTTTATTCGATGTAGTCACAGAGAACGATAATATTTTGGTGTGCTCGTCTATATGGAAAACGTAAGTGAAATATAATTAGAGTAATATTGTAAGTACAAATATTGTAAATAACTACTTTAATTACTGAAAAGAGAAAGTGAGCTTCTAAATTCTGATCACCGGAAGCAAAGAGCTTAATGCGAATATTTTTATACCTATTTGTGATTTACAAAAGTATTCTACTTGAATTAGGTATCACAATAATTTGCCAGTAATGCTGAAAAAACAAAATTTGAATTTTTTCACCGGACGAACATTACTCGCATGCTCGCTAGCCGGCTCGGCCGGGAAGGGACATCGTAGGTAGCTTTTAGTCGTTAGCAGTGTCCCATTAGCTCTAAGGCCGACTTACTGAGCTAATTAAAAAATAATATACAAACTTATAATGAACTAGGTTATGAAGTTCCACGATAAAAAGTTATTAACTCACCATGATCATTGGCGTACTGGTAGTTGGAGACGAGATCTGCCATATCGTGGTGCGGCGAGGCGGCGGGTGGCGGCCGGTAGCCCGGCTCCACGGCGCCGTAGGGCAGCGGCCACTCGGCGCGCTCGCCCATGGCCCCGTAGGTGCAGTACTCGCCGCCGTAGCTCAGCTGGTGGCTGGAGCTGGCGTGCGAGTAGGCACACGCGCCGTACTCCAGCGGCGCGCTGCCCCCGCCGCCGCTGCCGCCCGCCAGCTCGTAGCCCGTCGGCTGTGGCGGCAGCGCGCCCACCGCGCTCCCGCACAGGTAACTCCCGTTCCCATATTGTGGCTTCAGCGCCTGGCACTTCCGGCGGAACCCGCGGGGACGTCTTCTAAAAGATCCCTCTTCGAACATGAACTCTGAGTCCGGATCGATCGTCCAGTAATGCCCCTTCCCGGGCCGACCCAACCCTTTGGGCAGCTTTATGAAACATTCGTTCAAGCTCAGGTTGTGTCTCACGGAGTTCTTCCAGCCCTGGTACGGGCTCCGGAAGAACGGGAACTGTTGTTGAAGGAATGCGTAGATCTCGCTGAGGGTGAGTCTGCGCTGGGGCGAGTTTCTGATCGCCATGACGATGAGGGCGATGTATGAGAAGGGTGGTTTTTCCTGTCGCCGGGTGGCGGGAGCGCGGCGCGCCGCGTCCTCGGGACTTCGTTCCTCGGTCTTCATGCGTGCGCGGCGCGTGCGCGTCGGGAAGCGTGCAAGGGAACAGTGCGCGCGGCGCGCGCGCATGGTTCGCGCGGAGCCGCCCATGCTCGCTCGGCACCGCCCCGCTGCGCCACTCCCGCCCACGTCCGCCTTTATCTACTGAACGCGGCGCGCTTCAACGGCTTTCAGCTAACTTACGGAATTGAACCCTTTTACAGTTTTGTCGAATTAATAGATTTCTTCAAAACTCATACAAGACTTTTAAATTCATACGAGAAGTTGTAATTGATTAACAACTCGAAACTTCTTCCAGGAAAGTACTCGTTTTCTGGTTTCTCAAAAACAAAAATGATTTCTAAGAGTATAATATTCGTTTATTGATTGTAAAAAAAAATTGTGTTTATCTATAAAGATGCCATACTATGCCATAACTATATCGTTCGAATGCATCCAATTTGCTTTTTAATACATGCATTATATCAAAAGGAATAAAAGTTTCCTTTGATCGCGAATTTCATCCGATTCAATGTTGAACTCATATGAATAGAGCTGAAAACTTCTCCAGACATCTTGGCCTCAAAAGTCATAAAACGCAGTCCAGACTTTTCCGATGACCAATATTTATAAGCCAACGTAACGATTGTGTGATATATCGGTCGTTGCACCCGCGGATCCCGCCTGTATCGTCCACAAACACATTTATACACCCAAACATCGGAAAACCCGTTTAGACAATAATATTTACCCGTCGCAAGGACGCCTGTCGAACGCCCGCTCTTGACCTAGCACAATTAAACCAAACATTTTACTAGAACTATAAAAAACAGTTAAACGACGTACACCAAATATTTACCATAAAGCGTAAACCAAAAGTTTTGCATTAAACTTGTCGGATTTATTTACTCGTAGTCGTGTAAACGATCGCGGCTGCGAGAAAACAAGCTCTATTGGTGAACTACACAGCTCGGAATAGATCAATGCTGAAGGTATTGTGTATGTATTATACTTACAAACTGTAATCAATATACCGGAAGACGCAGCTTCGATACTCTGTGATATGAACTTGAACCACCGATTACATTTTAGGGTCTTGTTTAGATGGAAACGTAATTAAATAAGTGTTTTAGTATAATAATTGCTAGTTCTGAAGCAATTACAAACAAAATAACAGAACTCTTCTACACCTACTGCAAACTTACTAAAATCCTTGTACTTAGCATACGTGTATGTAAGCTTTAGGCCTACTAAAACGTTCCACACGCCTGAAAAAAACAAGCGCACGAGGGAAGTATTTAAAAACTAGCAGTGTTCAGCATTGCACAGTTGAATTATGTGAAATATCACTAATAGCATATTTTCCACAGAAACTAAAAAAAAATATATATCTATTTCAAGTTTTTTTTGTTTTTTCTTAGTTTAGGAGAATAGGCGCTCGCGCTCGCTCGGGCAAGCCGGAAGACTTACAATGAGTTCCATCACGGGTGCCATTTCACGTGTCCAGTAAAACGCCGTCATTCTGTGACGATTAATAAATAAATCATTATCATCGGCGCTATAAATACTAGCTACGAGCGGTGCGGTCGCCCCTCGCATTGCCTCGGGTTGGTGATCTTTGCTGTAAACACATTGCGCCTGCTCCGCCGCGCGTAGTAAACATTCATGCCACTATACTTTCAGAGTATTGTCTACGTTTTTCAGCTACGTCTCACGCACATATTATAAAGGCGTTGGCTTTTATTGTTTAAGAACAATCGACTTACGTCTGACTACTTGTAGTTCTATGAATGCCTTAGACTGTTTATACCTACTGTCGTTGTAAAGCACTTCTGTAAACACCCACTACTACTGTACTGTAGTCACTGAAAAGTTTGGGATGTGTGTGAAAGAACTTTTGAATTATGGAACTGACCCTAGAATGGCTAAACCAATTTGAAGGAATTATGATAAGGCATAGATAAACCCCTAGATAAACACGAAAGCTACTTTCATTCTTCCCATATTTCAATACTTTTGATAAATACAAAACAGGGTGGTCATAACACTATATAATAATCCAAAGAAATACCGACCCTATAAAATACTTCTTAAATCAAAGGATTAGTAAAAATCACTGGAATACCTATTTTACCTGAATTTCAGTTGCTGGCCTGAATTCTTTACAGTTTCCAGCTCCCATTGGTTGATGTTTCAGTTAGGCAGAGATGTCTAAAAATATCTTTCAGGTGCTGTGTTTTATGACATGTACGTATCATGCTTGAGGCTCCCTCACCACGACCAATTTACATACACACTTTTGGGAATTAGTAAAATACATGAATAATAATTTATATCGGCGGAAGGGTTGATTGATGCTTGTATACAATTGTATATTGTATACAATGTTGGTCGATCAAGTTGGATCATTGTGTTTGTATTTGCAAATATCAGTGCTCTGAACTTGCTACTTTGTTTAAACGTATTTTTTACCCACAATTAGCTGGACGGCTCTATCAAGCCGTTTAGTTTTAGCTATATGTGCAGTACGAAGATTTTTCTTAATTTCCTCAACTCGTACAACAGGAATTATTACCATCTCTACGTCTATGAGATCACAGATTGACTTATAAATTACTAGCGGCGCCTTGCGGCTTTACCCACGTTAAAAAGAAACCTAAAAATGTATTCAGTGTCTAATCTTTCTCCATACCAAATTTATTCAATATCGGTTCAGCCGTTTCAGCACGAAGCAGTAAATAACAAACTTTTGCATGTAAAATATTAATAACTCATACATTTTCTAAGTTCTGTTTTGATAAGTTAGTTTGAAAGTTTGCCCTGGCTACCGGTCCTAAGCTCAAACGCTACTCTTCTCTTTTCAGCGAGTGCCGAGTTGGATGGACGGTTACCAAAGCAGATGCGTTCAGTTACGGATAAGCCACGCCTACAAAATGGCGCAGAACAACTCACGAGCAGTGTTGCTAGCAGATCTGAAAACTGTTTTTCAGTTTAGGTACCAACGTGACTTAAATTATTTCCTGCAATATTTTCTTCGTTGTGTTTTTTGACGTGACAACGTCTTATAAATTGGTTTGCCGGGTGACACTTCAAGAAACTGCGTTACGCTCCGCTCACGTTATGCGCTCACAATGAGAGCGAGTGAGAGGCACGCGTCCCTTCCACTCGGGCATGGTTAGCCCGCCTAAGAGCGAGAGAGACAGACATAAAAAGTGAAAGGCACGCGTCCCTTCCACTCGAGCACAGTTAGCCCGCCTAAGAGCGAGAGAGACAGAATAATAAATATAATATGAAATTCAGTGCGAGATTCTTTGTATAAATTAATGTTTTAAATATAATTCTTTGTATAAATAAATGTTTTAAATTGTTACTATTATTTCATCCTTCTTCCTACTATACGAATGAATATTCACATTAAAATTATTTTACCACTCAAAGTCGTTGTCACGTAAAACTTTCGCCCGTATACCGACTTTACAGGCAACAAATTTTTTTCGTTTGTTTCGTCAGAGCACATCTTTATCTTTATCAATACAAAGCCTTTATCAAGACTATAAAGTTTATAATGATTTGCTGGATGATGGACATGACTCTCTTAAGTCCTCTTGACCTGTTTAAAGATTGACACGTCATTGTATGTTTCAAGTTGTATGCCAAGTGGTCAATATGTATAAACGTGTCCAAAAAAAATAGGTCAATGTAACAGACAAGCTACGACAATGTACTAGGTCTGTGTTGAAAAAGAAGAAAAATTAATGAAACCAACAGAACTTAAATTTCTAAATGTCATAACTGTAAAGTTAATATTTTTTCTAAAGTTACTTCTTCTTTAATCATCAATGCGGCAAGAATCAAAGCATTACTTTTGAAGATAATTTTTGCATTGCATGAAATTATTAGCAATCTGGTAACACTGCTTGTAGCAGTAACGTGGCTGAAGAAGTTTGTAGAATCCGCGCAAATTAAATCTGCAAACGACTGGTGGCGACGTGCATACAGTATAATAGTATTGAAGAACATATTCTAGTCAGAATCTTTTAGTTACTTTTTTATCCATGTACATTTACGTTGCGCGTAAGAAACTTGCCCGATGTTCTCTCCATTCATCAAGTTTACGAGCTACAATGTTTTCTTTGCGGTTTTACGGTTTTGTTTTAATTTTTCGTCCGCAATTACAAATTTTATAGCAGAAAATGTAATTGATTCACACCAATGTCGGCCAATATGATACGGCGACACCGATTTATGAAAACTACAGGCTTTATACAAAAAAAACATAAATTTACTTTTCTTTATTTACAAAATATGTTTTTGATGGGACCCAGAGGTCCAATTTATGGGTGAGTACGAAGAGCTGATTTTTTTTTAAATACATTTGGCTATCTTTGTCTTCTCCATTTGATATAACGGGGATACATATTTGTTGAATCCAATATAGGTATTTATAGTTCCTAGGCTTTTCACTTCTCGTCAAATGAACCCACAATCCTGAACACTTCAAGTCTTCTGTCACAAGAATGTCAATAAATTAATCCGAGTAGCCGTTTTGGAAATATAGGTATTATAGTACTTTATAAATGTGTTGGATTAATGGCTTTTTCTTAAAAACTTTTCTCAAAAGGTTTTGGACCGAATTAAAAAAAGACAGTCATGTGACCAGCATTGAAAGAACCCCCATGGAATAAATAATAAACATATATCGGTTCACTAATAGCGGAGTAATCGCCGTAGCATACCCACAAAAAATGAAAAAATAAACTTTTAGTAGACTTAATAACTTCCTTTTTTGAAGTCAGTTAAAAAAAGTGTCAATCAAATACTGGTGGATGCTTTAGTTACAGTCTGCTCAATTTAAATGTGTAGAGTACTCGCCGTATCGTTTATTAGTGGGTGTAGGTTCCTGTTACTGGTACTAAGAGATCTTATATCACAAACTAAAGCTGCTGCCGACATGCCGACTAGAGATGTGTTAATTAGTTGAAATAAAAGCACACTGTGTATTGTGTACGTCTGTTGTGTGATCAC
>OZ026808.1:17674452-17808474 GCA_964023185.1 Macaria liturata | reverse complement strand
CCTCAAACATGTCGGTTTCCTCACGATGCTTTCCTTCACCGCTAAGCGAGTGCAAATCCACACATAACTTTAATTGTAATAACCACTTACGTCAGTAATTATATCGCAAATTAACTTTTTTTAATTTAATTGTAATTCGATTATTACAATTAAATACGTTACGGACCGTACAGTGAACAGATGACCGTACAGTGAACAGATGACCGTACAGTGAACAGATGACCGTACAGTGAACAGATGACGCCCGCAACAATAATTAATGTATATAGAGAAACACTACTTTTGTCGACGTAGAGCAAAATAATAATAAATGTACCTGTATTTTTTTTACGTGCCATATCTATAATGCGGTAACAAAAAAAACTCCGTGAATGGTTTTATAAAACTGAGAATATCTAGGAATATCTATCATTTGTAAAAAAAATCCGTTTATGTTAGTTTGATTCAATGCAAAGCGTTAGCCGTGAGAATCGCTTGGCTTGAATGCAGTCTGTGCTACTCGTCGCGTCGCATAACCTAGATATAGAGTCTAGACAAAAATGTTTAGTGCATGTTTCTTTTTTTTAATAATTGGGTATTCGTTTGTGCTTTTACTTTTAATAAGACACGTTTTGTGAGCTTATATTATGAGAAAAATAAATTATATTTTGTAAAAAAAAAAACAGAATTCTAGAATATCAATTTATTTATTTATAACCTAGATTTGTGCACTATTGTGAAGTTTGTGCAGTCAAGTACTAGGACATCATAGGGTTTATCAGAGGTATACTGAATGCAACCGGAGCGGGAAGGTGGGGGGGAGTCGGCAACAGGTTGCATGCATAATGGAAACATATTGTTTGAAAATGTAAGCAAATAGGTATGTATTTATAAAGAGGTCACTGGACAGTGATCTGATACTGAGTGAATGACATTTATACACAATACAGCTTCCTTTTCAGAAGTTTATTCGGAAGCGACACATGATTGCAGAGATTTTTAACAAACAATTCAAGGCAAATATACATGGTGCACTTTTTATGAGAGGTAATTTTTTAATATAGGTATGTACGTTTAGGGCTAAGTAAAATTAAGGCCATATAGTACATGGAAAACAGCAACATTGGAATTTCTTCTTCTAGCATGTTCTGCTTTGATTGTATTGTAGTATGATGCACTGAAGTAGATTTAGTTTTTCTTAATACATGGCATGAAATAAATATGTACTATACAAAAACACATGAAAACTTTCACCATTAGGTGGTCTCACAAAGTGTTAGTAAGACATATATGCCCCCCCTCCCCTTATTTTTATTTAAACAATTTAAAAAATATTTCTACTTACCATTAAGTAGTCTATTTTAAATCTGCACCCGAGTTCTCTCTCATACGAACTATTTCAAAAATTATACAGAAAAGTAGTTATTTGTCACCTAAATACCAAATACGTACCTACATATGTATACATTATGATCTTTAGGCATTACACATGTAATGCCTAAATAATCATAATTGAATTACGATTCGCTCCAACATACAACGAAGGGGCTTGAGTTTAGTTATATGTTATTAGATAGAAAATGTAGTACTTATCGATTATTTATAAGGTTGCACACCTTATGTATAAATGTATTACTAATGAAACTTCATTATACTCCTCCAAAAACTTTCCAGCAATAAGTGTGCAGTTGCAACAAGCCAAGCCTCATAGGTAGCACGCACAATCCCGAGCTGCATGCTGTCATAAGGCTCGACACAAAGATGTGCATCGTAGCATTGCACCAGTACCAGGCTCACATAAAGTCACAGTTGGTTTTGGGAAGTCTAGATCAATATTGCAGGCTGCGCGAATGAGTGAAAGTCTAGACTAGACAGACTCAGTATGCGCAGAACACCTCCGCGCTCTATAGACGACTGATTAAGGTGAAAATAATCCGCCACACATGTGTCGGACTAATCTTTGTGATTGGTCAGATGGAAATATGGCGCGATATGTTCGCTTCTTAATTGCAGTGACTTCATGGATGCATGATTACTCCACTTGCTGATAGGCTCGTGCAAGATATTTAGTTAGTAGAAAAGTTTGTTATCAAGTTAAGTGTGTTGAAATAATATTGTCTAGGTCGCAGACACTGTTATCACCTTTACACCTACTTAGCTACCCGGGGGCAACCAGCGTGCTGCAAATGTCATCAGACTGTCTAGAATTCTGCATAATAAGTACCGGATAAACGATTATATTAGTTTTATCAATGAAATAACGTAGCTCGGACGTGTGGCCTGAAATATATAGATTTATATTTTTTTAAAGCTATCCGGATTATAATGATTTATCAAAACCGGTCCTATGTAGTGTTATTTGAGTTAATCTGCGGCAAAAATCTGTTTATTTATTTTATTATCTTTAATTAGTTAGTTTCAAATCTTTTCTATTCGTGTTTTTTTTATAAATGGGCGTGTAATCCACCTAGAAGCTAAATTCAACCAAGTCTGTTCAGCGTTTTGTGCAAATAATCATACATTTTAACCAATGCTCACATACAAACTGTCACACTTTTGATATTCTTTGTTCCTATTCGACTTCAGATCTGCATAGCACCAGAGGCGTTGCTGCGTTTGGCTTACCTTAATTTTATTGTCTTCCAGTATAGAGTTAATTGGTTTCTTATAGACAAGCGTGCTAGACGTTGCCTCAAACATAGCTTATCATCAGGCGTGAAACAGTTGTTATCGTAACAGTGGCGCCGCCATATTTTCTGCAATGTTTGGTACTAACTACAAAGTATATGTAACAAGTATGCCTACTAAGTATGAGTGTAGCGCATGCAAATCGGAGTGATGTTTTATGTGAACATGGCCATCTGCAAAGCGTCTATCAGCGAAGACCACAGAATATACAATAGTTGGCACGAAGCAACGAGGAGGGCGGGAACTGCTATTATTAAACTGGAGCTGTTCGAGCAACTGGAACTGGAGCTGTGCTGGGTTCGAGTAATATTTTCTTCTTCACATGACTGAAACCTAACTAAAATAATAATAATAATAATAATAAAAATGTTTATTGGACACACAAATTCTTATAATACTAACACTTATTAATAATGTAATTTAAAATAGGGCATTTTAGAAAACAAAAGATATGTCGAGCAGCTGCTACGCTGAGAGAAAGTGGTCTCTCGTGTTGTAGCAGCTGATTCCTTCAGGGAAACATTTTTTCAATAGGTTGGAAATCTTACAGAAACAAAGCTAATCAAAATTGAAATTAAGAAATAAAAAGAGAAATATTTAAAAAGAAAAATCTTAGCCTAATTTTGTGTATTGTGTGTGTGTGTGTGTATATATATTGATATAGCATTGATAGTACTGTAGATAGCATTTTAAAATAGCATTGATAGTACAAACTACTAAGCTTATATAAGGTGCTTATATCTAATCTACTTCAGGTAGGTAATTTAATGATAAAAACAACTGTTTTTTTTTTCATACTGTGGCGAGATTTTTTTATCGTATATACGTCACTAGCAGTGCCCTACGGTTTTACCCGCGTTATTCAGGATAAAAAGTTGCCTACGGGGTACGTGATCTAATCTAACTCCATAGCAAATTTCATGAAAATTGGTTGAACCGTCTAAACGTGAAGAAGTAAGTGACATAGTATAAACACCGTCCTGCAAATTAGGAGTGGCCCGTGCCATTATGGGATAAATATCTCTATTGAGACTGATTCTTAAAAATATTTTATATCTACCGCTGCAACCACCGAGTAGTATTTTTCTTAGGTCTCACAAGTCCCACTCACACAAGCGACAAAGTAAGGTGCAAAAATTACCCGCGGAAAAGTTAAGTAACAATGTTCTCATTAACTTTTTATTAGTAAATATTTTAAACTATTGGGCGTCCGCGGCTTCTCTCGCGTTATTTCGGGATAAAAAGTAGCCTATGACACTTCCGGGACCTCATACTACCTAACCTACATACTAAATATCATGAAGATCCGTTCAGTAATATCTTGAATGTTCAGACTTTCGACCCTCTTCAGCTTTATTAGGTACATGTATAGATTACATTCAATATTGTTTGTTTGCGCTCCGAGCTAGACAACCATCAAACATATGTGGGTGCTTAGTATAACGTCCAGGTTAAAATGCCTATGTGATAGTCCTTAGTCTAATATAAAAAGACTAGATTTACGATAGGCCACGCTACAGCCCGCTTGGTGTTAAGCAGCGCTGAAGAGCCTGTAGTCTATAGTCTGTCTATGTAGCACGCTTGATTAGAAAAAACCTATTCACTACGGATCTGAAATCACATAGATTAAAATTGTCAGGAAATATAAAATAATATAAAAAATTGCATTACTTAAGATTTTACAAAATTATGTTAGAGTTTAAAGCCTTCCGACTATAATGGAAATGGTATTAAAGTTTGTATTTACATTTTAAAATTAACTCTTCCACAGTAATAACAGTTTCAAATTACGATAGTACCTATAACGTCGCGTGTAAAGCAAAGCAGTGGACGGAAATCTGTATTCTATTATTATGTATGACTGCGAGGGTAATATGTCTACATTTGCACGGATCCATTAACCATCGGTGATGTAAACAACGCCGTCGGCCGGTAACTTGAAAGGGCGGCGAGGGCAACCGGATAGTAATAGGAGACGCTTCATGCAACGCACATGAGATAAAGTCAGCACTAAACCACTGGGCTTGTGGATATAATCTCAACTAAAATTTAGTCCTACAAACATAAGGCCAAGAACAAAGGTGCTGACATTATTGTTATCTTGCACTGGACGTAAGATCAATTTCTATTTGCCTACGTTATGATTATCGACACTACAAAGATACGACATCGTATAGCTTCATAGAATCAATTGCAGGTGCACTGACATGTTGCCGAAAGTGGTACCGACTTCTTAAAAAAGAGGTTATCAATTCTATCCATCCAAGATCCAAGGATCCTATCAGATACGTATATCTCTTATAATAAGAGAAAGATGAAAATCCTTGGATAGGATTCAATCAAATTCAAAGTACGTATAGCAAATTTTGTTGAAAACTGAAGTGATATCAATTTGATATGTGATATTATGAACAAACAATGCACACTGCAATGATTACATACTAGTTCAAGCACATACACATAAACACTCAAACATTCTTACTCATTACTATTTATACATATACAAATATATATACATATATATATATATATATACACACACACACACACACACACACTACACTCACACAATACACAAAATTAGGCTAAGATTTTTCTTTTTAAATATTTCTCTCTTTATTTTTTTATTTCAATTTTGATTAGCTTTGTTTCTGTAAGATTTCCAACCTATTGAAAAAATGTTTCCCTGAAGGAATCAGCTGCTACAACACGAGAGACCACTTTCTCTCAGCGTAGCAGCTGCTCGACATATCTTTTGTTTTCTAAAATGCCCTATTTTTTTAAATTACATTTAAATTACATTATTAAGTGTTAGTATTATAAGAATTTGTGTGTCCAATAAACATTATTATTATTATTATTATTTATATATTATATTTTTTATGGATTTGTCAATTCTGTACAGTCCTTTTTCAGCGTGTTGAGAAATTAGTATGCACGCATTTTCGGAAGAAACAGGACATAAAGAAGGGCGCGGAAATTAGTCGGTTAATTATTTCAAATTTCTGTGTCCGAGTATTCCACCTGGCCATTAAATAGGTTCTGCGCTTGATCAAGCTATAAAATATTACATTAATTTTAAAATTAACTTCAATTTTTATAGGCAAATGCGCTAGATTACAGGCAACAGCAATGCTTAACACTAGGGGGTGTAACCGTTGGATTCTGCATCCTTTGGTTTTTTCATTTTCTGGCTTAATGCGCAAGTCGTGCGATGCCAGAAAATGTAAAAAGTCAAACAATCCTAATGTCAGTTAGCTGTCATTGTCACCTTCTGGCCCAAGTCGATTCGGCATGGTCATTGCAACCACCAGCCGGCGGGGCTTCCAGTTCTTTCTTGGCTAATAAGATTCGCTGGAGACCAGTCGCTTGTCCTTCCTTACTCGTTTGACTCGCCGGGGAGACTGAACCCCAAGTGCTAATCGTAAAATTTACATATAGAAGTGCGCGATCTTTGAAACCCTCTGCCGGTAAGTCTACCATCCGTAGGCTTCTATCTTTCACCTTTGTTCATCAGTGCACACCGTGATCAGTTGTTCTCCTTGCTCACAGGGTCTTTGTGTCGACGGTACCTTGTTCCAGCTGGCTGCCGAAAGCCTATAATCTGCCTAGTCACATATTTTTATAACTACCTACGGAACTTCTGTAAAACCCCTTCTCGGGTAAGTAGCTTGTACCATAAACCTTCAATTAATCTATATTTCACCTGGAAAACTGTGATCAGTGATCTATTCCTTGCTCACAGGGTTTTTTTATACCACCTCTGAAACTCAAGCGAGGGTGCCTCCACCTTCGCCACACTACACTACACCCGACGGTCTGCTGGTCAGCTCCGCAGCCTGAAGGTTGCCTAAACAACCCCCTGCGCCGCTGCAGCAGCACCTGGCTCCGGGCCATCTGTATCTCAGGGTAACAGTGGGTAGGCCGAGCCTACCCACATTCAAAATTTTAATGTATTGTCCCTTAACAAATTAATTGATATATGGTTGCAAAACTAGTATGTAGGCTCGAAACCCACCCTGAATAGCATCTACTGCTGATCTAGCTGGCATTCTGTAACTAAGGCGCCCATTTATTGTTCTACCACCTAAATTCTGTAAATCTAGTCAGCCCTTCAGGCACTGCGCTGATTCTATTATATATTAACTATCTTCTACAAGTATCATTAATAAATAACCTTATCATTCTCAGTCGCTTTCTTTCATTTACTATCTACCTAGTTATAATAAGCAGGTTTAGTTTTAAAAAGGTTACACTGGCGATTCCACTTGGTGAAAACTAGTTTTGCAGCTATATTAAAACTTATGTACTAATATACTAACCCAATAAGAATACCTAATTGAAAAGAAATTTGTGTTGTTTCAATATCCTTTAGTTGTAAGATCTGACATGTGAATTCATACTGTATTTCATTGTATGTTATTATTGTGTACATTCTGTAAGTAAACATTATTAAGTTAACATTCATCATAAAATCATTGTATTTCATATACTTACTATCAGTGCATAAAGATAAATGATAAACCTTGTTAGTAAATTCTCATAATTATTATATTGAACATTCTGTACATAAGTAAACATTATTAAGTTAAAATTTATCATAAAATCATTCTATTTCATATAATATCAGTGCATATAGAGGAATACTAAACCTTGTTAGTAATTTTCATAGTGTGTTGGTAGCAAACTTAACTTCATTTGTAAAAGATAAGCAACATAATTATTAGTACCTATTTTACTATTTACTGAGTGAAATTTTTTATAACAGGCTCAATATTGGAAATCATAACATTGTAAACAGTTTTGCAACCAGTACTAGACCAAAATTAAATTATTTATATAACCCTGAAATACAAACTTAATAGTACACAACTAAACAACTTTTAGATCAAAGATAGACTACAAAACACAAATTCTATATGAACTAAAACCTGCAACTACGCAGTATAGTGGTATATAATATACTCTTAGGATATTCATGAACAGTTTTACATAATTTGATATCTAATATCACATTGTACTGTAGATTGCAGTACCTATTACATAAACACTCAAGTCTACTTGCACAATTCTTGTCACACCGTTGATAGCTGGGTGTTTGTTTCATATCAAAGGTATTATTGGTATAGGTATATTAGCATATTTCACTTGATCCAGTCTACTTGAGGTTTTCTTAAAATGGCAGAGACACCGGAGGCTCCTAAAACTAACTCTGATTCTACTGACAATAGGCATAGACTTAGTAGAATAACTTGTGTTCTTCCATCGAATATTCACTCACTAAATCTAAAGTTTAAGAGTGACAATTGTGTTCTTTTCTTCTTATAACGTCTTATTGATTTGGTGTCTTCTTGCTCACTCACATACAAAAAAGTTTTTACTTCAGCGGCTGAGTTATTTGATGGCCCAGCACTTATCTGGTTTAGAGGCATTCGAAACTCTGTAGCCTCTTGGGAACAGTTAAAGGGACGTATCTTCCTTTTCCCCTCTAACTCTTAGTGACATTTAGTCACGCACTTCTTGAGGACTACCTATTGGAAGCATTTTTATTACCCAAACAAGTCACTGCACTTGCCCAGTTACTTGGATAACAGCTATAGATTGTTGTTACTTTAGTTCGGACTTTAACCCTCCCACGTCGGCGCTAAACTTGTTTCACACAACCTACAGTTGTGGCTAGAAACATCTAGTACCTAGCAATTTCTACCATTGCTGCTTTTCGCTGAACTTGTTTCACACAACCTACAGTTGTGGCTAGAAACATCTAGTACCTAGCAATTTCTACCATTGCTGCTTTTCGCTAAACTCGTTTCACACAACCTACAGTTGTGGCTAGAAACATCTGGTAGCAATTTCTACCATTGCTGCTTTTCGCTAAACTTGTTTCTCACAACCTACAGTTGTGGCTAGAAACATCTACCTAGAAGCAATTTCTACCATTGCTGCTCTTCGCTAAACTTGTTTCACACAACCTACAGTTGTGGCTAGAAACATCTGGTAGCAATTTCTACCATTGCTGCTTTTCGCTAAACTTGTTTCTCACAACCTACAGTTGTGGCTAGAAACATCTACCTAGAAGCAATTTCTACCATTGCTGCTCTTCGCTAAACTTGTTTCACACAACCTACAGTTGTGGCTAGAAACATCTAGTAAGTAGCAATTTCTACCACTGCTACTTTTCGCTGTGCGACACTAATGTTGTCACTTTAGCGTTTCTAAACGCTCAGAGGTCTATCTAGTTATTGCCGTGGGTAATAAATTAGGTAGATACGTTGGACGCGCCCACGAGCTGCTCGAGCTATTGTGGTTTTGTTCCCTTTTTTCCACTTCCTCAAAAAACCACAGTATCCAATTACCTCCTCTTCCTTCCACATAATCCACACATCCCAACCCAACTTAATAATTCCCCAACTTCTTATTTATTGCTATCATATATATACTATATCAATTCACTATTTTCATTGTTTCTTATCCTTCATTGCAAACATAACTTAGAGTCACTATAATTTTTGTAGCTGAATAACTTCTTGTTTTTCCTCACTTCGGATCTTACCGAACCATTGGTTGCGCTATTGGCGTTATACCAGTTTTTTTCTTTCTGTATATTCAGCACTTAAATTTCTTTTTTATAACTTGCTATATTTCAAACTTCAATGTAGTTACATACTTACATCACTAATTATTAACTTAAAGAAAATACAGATACGGAAGAGATATTATTTAACATTTGAATGTATAACATATATATAATAACATACTTGAGTTTAGTATATTACATCATTGGCAGTGCCATTAACTATTAAAAGAGCAGTAACGTGAACTCTTTTTAAAAATAAATAAGCTAATAACACGCCTATAAATTCAGAGCAGCTCGCGGACTCTAGGAAAAATAAGCTCACTCGCAGACTAAAAAGTGCAGTTTTGTGGACACTATAAATAAGCTAAAACACAATCTTAAAAAAGTGCAGTTTTGTGAACACTATAAATAAGCTATAAACACAATCTTTTAAGGCCCATTGCTACACATAAAGTGGTGATGGAGAACATATTTCGGGGATTAGTATATTAGTTTATCTTATAACATGTTGGAAGGGAGGAACTCAGAAATTTACATAGTACACTTGGTTTATCCAGTGGTTAACTGTAAAAATATGGTGGGTCTCTGTCTCTCTCAATAATGAATTTATTAGTTTATCTTATAACATGTTGGAAGGGAGGAACTCAGAAATTTACATAGTACACTTGCGTTATATCCAGTGGTTACCTATACAAATATGGTGGGTCTCTGTCTCTCCCAATAATGAATTAAGTATATGAAGATAGTTATCATTATGTATTAGTATTGTTACATGGGATTAGATGGGAAACAACAATGAATAAACTCTTGCACATATCTTTTTAAACATGTAGTATATGATAATAGTATTTGTATTGATTTGTCATCTATTCAGATGTCTATTTTTCGATTAGGTATGGTACCTATGGTATTTTTTTTTAAAAGTCGTCTCTTCCAAGTCTTGTAAACACATCTTGTCAAACAGAGAATGGTTTGTAGTCTGTTGTTATTTTTGTTTTTCTGCTGTTTTGTTTTCATGACCTGGTTTTCTCTGTAATATGCGGCTGGGGCAGCCGTGAATTCCCTAACGTGAATTCTTCCCTGGTTCGCGGGATACTGTAACCGTTGGATTCTGCATCCTTTGGTTTTTTCATTTTCTGGCTTAATGCGCAAGTCGTGCGATGCCAGAAAATGTAAAAAGTCAAACAATCCTAATGTCAGTTAGCTGTCATTGTCACCTTCTGGCCCAAGTCGATTCGGCATGGTCATTGCAACCACCAGCCGGCGGGGCTTCCAGTTCTTTCTTGGCTAATAAGATTCGCTGGAGACCAGTCGCTTGTCCTTCCTTACTCGTTTGACTCGCCGGGGAGACTGAACCCCAAGTGCTAATCGTAAAATTTACATATAGAAGTGCGCGATCTTTGAAACCCTCTGCCGGTAAGTCTACCATCCGTAGGCTTCTATCTTTCACCTTTGTTCATCAGTGCACACCGTGATCAGTTGTTCTCCTTGCTCACAGGGTCTTTGTGTCGACGGTACCTTGTTCCAGCTGGCTGCCGAAAGCCTATAATCTGCCTAGTCACATATTTTTATAACTACCTACGGAACTTCTGTAAAACCCCTTCTCGGGTAAGTAGCTTGTACCATAAACCTTCAATTAATCTATATTTCACCTGGAAAACTGTGATCAGTGATCTATTCCTTGCTCACAGGGTTTTTTTATACCACCTCTGAAACTCAAGCGAGGGTGCCTCCACCTTCGCCACACTACACTACACCCGACGGTCTGCTGGTCAGCTCCGCAGCCTGAAGGTTGCCTAAACAACCCCCTGCGCCGCTGCAGCAGCACCTGGCTCCGGGCCATCTGTATCTCAGGGTAACAGTGGGTAGGCCGAGCCTACCCACATTCAAAATTTTAATGTATTGTCCCTTAACAAATTAATTGATATATGGTTGCAAAACTAGTATGTAGGCTCGAAACCCACCCTGAATAGCATCTACTGCTGATCTAGCTGGCATTCTGTAACTAAGGCGCCCATTTATTGTTCTACCACCTAAATTCTGTAAATCTAGTCAGCCCTTCAGGCACTGCGCTGATTCTATTATATATTAACTATCTTCTACAAGTATCATTAATAAATAACCTTATCATTCTCAGTCGCTTTCTTTCATTTACTATCTACCTAGTTATAATAAGCAGGTTTAGTTTTAAAAAGGTTACAGGGGTTGTGGTCAATCGTAAGTATATCTAGAAAAACAACTCTTAAAATAAAATAACAAAGAGAACATTCCGTTTTAGCCGATATCGGGCGTCCGTGCGCTGGTAATATCATAGGTAAAATTTAACCCTCGACGGGCGGATATAAACAAATGTAAATCATGACGGCCACATGTGTACTGTTCAAAGTTAAAAAAGTTTGACGTTACAAAAAACGTGTACCTACAACGTTTTACAACGTCTTGTAGAAGATAAGCCCGGGTGCGAAGTGAACATACACGGACGGACAAAAATAGAGAAAAAAACAGGCAACGAGACCTGCCGAGTGTCTTGCAAAGGAAGTGAGCAAGTGATGTACCTATGATAATGGTAAATTCTGGATTTCGAGAGATTTTAATGCGGTACCTATAAACTTTATAGCCGTGACCTACAATTCTTCTTCTTCTTCTTATCGAATAAAACTGGCCAACACTGGTGTCGTGAGATTATCAAGCCACCCTAAGGGCCTCTGACATGGCTTAACGACTACCGTACTAGACAAACAGCCGGAATCTACAATTACTTAATACCTAATCCATTGTTTCGGAGTCCATAACTCACTCACAGACTCCCAGGCGGTATTAGTATCAAGCCTTGAAACCCTTGTCCATAATTCCTCCTTTGCTAAAGTGCGAACTATTAAACTGTGGAACGCGTTACCAGAATTAATGTTTCCCTTGAACTAGATTCTACAACTTTCATCGATATTACAGAGTGAATTGTTCCTAGAAAATCTCCACACGTTAGACTGCAACGTCGCTTAACATTTTATTTTACATGGAATGGGTGTGCACTTGACCATAATTCTTCTGATGGTAAGCAATCACTACGTTCTGAGATGGAGCGTGATATGCGTGCATTGCATACCCAGTAAGAACCGATTCCCTCTCGCTATGAAGATTGCAAGAATGCAATTGTACATGTGTCTTCCGTGGAAGGACCTGGGCGCTCACTACGATGTATCTGCCCAAGAGAACGCCCCTATTGAATTAATTCTGCGGGGGTCTAGCATAAAATGGAATAGGTTGAACTAAATTTTATCATTTGATACATACGCTGTGTCGGTCTCAACCCATTACTTGATTGTTTATATAAGTATGAGTCCTACATGGACGTATTTACTACGATACTCACATTTACCTATATATTATTTTTCTAGATGTTTCTTCAGTATGCAACAGATCATCGAAAAAGTTGAGACAAAGGATAGTCCGTCGGATGCATCTGCCTTTGTTTGCTCTGGGCTCAGCGCGGCTCTAACAAAATATACAACGGACGAAATGTAACCAACGAACGCAGACCTAATAACTCAAGCACCACATAATGTTGTACACGTCCCTAAAGAGGCTAATTGTTCCAACAGTTCTTGTTTACAATGAAGTAACTTCAACGCTCCATCAACATTTTTGTACTTGACTATGATTCGCCTGATGGTAAGCACCGTCAGATTACGTTCATGGATGATAATTGATAAAAAAATGGGGTGTTTATTAATACAATGAAACATAAAAACGACATTTTTGTCGGTTTGTCTGTGCCTTTGTGCACGCTAATCTCAAAAGCGGCTCAACTGATTTTGACACGGTCTTCACTAATGCATAGAATTACTCGTCACTAAGATAACACTGATTTCAATAGGTTCATAAATAAAAAAAAACGCTATTTACCCACATAAAGTGATGTGGAGTTCGATTTTATTAGGAGACTCAGTCGATTTAATTAGGAGTCAGCTGTGATTAAGCGAGCAACGCTGCGGGCATCCACTAGTTCGGAATCTTACTAGTTTTATTCTCCACTAGTAGCACCCTGCGGTGCTACCCGCACTTGTTGCTTCGGGATAAGAACTAGCTTATGTCTCAATCAAGGTTCTAATCTACCTTCCCACAGAATTTCATTCAAAATTTAGATTGATATTAGAAGTAACATAATAACACTCACACACACACACAATCACGCACCAACTTTTCTCTTCTATAGTACATATTAGTGTGATAGTGTGACGTCTGTTAGGTATATTAGTCTGAAATGTAACCAAGAAACAACGCGCTGTGGCCACACGGTATGAAATACCCCGAACGCATGAAAAGCAAGTATTGACGGTGTGTTGAGAGAGCCAGTCTAAACAAAGGGACCATAATGCATCAGCTGATTTCAATGCGGGATTTCGTGAAGTTTAAAACGTAGTTATAGGATCTGGGCACCTGTATGATAATAAGTAGTAGCACGCTTATTTTATACAGCCGTTTGTAAGAAGATTCAAATCTGCTTAAACCTTTGTCTAAAATCAACTTCAAAATAACAAGTGCAAAACAATACACAGCGTTACATTATTTATATGTAAACATAATTAAAGTAAGTAAAAGATCAAATTCTTAATCTATCTCCAGAAATTCAAAATCAATGTTATCGTTTTAGCACGAAGTGTCCATCAAAATACTTGTTAACATTTTTATGATTGAGCTCCTCGGACTATTATAGCTATGATCTTTTTGAAATCTGCCTACTGCTGCTACTGCCTGTTTACAAAAACAAAATTCAATCTGATTACAGTAATTCAGTATACCTACTTTATTTTATAAACCTAAATAACTAGTGTAAAAAGTCTGCTTATCCATGCATATCGGATGCCTGCAGCTTCCTTGGCGTCATAAGAATTGAGAAAAAAGCATGTCTCTCTTAATACCTACATATACCATACCCAAAATCACGATGATCCCTCACTCGCGTGTCAGACCAACCAATATACTTTTATATTAATTAAATATCTATGGTTAAGAATTTTATACCGCATACATCCTGAAGGCATTAAATAAAATAATTATAATTAAATTAATTTTATCAGTTGACCATCTTGGTGATACACTTAGTGTCAAGGTGTAACGTCCAAAGAATATTATGTACTTACTTATTACCCTCCTGACGCCTGTCAAACAAAGCCGCCGAATAACACGGCCATGTCGGCCATACTGTTAGGAGATTATATTATTACTCTATGGTTAGGAGTCAGGTTGCAAAATTACGAGTAAATATGGTACTTAAAATAAGATTCGCTGGAATTTGATCAACGCTTCAATTGTGACAAATTTACAAAAGTTGAAAGACAATGAGACGAATTCACGCACACTTTACTTAATGATAAGAGACTTTCACAAAGCTGAAAGCTACCTTTTTAACTTATAGGCTGTATTCTGCGCTATAGGTAGGTATTATTAATTATTTTGATATTTCTCGGAAACTATACCTATTAGCATAATAATACTTGCTATATTTGTACCAAAAAAGTGTATGTCAGTACTGAAGAAACTGTGCAAGTTTCATATAAATTGGTTTAGTAGTTTAAGATATGGTAGGTACATAGGTTTCAATGCAACGTAAGTATTTTATATAAGCGAGTATAATTTTTGTCATTTGTTGTGGTTTTACAAGTAAATAATGCACAAATATGACACTTTTACCATTGTCATAAGTTTTTGAAAACCAGTTTTCTATGGACATGACGCTCTATAATAAATGACCACCTCGTATCTAACTTCAAGACATAAAAATCATAATTTTGAACTATAATTTATACCTAAAACAGCTTATCAAAAACACGTACTTAATTAGGCAATTTAATTGTTCGAATTAGGCGGCAGGTACTGTTCAGGGGATCCTTTGTGGGCAAATGCATTTACGAATTGACAATATACGAACATAAATCCTGTTCAGTCGGAAATAGGTCGCATGCTGAAGCAGAAACCTAGATTAATGCATAAAGTTGGTCACTAGCTGCATCTATCATTCTGCGCAAACTCAAAATAATGCATCTCATCAACCAATAGCAGTCCAGCTAGAGCAGGAAGGAATCTGTATAGCTCTTACACGCAGTTTGTATAAGCCAATGTAGATCTAGGACTATAGGTATCATAGACTACTACCTCCTTCCCATCCATGACTGCCTGGTAATATTACCGGTAAAGCCTATAAGATCCCTCCCCTTCTTACGGTGTTTGAAAAATTACCATAGAAGAAAGTCACGCTGCCCGACACGTTTTATTTAAGTACAGCAAAAAACTGGTTGCACAAAATAATGTTTATTTAAACTTATCGAACTAGATACAGAGGCATGAATCACATAGTGCCTGCAGTAAGAAGAACTTGCATGTAATTATTAATATCTATATACTTAATACTAATTAAAAATTAAAAGGCCAGAAAAAGTTATGAAGAAAAGGTTGGTTGCATAAACAACACTGTATGAACATATTGAACTAGATAAAACGGAATAAATCAATTATGTCTGTATCAATTAAACTCTACAAGTTTGAGTTTAATTTAATCTCACTCAAACTCTCTATTAAACTCTATAAGATACAACAATATGTAGAAAAGGTTGGTTGCTTAATCAACACATAGGTAACTATGAACACATTGAACTAGATAAAACGGAATAAATCAATTATGTCTATATCAATTAAACTCTACAATTTTGAGTTTAATTTAATCTCACTCAAACTCTCTATTAAACTCTATAAGATACAACAATATGTAGAAAAGGTTGGTTGCTTAATCAACACATAGGTAACTATGAACACATTGAACTAGATAAAACGGAATAAATCAATTATGTCTATATCAATTAAACTCTACAAGTTTGAGTTTAATTTAATCTCACTCAAACTCTCTATTAAACTCTATAAGATACAACAATATGTAGAAAAGGTTGGTTGCTTAATCAACACATAGGTAACTATGAACACATTGAACTAGATAAAACGGAATAAATCAATTATGTCTATATCAATTAAACTCTACAATTTTGAGTTTAATTTAATCTCACTCAAACTCTCTATTAAACTCTATAAGATACAACAATATGTAGAAAAGGTTGGTTGCTTAAACAACACATAGGTAACTATTAACACATTGAACTAGATAAAACGGAATAAATCAATTATGTCTATATCAATTAAACTCTACAATTTTGAGTTTAATTTAATCTCACTCAAACTCTCTATTAAACTCTATAAGATACAACAATATGTAGAAAAGGTTGGTTGCTTAATCAACACATAGGTAACTATGAACACATTGAACTAGATAAAACGGAATAAATCAATTATGTCTATATCAATTAAACTCTACAATTTTGCGTTTAATTTAATCTCACTCAAACTCTCTATTAAACTCTATAAGATACAACAATATGTAGAAAAGGTTGGTTGCTTAAACAACACATAGGTAACTATTAACACATTGAACTAGATAAAACGGAATAAATCAATTATGTCTATATCAATTTTATTAAACTCTACAATTTTGAGTTTCATTGAATCTCACTCAAACTCTCTATGAAACTCTATGTTGTCCAATCAAATTTTCCAGGGGAATGTGTTTTCAATAATTAAATACCTACTCTCTTTTTGCGCTCTAAAAAGATATTACAGAGAGAACATATCGTCTGGGAGAGATGTGAGAACTTATGGCTGGGGAGCTATGTCTGCCGCGTAATACGAGAGTATTACCTCGAACAGAGTTTCCCCGCCTCGCACCGGCTGCAGATTGGACAGGTTCAAAAAGTCCAAGTTGTTCTGCTCGTCAATAGCCTTAGCATAGCTTTCAAGAGGCAGCGAGCCGCCTGAGACGTGGGACCTCATGTGGATGTTCAACTGGCTCCTCTGTTTGAACTTGCGGCGGCACACGGAGCATTCGAAGGGTTGGATGTTAGTGTGCGTGCGCATGTGCTGGCGGAGAAGAACCGACCAGGAGAAAGTCTTGCCGCAAATGATGCAGCGGAAGGGCTTCAGTTTGGTGTGTATGCGGAGGTGCTGGTCCAGGCCGCCCTTCTGGGGATGCGGCTTGGCCTTGGAGTGGTGCGCGCGGTTGTGCGTGTCGTGGTAGTGCACCGAGTAGTCGTAGCAGTCCAGGAACTTCTGCCCGCACTGCAAGTCGGCCGTGTGCGGCGACGGGAACGTGCAAATTAACGGGCCCCTGCCAATAAAACAATACATTCAATTCAATAGAACAGCGTTCTCGTAAGTTTCTTAAGCATTGATTACCATTATTGTGTCACTATAAGTTCAAGGAAATAAAAACACTATCTCATATACATGTGTCTATTGTCAACTTATTTTTTTTTTTGTCAATTAATTAGGCATAAATCATAATACTAAGTAATTTTGCAATGTAAGAACATTTATAAACCCTGGGCCGAAGTGATCACACAGGGGACATGGGAAGGAACAAGTCAAGTCTTAATAAAGTTGCATTGCACTTACTTCACTGGCACCGGCACCGGTTTTTCTTGTTTCTCTGCAACATCTCCTTCGACCTGCAGGATGACGTATGTGGTGTCGGTTTGCCGATTGGCACTCGTGGTACTCAAAACTCATACTAGAGGTAGTACCTCTAGTATGAGTTTTATACAATAGTAAACTTGCACGAAAAAAGTTTTGGTAAATTTCCATACACTTTAAAAAATAAGCCCTCTAACGGATACTTTTGAAACTAATCGGTACCACGAGTGCCAATCGGCAAAAGTTTTCATAAACCAAAACTTTTTACGTGAGCCAAGTGAATGATTTGGAACGATTTTGGCAGTATGAGTGGTCGTTTTTTGTCACATTTGACAGCTTTCATGTAGTCTAACGTTTTGGAAACTACAACGTTTTCGTTTTGTTACTCACTGAAAAATATTCAGTGAGACGCGACTATTTTCACCGAAAATATTATGTTTGGACGAAATTACCTTGCGTGGGCGATTGTAGACGACGAAGAAGCTGCCTGCCGCGAAGAAGAACGGCAGGAAATCACTTGGAGACGTAGTTTTATGTCTCCAAGTCGTATATCGGACACACATTTTGTCCAGAGATACCTACCGCCTCTCTAAGGACGGTTTTAACTATGTTTGTAGCATTTCAAAACCGTACCTCAAAGACTCTCAACGAGTTTCTATGGAAACTAAGGTACTTAATACGTGTTAAAAAAAATTTTACATAACTACATACATAACCTATAATTTTAATTCAATATGTTTTATAATTTTTTACCTCATATTGAATAATAAAAATAAATTTATGTTTTTCTTTTGTATTGCGATATTGCGAAGAGAGAAGTCAATGGAATGGCTGTCAGCCGGCACAAAACGGTTTCAAAACAGTATGAAATACGTCAAATATAGACAAATGGCGGCAAATTGTTTATCTCTTATTTTTCTACGTGACAGAAAGAGAATACCTTATCTTTTCAGCCGAGAAGCATAGACAAACTATGATAGATAAAAAAAGTTCGAATGAACGATATGATATCCTATATCGTGTAAACGCAATACTACACGTATCACAGTAAGTGAACTCCAGGTACCGATTTTACGAAAAACTTGAAGTTTTGAGTTTACACGATACGTCTCGTCGTTTTGGTATTGTGCAAACTCAAACTAGGGGCACTGGCGCGTCGTGAGGCCGTCATGAACGGAGTCCGCAGATGCACTCGCTGTGCTAGGGATGTATTTGTAGCCGACTATATGTTTCTGCAAGTAGGTATGTAAGTACGAATAGGTACGTAAAAAAAATATAAAATTAAAAAACACATCCCGTTACACTCTGTTCACACTTATTCTGTGGTGACAGAAACTTACTTGAGTCTCGCGCCAGACTAATGCGGAGCCACGAATGGTTCCGAACGCGCCCGACTTCAGCCGAGCGCATCGACGCGGTCGAAGTCGCAGGCACAGCTAGTATCTTATATTATAAGACAAGCCATGTATACCATATAAAGGTACGTACCTAAGTAAATCTATCACTAATGCTATAAAGACAAAAGTAGGTGAATGAAGAGATGAATCTAGAAATCTAGAATGTCACTTTTAGGCAAAGTTAGTCAATAGTTTTAAGCATTGCTGCAGCCTAGGGTGTAACACGTTTATCTAGAAGATACCTATTAACTCTAGATTTGAAAACCCCTGGATTGTAGTTCGCAGGAAACACAGCTTCTGGTAAAGTGTTCCAAATCTTTGCCGTCCGTACAAATTATTTTGGGCATTAATTCTTTGAATTTTGAACCGTTTTCGCAGCGAACGCAACGGAAGCCCTTAAAGATGAATTTTCCCCTTTTTTTTCCACATTATTCATTGTTTCTTCGCTCCTATTACTTGCAGCGTGATGTTATATAGCCGTAAGCCTTCCTCGATGAATGGTCTGCTCAATACAAAAAGATTTTTTCAATTCGCACCAGTAGTTCCTGAGATAAGCGCGTTGAAACAAACAAACCAACAAACAAACTCTTCAGCTTTATAATATTAGTATAGATTAATCTGTACAACTTTTGTTGAAATGATGTGCAGCAGCTGCGTCAGTTTATTATTTTAGCGACGATTTATTGGCTGGGATGGGAATTCTGTTATCAACAATGATATATGTATTAGGAACTGAATCAGTAGAATCAGATATATTCGCAGTTTCCTCTCGGCCATTCGGTCTAAGTCGTATTCCTCTCCTCGTTCCTGAGAGTCATGGCTCACTCGTAAAAACATACAATTGCATATTTAAAGAACAAATAAATCTACAATGGAGATATGAAACCTTTTTTTTAAACAAGATAGGCTCACGCTTGACTACAACTCGCCTGATGATATGCAACTTTATAATTTACAATCTAGCGCGCTTGCCTAGAAGAAACCGATTCACTCTCGACTTACATAGGACTAGGCCCAAGTAGCATTCATTGTATATGTATTGCAAGTATTAATAAAATGAGTAAACTTACTAAACGATAAGGTATATCATCATAATAATTGTACGTGTACACAGGTAGCTGGCTGTTGCTGGACCCCTCCCCGTTGTGCTGCCAGGTGGCGTGGATCCGCAGCGCAGTCTCGTTGTAGAACGTGTTCTTGCAGATGTTGCACATGTGCACGGCATGCGGCTTCAGGTCCCAAGTCTTTAACAAAGTAAGTAGCTTCGTAAGCGGCCAACACTGGTGACGCTTTGCTGGAGTTACCGCTGACTTATCGTATCGGTATGATGCTGCAGTTGGACGGAGCACCAGCGCACTTTGCAACAAACGTGAGAAACCATCTCAACGAACGCTATTCGCCCTGGATTGGACGCGGTGGGACAATCGCTTGGCCACCGCGTTCACCCGACCTTACCCCACTTGATTTTTTTTTGTGGGGTACGATGAAACAGAGGGTTTATAAAGACGTTCCGAATACTCGGGAAGAGTTGTTAGAAAAAATACTGCATGTCGGAAATGAGATGCGCGAGGATAAAGATATGATCCGGCGCGCAACACAACATGTTGGTATTAGGGCAACTGCCTGTTTGCAGCACCAGGGTGGTCATTTTGAGCAGTGGCTGTAATAAGTATGTTAAGAGAATAATTGAACATTTTTGCACAAATAAATGAAGTGGCTTTTAATTTCATCTTGTTTTATTTCAACATGACTAGGGTCCTATTCAACCAACCATATCTACTAAAGTATGTTAGTCACATCAATATTGTTTGAATCTTTTAGAAAGCTTACATCCTCTACTACATTATGGAAGAAACAAATTTAAAACTTACTCTCATGTTTTTTCGTAAAAAGCTTACTTTTAAGATTTTTTCTCTGAAAAAAGTTATATTTTTTTTTGTTTTGATTTATTTTCTTTTCTTTATTGAATAAAATATTGCAAATGTTTAACCTCGTTTTATTGTCCATACACTCAGCTATCAAATGATATTTTTTTTAAATCAATATGCCCTTTACATAATAATATTATGTAAAGTAGGTATAATAAGTTATGACTAAATTAATACAAGCGCCCAAGGGTTGGTGTCAAAAGTAACAAAATGGCTGCAATTCCACCAGGAGGAGGAAAAAAAAAATTTTAGAGCTTGATTTGTCGATGAAATTAATCATATATTTTGCCATTTTAGGCTCCGACACGGGTAGACCAACACATTGTATAAACGGGATATTTTCTGCTTAGTTGTCTACTTTTTATATTTGCTGTTAAAATACTCATGAGCCATTTTGATTGCCTCCGCTAGCTGAGCTACAGGCGCTGTTAATTTAACAAAGAAACAAATAGCACAAGTTATGGCTGGATGGTAGGTACGTTTGAGCTATCGCTGTTTTTTAACTAAATATTTTTTAATCAGATAGATATCAATCTAAGCTTTCAAATAACTCAACATTGTATTAGTATGTAGATACTTTGCTATTTGCAATTAGCAAACAACTTTGTTTATTTTGTAATTTCATCACAATTACTGAAATAGTTTTAAAACGGCCATTTTGATCTGATTCCTCTATGGTAGGTACTTACCTTCATAATCTTAAGTGATGGTGTGCTTTGAGAGGGTGTGACTGGTATAACAGCTATAGTTGATAGCTGGTGATCGATCTCCCCAAAATTTGCCGTAGGAGTTTCTAGAAAGAAATATTCATTAATATGACTAGTATGTAAGTATACCTACCTACATTTACCTACTACTATTTGACTAACGAAACAAGTTCTGAAAAGTTAGTAAATCAGTCCATGCAAGCACCTAACCGAGGTTCCAGTAAACCTAGTTTGAGCGCCAGTTCCTAAGGTTCAATTCCAACACAAGCCTTCTCGGTGTAGGTAGACCACGGCGTCGCTTTAAAACAATGCGAGAATAGCAAAATTTCTAGTAACTAAATACCTTTGTAGCTTTAAAAAAAAATTTTTGCATGTATAACTTCAAAGGGAAATAAAGGCTATTTTTATTTTATTTTATTTTATTTATTTATAAATACCTAGGTACTGAAAACACGTTACCCACGCCAAGAAGTAAATTATGTAAGTAGATAGCTACTTACCATTGCCTGTGGGATTCATTTCGACGGGGGTCTGCACTGCATTTGCAGATATTCAATAACTTTCAATAATTTAATACGATGCAAGAAATATGAGAAGTTTGAATCAAAAATCGCTTCACAAAAACACTTTTGTCCTTGAGTTGAAGAACTAACCAATGAATGAAGATGTCATTATTCTTTCACTTTCCCGCCAATATTTGCTCGCAGCAATCAAATATTATAATATGGCAATGTCAAGTCAACTGTCAAATAGAATCCAACTGCCAGCCAACAAGCTGTCCGTCCTGTCTCGTGTCGTGGTCGTGATCTCGCGATTTTTTCAATTCAATGTTTTGTTATTAAATTGCGACTATAAGGTATTGTCGCTGTTGATAATTACGTTCTAAGTAAAACAGCCAAGGGGCCGAGTGTTTTACATTTATATCCTGGAATGGCGGGTTCGGCGCTGAGGCGCCTGATGGCGGAATACAAACGTAAGTTTTTCTCTGTTTGGAATGCAAAACTTATTTTTGTAATAACTAAAGCTGGCGACATAGAGTATACCGTTTTGGCTAGATTATTTATTATATTACCTACCGCTGAGCATAAAAGCTAGTAGTTCTGTGAAAAATAGCCTGGAATTGAAACATGTTTTAACAATAAGTAAGTAATCTAAGTAGTTATTGTTTCAGACTGAAACGTTAAAACCTCATATCTCGAAAAGCGTGAGATCAATAACGTCTTAACATATAAGATTACATTACTACATCTTTATAGAATACATACTAATCTAGCCTATTGATGCAGTCTCAATATAACCTGCCAAGTATCATGAAAGTAGCAGTAAATACCAATTTGTGAAAACTCCTCTCATAAAAATAGCTAGGTATCATAATATCTACCTGTGTCTATCTACTGTTGAGTATAAGCTTCTTCTCCATCATGCCATCCAGCATGATTCAAAACCTGTGTAAGCTGTTTTCTGCCAACAGGTTTCATAATATTAAATATATACATATATTATGTTGACTGCTCTGTTAGCTTAGTTAGTAGTAGCTCTGCCTTCTAATCTAGGGGTGCAGGTTCTATTCCCACATAACACAAGTGGGTAATTATAAATATTAAAAATTTGAGTTTACTTGTGTTGGGTCTGGTTGTTTCTATGTATAATAAGTATGTAGGTGTTTATATAAGAAAAGTATGTATGTATAATATTCTAGTACCCACCCATGATAGAAGCGTAAGCTTAGTATGTAAATATGTCCTGAAATATTTATTTATATATAAATGATACCAGGATTAATGGAGCGAACACAAAAAATTAAGGAACTGTATAAGTTAATACTTAGAAACTTCATTCACTAATAGCTTATTAAGGTATTTTGGTATGTATTTATTCCCCCAATAAAATGAAGCATGTTTTGTGGGCTTACAGAGCTAACTCTAAACCCTCCCGAAGGCATCATCGCTGGTCCTATCAATGAAGAAAACTTCTTTGAATGGGAAGCTCTTATAACGTAAGTATTTTGGTGTAAACTGATATTATCTTTCATTACTATAAAAAAAAAATAGTAGAAAACAAAATCCACCCCCACTGTCTGATTATATGCTTTGATTTTGATTTAGAATTTTTCCAAAATTTTAACTAATTGTAATTTGGCTTATCTTGTGTGCCTTTCTTGTGTCTTATTAACTACTATATTTTCCAGAGGCCCTGAAGGCACCTGCTTCGAAGGAGGTATATTTCCTGCAAAACTCATATTCCCGTCCGACTACCCACTGAGTCCGCCAAAAATGCAGTTTATCTGTGAAATGTTCCACCCTAATAGTAAGTATATTATTTACTTGAGAAATTCTATCTAAATGTTATAATATCCAGCTTTACTTTAAGTTCTTTGTTGGTGTAGTTGTGTTAACATCACATTAGGGAAATATTATCAGTGCAAAAGTTTGTGAGCTTTTTCCTTTTTTTTTCACTCTTAACGGCTGAAGTGATGTTGTTTGGTATGAAGGCAAATTTAACCAAAATTAATTATGTAGGATACCTTAATCAGAAATTGAGACAGATAAACCTGTAGCTTCACGGCTTTCCAGTCTAAGTTCACAAGACCCTCACTAAGCAATTTGCTTTGCACTTTTGTAGTGAGAACTGCTAAATTGTGGAAGTCCTAGCCTGACTCCCTTTTCCCTGCAAAATATAATCTTAAAAAGCGAGAGTGCATCGGTTTTTACTGGGTAAGCACGCTCCATCCTAGACCGTCATGAATGCTTTCCATCAGGCTAAATATGGAAAAGTACAAACCTTTCTGTCAAAAAAAATTTAAGCTACAATTGAAATATTAAATGAAGCATATAAATAACTTCTTATGTACCTTATTATGCTTATATTCAGGAAAAAAACAGCAACATATACAAACCTCAAGAAAAGAAGTTATTAAGTAGATTTTTTGTGTGTACCTATGTGACATTGTTGGAATTGGGTAAAATTTTAATAGTTAGGTTAATATTGTTTGTTATTTTTAGGCTTCCATTGTATGCTGTTCTCGTCTATTACTATACTTCCTAATGTACCTTTTGTGTCTGTAAAATTTGTCACAATAAATGTTGGTTGTTATTGTTCCAGTTTACGCGGACGGTCGAGTGTGCATCTCTATCTTGCACGCGCCCGGCGACGACCCCATGGGGTATGAAAGCAGTGCAGAGCGGTGGTCGCCAGTACAGAGCGTAGAAAAAATCCTACTGTCAGTTGTTAGCATGTTAGCTGGTCAGTTCTACTTATTTAAATTTTTCATTATAATTTATTTTTGTATGTACATATATATGATACAAGCAGCACCCCGTGGTTACTCTCATTACCTCCGGGATAAAAAGTTGCCTATATGTAAATACTAAGTTTTATCTACTACCACACCTTTTTTATTATCCAGCGATCATCAAAAAGAGAGTAAATCGGTTCTCATCGGGTAAGCACGCTCTTAGGTCATAGCCTTTGCTTACCATCAGACAAACTATGGTCCAGTGCAAACCTGTTTTAGTACAAGTAAAAAAAACCTACTCGGGTCTACCATTCTTCTACCTTTTCTACCAAACTTTCGTCTTTATAATATACCTACATTGGTGGGGTTTGTTTAGCAAACATAATGGCTAGAAATGGCTAAGGCTGCAGGCCGTACTTCATGGCACGCTGGAGAGCTATTCAACAATGGGTAGATGTAGGCTGAGATGCTGATGATGTGATAGTACCAGCATCAATACAAGTTGAGTAATGGTGATTTTTAGGAAATTATGAGTGAGATTAATATGTTTTCTTTTGTAACATATCGGATGAGTTTTAACTTCGAAAACAGTCCAAGTTTTATCACAACGGGTTTAGTAGTGTTTGACATAAAATAAATAAATATTCCGTGACATTTGGATATATCTAGCTGTATAAGACCCTGCGGTTTTTCTTGTATATTAATTTATTATTGTATGTATGATTATTTTTGGTTTGTATTTATTTCAGAGCCAAATGATGAGAGCGGCGCCAACGTGGACGCGGCCAAGATGTGGAGAGAAGATCGCGAGGAATTCAACAGAATTGCAGAGAGACTGGTTAGGAAAACATTAGGTCTTCCACCCCCACAGTAGAATGTAGCTAGACATCAATGAACAATGGTTTAGGCAAGGTATGGCATGGAGGATCCGTATTTTTTATTCAAGTCTAAGGTTCGTTACTGCGATTTCTATATTATTATAATTAATGTTATATGATTGGCCGTTGAACATTCTTTATTGGGTACAAGGTAACGGCCAAGTCACACAACATTAACTGTAATAATAAAGAAAGCAGTAACAAACCTTAAACTTGGCACCACCTTGTCTAGATTTCATTACTTTTTAGAGATAAACCAGCAGCTCCATCGAGACTTGGCTAGTTTTTTACAGAATGTTTTTGGTAGGATTTCACTTATTTTTGTAGAAACTAGAAACGTGGCCTTATTGATTTATTTTTCTATAAATAAATCAATAAGCCCACGTTTATAGAAGATGTGTCCCACTACGCTGGATTTTGCAATGACAGTCGATTTTTTATGGCCAATAGTAGAAGGGGACATTACCATATCTCTAATACAGCTGAGACCAGCTGAGGGTCATCTTCATCAGATACTTCTGACCTTCGATTTTTGACATAAAATGAAGCGACCCACCTAGTTAAATATTTTTTGTAAAGGCGGTATGTCGATATCTCTAATAGTTTGGTTGGGCTCTTGTGTTTTCTAATCAGGGTCACCAGGTACTTCAGATCTTCGATTATCCTAGTTTTTATAGTTTTCCCTTTATGTGGCCATTAAACCCTAACTCTGTACCAAATTTCAGCTCTCAGAGTTTATGGGAAGTACCAGTTCTATTTTGATGATCATGAGTGAGTGTCATAAATGTGAAACTTTTCTTTCCCTTAGCTTCGGAACTAAATGATCTACCGACTTGATATTTTGGATTTAAAGTGTGTCCTTATATAGTCATAGCTTACCAGATGGCCAAAATTTCAGCGTTCTAGTACCATCCTGAGGTTCTCAAATAGGGGCCTGTAAATGCGGCGAAATGGTTCCAGTAAAGGATGGTACGGCAGTGGTTTGCTTCGCGCTTGACTTGGGGCACTGCCGTGCCCCCAGATTATATGTATATATATATATATCTATATGAAATCAGCAATGTAATATGTTAAGGTATTAAATTGGATAAGGGATACATAAGGTATTGGTCAAAATCGCTTCGTAAATAAGTCATTATTTCTCGTAAAAAGTAAAGGATAAAAATGGGTTTATGTGGGTTATCTCTAAGGTGTACAATACTTAGTACATTATTTTGACCTATTTTGTAGAGTTAAGCCAGCGTTTGCAACGTAAGAGCAAAAAATGTGTTTATTTACGACTTCACATTAGAAATCTTGAAATGATCAGGGTTTTCTAATATTTTACGCTAGTTATTATACTTATATACCTTTCTCTTGAATCACTCTATCTATTAAAAAAAACTGCATCTATCCGTTGGGTAGTTTCAAAGATCTATGCATACATACATACATACAACAAATAGACGCGGAAAGCGTCTTTTTTATACTAAGTAGTGATAGTGATGTTGTATATATGTACACATCGATGATGTTAAAAATCGATCTATCTCCCCGCCTAATTGTATCATTTTCACAAATAATAAAGATTCTACTCCAGATATCACAAAGCAATTTAAAGTTAGTATCAAATTACTCTAATATCAATTAATAATCAATTAAAGGTTTTTCACATATTGAATATTCACATTCTGACATAAATACATAATGAATGGGATTGGTGATGATTTCATTAAATGAAATTGGGAATTAGACAATTAATTTTGTAGAGAATATCAATTTATCTCAATTTAGGTTTCAGCTAAATGTCCAGCATAATATTATATCTGATATAGTATGGACAACATTGCTTCAAGTTTTTATATTAATTATAAGTATTTATAAACTGACAACTTAATCTTTATCTGATATTATTATTAATTTCTAAATGAAGTTGTGATTATTCTACCATCTTTCATGTATATTGTACATGTTTCAGTTAACTAGATGGCGCTGTGTGCAATGTCCCGAAATATTTATTATTATTTACATATATTTCATAAGTATATACAAAAAAGACTTAAACATACAGAAAAAGTAACAAAAATCAAACAGATATTTACAAAAAATTCAGCACACCGTCCATGTTGTCGCTGTGCAGCAGGGATCCCAGGATGCTGGCAGTATTTCCTCTTTGAATAGAAAGACTCAATCGTTGAGAAAAATTATTATAATTATTTATTAGTTAAAACAAGACATAGCCAATTTTACATATCTCGGATAGGTAGGTATGTACACTTTCAATGTAATAAAAAGTAAAAAAAAAAAGTCTTAAATTTTGTTTTATTGTTCTAATTACGTTCTACTATTCATGTAGGTACATGTTATAAAATGTTAATATATAAATCTTAAACTTATACATCATGGTTATGTGTTCATATCCAATGATCTTCTATATAAACTGAGGTTGATGCGTTATACCCCGTTCTGTGTGGCGAACTCAAGTTAAGCTAATTAGCCTGTGTCGGCTCAGTCGCCTCGAAGCTACGCGCGGCGACGCACGTTGACGGCGCGACTTTTTATCAGTGAAAAATATTCAAATCGCCATCGTATGTGTTTACAAAGTGGAATAATTACACTGGGACGAGTGCCACAAGCAAGAAGGATGTGTCGTTTCATTTGTAAGTATTGTTTATCTTTTTAAAATGAAAATACAAATATTTAATATTAGTATAAATCAACCAGTGACGCGTTGCCACTTTGCCATCTACACGAAAGAGACAAATAGCGACTCACGATTGACGGCTCACGTAGCTGTGAACATACGTTTATCTCTTTCTCACAACGTGGCTTTATACAATACTATACAATATAACTTTATTGCACACCAAAAATAAATTACACATAAAATATATGCTTTATATATCTCTGATCACTTTTACTTTCCTGAATGATGTAAACAACGCTGCGTATATTCTACCTAAATAGCTATAGCGTAATTTTGCCACGTGCTAGGGCGATTTTTAATGAGTATAACGTCTCTATTAGTAAAACCTCATTGTTCATATCATAGTTTTTAAATGACTAAAAAAGTGAGGTTATCAATTCAACATGTGTTCATGTCCGTGATATTGTTAGGGTTGGCTGAAATTTTATTGTGATGATTTGTTTGAAGACTGTTTGGACTTTCAAACATTATATACTAAATTCGTAGTTACATATATGCTTGTATCTTTGTCCACGAATTAATTAAAACTAAAAGTGCTTGCCCGTTCTTTTGTAATTATAATAGGTAAGTATACCTAGTAATATCTTTAAACTTAAGGAACAGAGCAAGTTTCATTTGAATCGATTAATTTGTTTTTTTTTTATAAGGGCGTCAATGGAAAATGTGGGTTTAATTTCTAAATTTATTGCTTCTTGCACTGTCGTATGGTGAAATTGTGAGCTATTAAATTAAGTAAATACACTTAGGCTGCCATAGGTTACTCATGGTATGGGCGTAGGAATAAAAATATTTTGTATAAAGTTATGTTATTTATTGAAAATTAAAACAAACATATATCTTTTATTTTAAAAAGATTATCTGTATATAATATAATACAAAGTAACACCATTATACATATATGTACTTTCTTATTGATTATAAGCATTTCATTCATATATAACTATATATATATATACGATGTAGGTTAATGTAATCTATATAATTTGAAAACAAGGAAATATTGATGTTGATGTTATTCACCTTTATCAAAAACTGAGGTTTTATAACAGGTATAGTCTCACAAATAAATTGCCTTGTCTTAAAAGTACATTCGTTTTATAATTATTGTTTTCCGCATCGTCTATCAATATATCATACAATACATAAAGAAAATATAATATCATACACTTAAATGTTTGTACCCTGTGTTAGTATGTCTGTTTTTATAGTTATGAAAGTAGATTTTCTGGACCAATAAGAGGTCTAAGGTACAAAACCTACGCGTTACTATTTGTATAATGGCAAGATTGTTTTATCACTTATCTTCTTGTTAACAATAATTATATAACTTTATTCACAGAATTGGAATTACCAACTCTATGGTCATATATTTTCTAAGTTTATAATATTCGAGAGTTACAAATTATGTTTTGAAACTTAGATGTAAGAACCTATCAAATTGACAAGGTACACAAACCTTCCTTTCTTATGTAAAAAGGGACATCATTAAATCGAAATAACGACCTAAATAGTCGTTTAGCTAGTCCCTAGAAAAATGGTGAATACGTAAATATTACCTCTGCTGCGTCTTTTCAAATTTTTTTTTGTATTTTTGTGTTATACACATACGAATAGTTACATTGTTAGAAGTTTTCAACCTGTTTAGTGAAAGATCTCCTTTTAGAGGTATGTATTGTTTATCGTCTATTGTCAACTGTTTATTTGAAGGAGACATCAGCGTGTGAGTGTGTGTGTGTCTATTTCAGGTAGCAGGGCGTGGCCTGCGAGGTGCTGAAGATGGCGCTGATGGCCGCGTAGGTGGCGGCCACAGCGCCCGCCGTGCCCAACGCTATCACCTCCCAGCACACCATCTTCATCCAGCCGGGGGTTTCACTGTAATATACATTTATAATTTGATTATAGGACACAACCCTCGGTAATAAGAAATACGCAAGGAGGACTCGACATCAGAACCACCCAATGCCACCGCATTCTGTGGCTCTCGCATTGCATCTATTAGCAATATTTAAGATCTGTACTATACCTAGTTTTCGGACAATAAATGCATTCATTCATTCATTCATGCAGTATTTATTTACCCACGAGTGCAGCTGCAGTTATGCTGTCGCTTCACACCTGACACTGCCTTCCGGCTGACTCGCTTGTGAGCCAATACAATTTGCTTTATAATTTTATAATCATTGACCACATACTATATACTTATAGTACATGGTTCACCACATAGGCAACTTTTTATCACATTAAAACAAAAAACAAAGCCTATGACCATGTATGTATATAATTATTTATTTTATTAAGGCACACAAAACAGAATAATATGTTCTTAAATGAACTGAGTATACATTCTAAGCTGGTTTCGATCCAGAACAAATCCCGAAACATGTGTACACAGCTTGATCTATGTGTATGTACATGGTCATTGGATACTTCTTATCACAACACAGCGCAGAAAAAGCCGCGGGCAGCTGCAATGCTCAATATCTGTAGGTGCAACAAACGCAAATGTGTCGGTTTACACATGACGAGCAAAAGTACCTTTCTCTACTTGTGTGCTATAAAAAAACACTTACATGGGCGTCTGTCCCTCACGCGGCGTCTGGCTGATGAGGCTGAGGTAGCAGTAGGAAGGAAGGATGTAGGTGAGCAGAGCCACGCTGGTTCCACCAATCAGAGCCAGGATTGTGTAGAAGCGGGGGATGCTCTCTCCGATGAACATGATGCCGGCCATTACGGATAGACGAACCACCATACGCCAGCCCATCGAGTCTGCGGAGAAAGGTTAATGTTGGTATTTATCAATCGAATTGAGCAATCAATGAGCGTCATAAAGATGAAAATTGAAAGCTGCTGAAATAACTCTTTTATAAGGTGGTCTGGGTTGATGTACCTGCCTACACAATTTTTTTGTACTAAGTAAAATGTAATTTAAGGTAAGTAATAATTATTATGATCAACGCTAGTGTAGTATGAACCAATTTTTGCTTTGAAAAATTCTTTAACGTTTATTAGTTGTTAAAATAATATGGCATTATTAAATTTAATATTAAAACCCCAAGACTAAATATAAAAATGATTTGATGATCGCAGGGAACAGAGAGATGCTTAACATCAGACCAATTGTAGTCAAGTTTACCTAAGTCTATTTTGCTTAACCTCCTCACTGAATTTGTCCTACAGGCAGAACATAAAGAAATACAAAACATTTGAAGAAACGTAGACACTTTTTTCATTCTAAAGACGCATAGTGACATCTAGTGGTAACTATTAGTTGTGAAAAAAAATATTTGACCGCTCGATCAAACGTCAGTTGTGCCAAAATGGCGTCGAGCTCCAGACGTGTCAATCCACGCTCCAAACATGGTAAGTTCCATCATTTTTAATCGGGCAATTATTGAACAACACCCATCAAAATATGGTTTTATTATGTTTTACAAGTGCCAATCAATAATTTCACATCATAATTTACAATAATTTCGTATGGATTTGTTATTTATTTTTGATTAAAATTTTATGTCCTGTATGTAGGAATCATGCAGAGAATTATGTTATAATTTGTTAATAACATTTTTGTTTTAGGCGTTTCTGAGGCGGAAATCTTGGAGATTCTTGAAGATTCGGATGTTCAGCTCAGCGGTGATGACGATGACCAAGACCCGACGTATGAGGACCCACCAGAAACTTCTACACGAGACATTCAAAGGTTTGATTCCGTGAGTCTACAACCAGTTCGGATTCAGACAACGTACCATCAAGAAGTAGTCCTGCAGTGTCCAACACCTCGTTAGTACCTCGACCTATTAGGAGAGGAGTGCGGCGAGGACGAGGCTCTCGTGGCCCTCGTCAACTAGCGCAAGCAAGCCAAAGGCCAACACTACCAGCAACCTCAAGATCTCAGATCTTTATCCAGCAGATAAGCTATTATTTTGAGACTGATTGTATAGACATATACAAATTATTCAAATGACTGTTAATTTGTAACAACAGATTTCAATAAAAATGTTGATTACTCTTAATATTTTTTTATTCATCTAATCCCATTACATTATAATAGCCTGTAGATGTCTTGTATACAGAACATAAAACTCTTCCTAATTTATCAATTGTCTCCAGTTGTCCTACTAGCAGGACATAAGGAAAATCCTTTTTTCCTAGGGTTAGATTTTTTTCAGTATTTTTTCAGTTAAAAAGTAGCACCTAAATAGTACAAATTTTGAATTTCGTTTGAATCTGAGAAAAAAAGTGCCCTCAGTAGTGAGGAGGTTAAAAAAGAGTTAAACCTTTAGTAGTCGCGTATCGCTGTGTATATTAATTGCCGTAATTTAATCCCAAAATCTCCTCTTGGGCTCCCTTACTACGACCCCTCTCTACTGTGGGCTTTTTAGCATGAGCTACCCCTACTCTGATCATTTAAAAAATATTACTGACCGCGGGGCACATTGTAGAGCTCCTCCATCTCCTGGCAGACCGGGTTGATGAGTATGATGAATGCGAAGACCAGGTGGATGGCCATCAGCACGTTGGCGACGAGCGTGAGGGGCGTGGCGGCGAGCGACGCGGCCACGTTGGGGGCCACAGCGTCGCCGTACACCGCATACCCGCCGATGGCGATGGGCAGGTATAGGAGGAGGATCGCTGTGAATAGATAGTGCTTGTTATAGTCATAGTAGAAGCGCCCATAGCTCAGCTAGCGGAGGCAATCGCATGCGATTACTAATGCTAAGCAAAGGTCGACGCGGTCAGTTCTTGGATGGGTGACCGAAATCTGGCATTCAATTTTGGACACTTCCGTTTGTCAGTTGAAGTTGTAGGTCCTTGCTGTTTGTCTAGTTTGGCAGTCATAAAGCCATGTCAGAGTTTTGAAGTTTAGTCATAGTGAAAGAAAGAAAGAAATATATTTAATGAAACCTAATGAAACACACACAATACAAAAAAAAATATTGTAATGCCCCAATACCTACAGCCGCAACTCAGCCTAATACAGGTGGCACAGGCCACCGGCGCTGATATTCTGTTGCGGCTAGGGACGTCACGCACTCTTAATAGTTTTGTTAGTACTATCGAAACTTTTCTTTTTATTATTACTATTCAACGTTCCCCAGTGGCGGTCGTCGAAACTGATAAAATATAGAACGTATCAACCAGCGCCGCCGGCGGACGTTACTTACTTACTTTAGCTGGCGCTGCGACCCAACTGGATCCTGGCATCCGAAACTAAATGGCGCCACTGTCCGCGATCTTGAGCAAGAACCTCCCACTGGGTCACTTGCAGCTTGCGGAGGTCCTCCTCCACCTGACCCTTCCAGCGATACTTAGGACGCCCCACCGGCCTCTTGCCACACGGTCGCCCCAAGTACGCGCGCCTTACTGTCCGATCCTCACCCATTTTCTCTACATGGCCGAGCCAGCGAAGTCTCTGTGCACTTATATCGCCTATAATATTGGGCTCAGCCACTAGCTCTTCAATCTCAGCGTTTTTTCGCACCCTCAGACTACCATCCTCTCTTCGGGCAGGTCCAAGAATCTTACGGAATACCTTCCGCTCTGTCACAAGCAATTTCATCACCGGCGGGCGTTGAAATATATATATTTTTAATCAGTTTTACAACCGCTGCCGAGGGATTTGAATGTGGCAGTGTTTGGGACTATACCGTAGTTTGCAATTGTATATTGGCAATACAAGTACCTAGCACGTAAGGTAATTTGTAGTTAGACAGTATTTATCTCAGGTAAAACAGCTGCAGTGACGTCCGAAGTATCAAATTTCCGATCCCAGTTTGTTATAGTTAGTAATACAGATACAGCTTCTAAGAATACCTATCAGGTAGGTATAGAAATGAAAAATGAAAATGAAAATGTATTTATTAACAAAATAGGTTTACATGTTAAAGACATATCTATCGATTGCTTCACTAGGCTAGAAGCCTGTACCGAAGCAACCAGTTACCAGTTGACAAAAAATATTTATTTACGCCACACAAGACAGATACTTATGTAGATTGTACACAAACCATGTAGGTACAGAATATATATATATGACAAATTAAGTTATATAATTCAGTATGTGCTCTGTATCACTGTAAGATAAATTTTGCAGCCAAGATTTCAGGATTATTTTAGCGTCTGTTAATTTCTTATTTCTAAGGTTACAACATTTTATGGCTTGATTATATACATATATACAAACAAAATCACCAAACCGCTGGGCAAATGTGGTATTTACAATAGGAGTGGGAAATCTGTACACACGGCGATTGGCTATCGAGTCATAATCAGGTGATGACAGCATCAACCTATGAGCCTTGAGAGCAGTCCGTAATATGAACAGTTGACGAACGGTTAGGACATTAGCTTTTTTATATAGTTGATGTGTATAAAAGTGATACAGCATCTTCCTTACTAAGTCCACTTCGAAATCCAAATTGGTTGCCAGATAAAAGGTTATTTGATTCCAAATATTTAACAAGACGTTTATTGACAATTTTTTCTAGAAATTTTGAAAATGCTGTGGTATCGGTGTTATTTGGATATTTGTTTAGCCTCATTCACATACCATGTAATTTTTTTTATATGTATGTTGACTTAGACTGAAAACTACGATCTGTCCTCATCACTAATACTTTCTTAGTTAAACGATCCTCTTTTGTACAAAATTGTACAAAGTGTTGCAAAGAATTTGTGTACCTATTTATCTACGCTTCAATTGAATGTAGCAATGTATGAATAACTACATCTATGTCATGTATTGACGAATCTATTCATAGTTTGTACCATAAACATACTCATATTCTATTCTACTAAACTTAAAGCTAGATGGAACAAAACCGTTATTACAAGTGGTGGTCAAGAACTGGCAGACGAGGAGTGGGTCGTCCGGCAGCGAGATGGGTCGACGACATTGTACGAGTCGCGGGTTCCATATGGATGAGGTCTGCACAAGATCGACGCAGCTGGCACATTCAGAGAGGCCTATGCCCAGGAGTGGGATAGTGTGGATGATGATGGTGATGAAACGTAAAGCTTTCTTGATACTATTATGTAACTTGTAAGACATTTCTTATGAATAAATGACTTTGACTTTAATATGTACTTACCAAAGAAGCTGTAATGCAGAGCGGTGCCGAACTTGCTCTTGTCAGACATGTCGTTCTGGATGGTGGGGAAGGTGGAGGCGCCGCCGAACGCGAACATAATCGTGCCCATCGCCAAGAAGAAGTCCTGCCGAAGAAAAAGATAAAGATAAAAATTATTTATTTGCACTCAAAACATCGACGACATCGTCGAAGTCGAGGGTCCAACCTGGATGAGGTCTGCACAAGATCGACATAGATGGCACATACAAAGGGAGGCCTATACCCAGCAGTGGGATCCCAAAGGCTGTGGATGATCATGATGATGATGACTAAAAACATGATGTCATTTTCACAGTTGAAAAAGTATCTAAATAATAGGTAATATGGATTTATCAACAAATCGGAACTGTTAATTTAAGAATATTTAAAAACAATTTTACGTTTGGGGTCCTGTCTACTGCTTTAGGATTCCCTGTGTTGCAGTAGCCAGGGTTCTTCCACTGTTTTACATTACATTCATTATTGAAATTAAAAAAAGGGTTGGTCTATTCTGCTTCTGTCCTTTTTATACATTAAAACACAATATAAAAAAAACACCGCATTACCATACACTGTTGTATTGTTAAACTCAAAAACTAAGAAAGAAAGACTGATGGGATAACACTCAAATTGTTTGTACTTATCTGTAGTTGAAGATGTCACGAAAAAACATTTTGTATGATAAATATTTTAGTTTTAAGACGTTTCTTATTTTTTGATGATATTTGTAGTATTTTTTGATAACCATAATGGGTTTGCACTTTATTACAGTTTGCCTGGTGGTAAGCTGCGTATGTGGTCTTTACAGCAGCGTCTAAGATATTACATAATACATATAATATATGTAGTATCATGTATTGAATAGTGTACCTGGTTTATAATCCAACGCTGTTCCCTCACATCCTATAACGGCCCACACGGAGATATGTTCGATTTTCCACCTGACGCAGCTAACTGGCTATAAGCAGTCGTAATATACCTATATAGCCTACTTCACTACTTGATAATGCCATACGATTAAAATAAAAAAATAAGTGTACCTGGAAGCCATGGATGCCCCATCTGAAGGTGAAGGGCCTGATGTCGTTCATCATCTGGATGAAGTAGAGGATGCAGGCCACCAGAGTAGAACCGAAGGCAATCACGCCAGTCCACCTGCGGGAATAAAGGTACATTTTTATCTCTTCTAAAAAGAAGATCAAACGTTTAATATATGTAGGTTTTGGCTATTTGTCATTGGCTACAGATAAGCAGTCACTAGGTACACCATTTTAAAAGCTTTGGGGTGATATGAAAATGGCGATACTAGAGATATCCACTCTCATGGAATATTAATTCAGGATGTGTTAGTTCTTACTAATTTTGTAATTAGTAAAGTGGTCTAGGTGAACCCTGGAGACAGATTTTCGAACCATCATCTTTATATTAAATGACGCATTTGATACCGGATCCATGCAAGGGCCGAAATGTCATCATCATCATCTGCTTACAGTCGTCCACTTCTGGACATAGGCCTCTCCCAAGGCACTCCACTCAGTTCGATGTTGTGTAAAAGGTACCTACAACTATTCTATTCTGGCCACAATACAAGCCACATTGACTCAGCTTTGTAAAAAATACACGGAAATAATTTGTCATTTGAATTCATACCTTGACCCCATTCAAGTCCGACCCATCTTTTTGTAAGTCAAAATCTTCATCAAAATTCAGTTTTAAAGTAGCATCTGTGCGCTTATCATTCTACTTTGTTGTACACAACAGACTTACTGTATTGTGTTATCTTATCACGGTATGCAGATTCACAGACAATGGTGTCTTTTCTTGAAGATAGTTGACGAGTTGATAGATAAAACTTTGTTACATTTTATTGCTTCTAGCATTGTGTGTGAGGAACAATAGTTTTTTATGTTTAGGTAAACGAAGCTACGAGAGTTACTTCGAAAAAAATATTTGACTTCAGAGAGCGTTTTAGAATAATGTTTCAAGCCTACAATGTAAATGTTAATGTAACTTAATAATAATAATATTGATGAATAAAGCTTACAGCAGCATATTTATGTCGGATGTTTTTGAAATAAATAATTAATTCTATTACTAATCTGTTCATAATTTTTACTTCGGACTTTAGTACAATTCCCACCATTAAGTACTATTAAAAATAGAGAAAGATACCACTACTGGGCGCCACACTACTTTCAATAATTTTGGCCAGTCTATGTACTATAGTAGGTACTAGCGGACCCAACAGACTTCGTCCTGTCAGAAAAAAACGGCGGTTTTTAGGGTTTTACCAGCAATTTTTAGATTTTTTTCTCGCCGTCAAAACCATCCTTAAAGTTCAATAAACATTTTAAAAAAAAATGGCCAAATTGGTCCAGGCGTAGTTGAGTTATGCGCTTACCAATACATTTTGCAATTCATTTTTATATTATAGAAGATAGAACATAGAATAGATAGTAATGTGTACTTACTGGAAGTCCTTAGGAGTTCCAAAGAACAGAAGCGGCGTCATGGCTCCAGCGACGATGAGGTACCAGGAGCAGATGGTGAGGGTCGGCACCAGGCTGAGGAACACCTGGCCGATGATCTGCGCCGCCATCAGCAGGTACACCACGGAGGCCCCGAATAACGTCACGATGATTGCCATGGAAACCACCACGCTGTGACATCGGAATAAGGTGCTGATTAGCGTGGCACCTATCATTCGCTTTTAAATAAGTACATACAAGGGTTATTTGTAACGTTTGGTAATTCTCGATAAAAGAATTTCGTGCCCGGGCGATGAAGTTATGAGAAGGGTACCTAACTTTTATTTCGAAAATTTAGAGATTCCAACTTGTATTTTGAGGTTCCAAAGTTTATGTTGGCATTGCATGCAGTCGAACAAATGTGTATGTATCTACAATATATAGGTAGATCAAAATAATTGGCAACTTTTATAGCGACTTAATGTATGGTAATCGTTTCTGTGTTTTAGTATTTTTTCTATAGGTCTAAAAAGCTCTAGCTAAACTGGTTATAACTTGTTTCGGTCTTAAAATAGGTCATTGCTTGTATTAGAATAAAATCAAGAATCTGACCTCTACCAGTTAAAACCAGTCGTGAAATTAAGTACAGAAAAAAAGCTGAAAAAAACTAGAAATGTCATCACATTGAGGTAGGTAGAGAACATAATTAAAACTTATGTTAATTTTATTTGATACCAGCCACCATGCGGTCTGAGGTGGTTTGGATACCAGGTAATACCATTGGTAAATCTATATTAAATACTTACAATTGGTAAATCTATATACTTACTTAAAATTAGAAAACTAAATACTTACTTAGGCCAATTCTGTAACTTTTAATCATATTAAATAATTTAGTAGTTTTCTTGAATGAAAAAACGAAATGATCTGTAAATATACCCAGTGGGAATTTAGATTTACAGTAACAAAATACATGTGTATGTAATGTCAAACTAGGGGTGTCTTGCCTGAGGTATTAGAATGTTCAACATTAAAATCATGCGACATGAGTAGGTAAGACATGTTAAACTTCATACGCATAATAAACATCGCTTTTCTCAGGTAAACACAAACAAGAAATCGTGAACCCCCGCTGTTTTATTATGCTAATAGATTATTAATTTTACGTATCTTTAGCCCACTTAATGTATAAATGGAAAGCGCTTACCTAGAAGGATACTAAGTCGCAGGAAACACCTTTTTACTACTAGAGCCTGCTTGATGTTAATTGCTGCAGTCTAGGGTGTAACACGCATACCTAGAACTTAAAAGGTACCTATCTAGTTTTGAAGACCACTGCATAATATAACAACCTGATACTAACCTCCAAGTCCTGCCCAAGGTCTGGTCTGCGATGATGGCGTAGGGGTTGCGCTTACGGCTTCGCATCTCAGGGTCCCGGTCTTCGAGGATGGACCAGCAGTCGCCGAGCCTCTTGCCGCTGAAGGCAGCTACGACGCACATCAGTATGATGATGGGCACGCCGATCCAGCCTGGACAAGAGCAACCACTGCTATTAGTTATATTGTGGTGATATTTTTTTCTGGGGGTCATTGCTTGGTATCATAGTTGAAATGAACATATTTAATTTTAGAAACATACGAGTACTACATTTTCTTTCATACTGTGACGTAGAACCGTAGGTGTAAGAACTAAGTATTTTGTTAAATGTAGGTATGAGAACTCTTTTTTTAATTGTAGGTATAGGAACTCTTTTGTTTTTGTAAATAGGTTAGTAGGTTTTTTTACATGTTAATTTTGGCGGGAATGGGGAGTGGTGAAAAATAAAGGTTGCGAACGTTGTGCAAAATTAAAACGGTATATTCTTTCCTATCCCTGAACCCGCTTCCGTAACAATACTATTATGTACTTATATAGGGTTAACCTGGGATTATGTCATTGGGAATGAAAACAACTGACTTTTTAAATCCTACTACATTATCGTACATACTATTACTACTTATATTGTAAGAGACCGAAAACATGAAAATTAATGTTATGATATCTATAACAAGAATACTATGTTATCAGCCAGTAAAAAACAGACAATTTCTTAGTTACATTTTACGAAATAGTCTGACAAAAAAGCATTGTGTTATTGTCATTTTATAAATAAATAATTCCGTCACATCAAATAAAATCATGAAATTGTGTCTATTTGAGTTATCGGTATATCAAAATTCGCCTAGCTAAGCAAATTGTTCTTTCGCATATGCAAAATATTTTATAATACAAATGATAATGACTATATTTACATGCATTTTGAATACTTTTACACATGTAGGTAGGTACACTCGCGATTTGCCAATATCATAATATAAAGTAACTAAGTATACATAATATACACAGGGAATACAGTACATAAATAAGTAGGTTCAAGTTACTTATTTTAGTTTATACTTATACCAAGATATATCGTTAAAACAACTTAAAGAAAATCATTAGATATATAAAAACAAAATTTAAAAGATTTTTTAAGTACCCCATGTGATATCTAGATTCAGTTAAAAGGTACAGATCACTTACAAATATCTCTCGAGTGTTCACAATGTTACATGTTTGCATAAAAATACTACATAAGGTACAATATTTTGTTTCGATTTTAATCGAAAGATGACCAGTAAGATTACAAATCTTATAAAGAATTCGGCAAAACGAGTTTGTGTCGTCAACGTATGATATTAATATTTTTTAAATCTTTAAAATATTTCTATGATAATAGAAACATCGAAATTTTATATCTTTAGCTAGCGACTAGAGTGACGACATGACATGTCTTGATATTTAATATTAATTTTATTATGCTGATGGGCCTCCTGTTTAAATATTTCTGACAATAAATTAAACCGGAGTTATTAAATTCAAACCCAGTGTACTTACTGGACTTTTTTAAGGAATCTTTTTTTGTAAATCAGCTGAATCGGTATCCAATCACACAGAACTCGGAACTTTGCTAAGAAGAACAACAAAATGTAAATAAATGAAAAGCATTTCTTTCCTAGCTTATCTTGTAGAAACATACATAATACATATACATACGAGTACTCGTAGGTGTTTTATCTACTCGTATCTACATTCATAATTTAATAGTTTAATAACAGATATTTATTAAAAATAGTAATATATTTAGCAGGATATATTTATGATAAAGATCTTTAAAATGATTAAAAATTAGTTAACACAATAATGATAAAATAATTATGTTTTATATAAGGACTCCAAAGAATCGAATTAAAAATCTGTCTTAGCTGGAAACAGATATTAATGACCTGATTTACCTTGAATATACAATTTTGATAGGCTTTTCATAAATTATAGTTCATGACATATATAGTTGGACACGGCTGATGTTGTTCATTGATATTATTCCTATAAGTATTTAATTTAAATTTTATAACTGCGATATCATGACAATATCTGTCATCCGGCCTAGGAAACCGTCCTGTGTAAATAGCACTTTTTATTGGCATAAACATATATCCCATATCTAACTGAAAATTTTGGTAATTGCGAACGACAGTTGAGGCCGTTAGATGAGCTACGGGTCGACTATTATTAGATGCAAATAGGAATAAGTAGTTGATAACAATAGCACTAAAATCATGTGATTTTGTTAAAATCATAACCAAAATGTAGAAAATCTAACTATGATGCAAACTGCGACACGTGTTAAAAAGTTGTTTATCTAAAGCGTTTCAAAATGATTATTATAATTAAACAGGTTTCTTTCAAACGAGTTGGCTCGTTAAATGTTGAATCGATCGCCAGCCGGGAAGTTAAAAAATAGTTTGCTATTTAGCATATTTTTTTTATGAAAATCGAAGTTTATTTTTATCTTCAGAGCACCGACGGGTCTGGAATCTTTATATTATGCATCGACCGGTTTGTTATATTTCGTATGTGAATAGTGGTTCACAATACAAAGTTTTTGAAAAAAATCCTTTGATCGAATTTGCTACTAACTAGTTTTCGTTCGTAGTTTTGAATAATCAATACTTTTCAGTATTCCAGAACGAGAATAGAAAAAAAAAACCTTAGAACATTCTTTTTTTGTATTTAACAAATTATAATTATTCATCTGGGGCTTCGATCAATGATCGAAGATCTGGGGCATATCACAGCACAACCTAAATCAAACTAATCATTTTTTTTTCACTAAGCTGTGTTACCATAATTCGTTTCAAATAGCCACTAAATTGTTACAAACATCAGAGGGATTGTTACGCAACAGAGTAACCTTGCTGTTGCCACGCCGCTCCCACGAGTTTAAGTCGGTAAGTTGTGGTCATTCAATAAATAAGGGCTATAAAGTTAGTTCTCTGGCTATATCTTCTTTTTGAATGAATGAACTGTAGCATTTGAATGTGTTTTGAAGATTTTGTTCTACATGTTACTTACTACACATTTAAACTAACTTAGAAACTATAAACATGTGCCCCGTTCTAAGGCTGTAAGGCCGTCTTAAGTACTCATGTATCATAATGTGGAATGTTCTTATTGAAATTGTTTAATCTTACTAAAACACGAACAAAAATACAAAACAAGAAATTGTATTGTTTCATTATCTTCAAGAAGTAAAAAGTCATCAAAATCCGATTTGGTTTATCATTGGTGAACAAAGAAATTATGGCAAAGTTACGGAAAATTCCAAGCTCATAATTTTGGAGAGTTAAGCCAATGGTAAAGGTAGCCCGTATGAAGGCGATGACACAGAATAGGTACTAGTTGCAACCGTGAGGCCAGTCACCTGATACCATGCGAGTTCCTACTGTAGGTATTTCTATCACATATTCTATGACCGCCAACGCGTCGCTCAACTAGTTTCCAAACCTCGGCCAGAGCTCAAATACTTCATCTTGCGTCTCTTTCCAACTAAATCAAACAGAAAGAGACAACGAAAAGTAAAATTGAAACAAGAATGCCTCAAAGTGTAACATTTAATGAGCTAGCCGAATAATTTTAGACAATTTTTTTGTGTATTCATGTAGGTACCTAATATTTACAAGGTCTATGTTTTTGTTTGAGGCAATTTTTCAATTTGCTGTGATTGAGCGGATCTTTACAGAACCTGACAGAATGAGATAGCTGTGATGGTTTGACGATAGATATAATGTGGAATAGTATGGCATGATACTAACCATCAGGCACGTTATTTGCTCATCTTATATTTAGGTCAGCTACGCTTCAAAAAAGTTTGTGATGTTATTTGTGTATAAATTAATATAAAAATTTAATTACAAACCTGAGAATGTGATCACTAAATATGTATTTATTAATCTATGCATGTCAAAAAAAGATCAACGAGCCACTTTTTCTATCTCCTGATGTTTTGACTGCGTCTAACAAAGTGGAACTAAGCAGATATTGAATTGTTTATCAGATTTGATAAATAATCTCCAAGTAAATCTGGTACATTATTATAAACTATTTTATCTACACTAATGTTGTAACATTCTACTTATGTTTCCAATACTTGACTTATAATTACTACTGTTATAGCGCAGACAACAAAACACTCAATTTAAGCAATTTCACATGATGGTATAATATCCACATCGATATCGTAATATCTCATTATAACATCAATAAAACGCGACCAACCTGATTGCAGGGCTAATCAGGTTGGTCGCGTTTTATTGATCATTGCTCTCATTGGTTAGATTTTAATGGCGGCAAAATCACTGTGACTAGGTATACACGTACGCGTGAATTTAATTTAATAAATTAAGTTAGAATGTTACAACATTAGTGAAGATAAAGTAGTGTATGCAACTGCATATAACACGGGTATTAAAACACTCGTTACTATTATGAAATTCGCTGCGCTCGTTTCATAAACTCACACTCTTCTTTTAATACCCTTCATTATATGACAGTTGCATAAACTACTATAACGCTATTGGAATCACTTATTTCACGTTAAAACATTTACGTCTTCAACATTAATATGCCAGACGCTATAAATATGGAGTAGAAATATTAGCACTGATAAGATCTGTGCTTTAAGCTCAGATTGAAGATAAGAACTGGTCGAAAAGGTCGTCAGATATGTTGATAGACCAGACGGATTTTTAATTCTCATCCTCATAAATGGGAGCTACTAGTGTAATAATGAACATGATGATCACTATACTTACATCAATGTATGTAAAAAGTTTTATTTTAATTATTATAACACTGGTATGTCCAAATCTAAATATATAAAACTTAGTACGTACATACTCACATAGTGACAATATAGACGATGTAATAACTTTTCTATAAAATTTATCTGCGTCTTATAAGTGTTGTTTAAATGTATATTTATAGGGGAACATAAAGTATGGCTTTAATAAGTACCATAGATAAGGCTAGTTATTTTTTTCAAATTACCACCTTTTCTATAGCTCAAATGTCTAGTACAACATATTTTAAGCTGCAACTTACAAAATGTGTATTAAAACAGTATCATAATAAAACGAGCCATGTGTAACTTTATATGACATATTTTGCGAACTACAAAATCTAATAAAAGGTTTTGTGGCTGTGTGTATATTTCGAACTAATATTGTATTTATACACTCAAAAAAATCTCTGCCCATAGATTCAAATTATGGTCATATAAAAAAACCGGTCTATTCATGTAGAAGATGAAAAGTGACAGATTTATAATAATTATAGGTTGGATACTTCGAGCATCAATCAGAGTTGGATAAGATACGTGGTTTGACAGATTGATGCGAAAAAGTTATAATAATCTTCTTTTAGCCTTTCAAACTTGGACCATAAGCTAAATTTTTGATTCGTAATACTAATAGAAGGTCTTTTCCGTTTGGGTTTCAGATAAATATTAGTGCTCCTCACCGGTCCCATAGGAAGTGGTTCTTATTTTCACGTTACTAGTTACGCGACAATATCTACGTAACGCAGTGAATGTAAGATTAGGAGTATCGAATTACAAAGTTACGAACTATCGAGGTCAGGTCACACGCTGGTGGGTACACTGGCTTTCAGGAAGAAGCAAGCATATATTATTTTAAAAACTCACTGCCCATATAAAAAACACGTTTTCTATAATTATGTACTTACATGCATCTCTCAGCAGCATCGTAGTAGTAAGCTCACAATACTAAGTTAAAAGACTAAAGTCCACTTGCAAAGCGAAACTTAAACACTATTAGACGTTTTAGTAGATAATCTAGTCGCTAAATGCGTCCGTAGTGCAAGTGGATCTAAGATAACACAAAAAATAAAATCGCAACTGCAGTTACCTACACTTTTCTTTATCATTAACAATTTACACGGAAATAATTAGTGTAAACAACTCCAGCCATTTGACAAATAATATCTGAATCTATTTGATCGTTAGTAATAGAAGTAGGTAAGTAGATTAAGAAATAAAGTGTTAATGAAATGATGTCATATTATTAATATTTTTATTTTGTATTTGCGTAGTGGCTTTTTTATTAGATTGCGCAAACAAACTCTTGGTAGAAAGCATATGTATAAGCATCGTGTCAATCGCACTATCTTTGAAACACCTGCAAATTGTTAAAAAATATAATAATATTATAACAAGTGATATTATCTGAGTTTGTATTGTGTTCTTTCACTTATTTATTTATTTTACGTATTCTTGTACACCGCCTATTTATAATTCTAAATCCGGTCCATCCAAAGGTTGCCTGGAAGAAATCGCCTAAGGCGATAAGGCCGCCCAATGTGCATTAAAATAGTTTTTAAATTTCTTTCATCGTGTAATTTTTTGGTGTGCATTAAAGAAATATCTTATCTTATATTTTCGTTCTGCATCTATTTTATGTGTACTGATGATGAAGTATAAATCTAAGCAGGAGTGTTATTGGATATCTATATACATTATATATTGGATATATATATATCTATCTACTTAGTACATCAGTCTGACGGCAATACACAGAGCACACATTTGAAATCCAAAACTTGTGTGTATCGGTAGCTAAAAGTTTCCTAAACTCTTTCCTATAGTCTCAATTCAAATAAAAGTATACAACGTCTCACCCTAAGGTTTTTACATTGCTTGATGGTTATGACGAACAGACAGGATATATTATATACTTACTAAGTACAATGCAGTGAATATCGATGCATTATTGACCATCCCTTCTTGAGAACTGCTTTTTACAGCTTGATGTTAGACCACAGTTCGAAACTGTGTTCACAGATGTTATATTAAACATGTGGTGAAATGACTCTATTTTGTAAAATAAGGTACATAGTGTTTTTCTGATGATGAGGGGTATCTTACCGGTTTTGACGAGAGCTCTAGGCAGCGCCAGTACTCCGCTGCCAGCCATCTCTCCGGCCACGAGAAGGGCCGCCGCTTTCATCGACAGACCGCCTGATTCGCTGCCATTCTTCTCTACGCCCTGCATATATCAGAACATACTCGTTACAGTGAGTTATCATTTATCATAGCTTTAGAAACTCGACTAAATTCGCAACAAATATAAAATTTTAATTAATCGAATAAATGCTGGAGGCCATATCTGCCTACATTTTATAACATAAGTATGCCCTAAGCGTATCAAGTAGTAAATCTTATCTCTATACTGATGTTTCAGTCCAATGGTATTCAAGATTCCTTGGACTAGTTTCACATCAAACATCTAGGTTCTTCAAATGGCCAACCGCATAAGGTAGCTAATGTCGACTATCATAGGACGAAAAGTAGCAATGATCCTCGTAGGCAAGATTCCAGGGAAATGGCCCAGGACGTCAGAGAATGACGTGGCTAGACGACATTAAGAAGTGGACAAAACTGAGCTATCTGCATCTAAAAGAAGCAGCATGGCTTCGCAGAAAATTTTGCCAATTGACCTCCAAACTTTTATATGAAGATAGAGCCCGATGATGATGATTCCAATGGTGACATCCATCGATGGATGGATGATCTAATACTGATCCCAGTATACGTTATAGTATGTGGACTTACGGTTGTCTATATTGTAATGTTTAATATACATACATACGTATTTAAAGAATGTGACAAATTTTTCGTTACTACATTTTGCCATATTAAACTCTTTAATCATGTTATAAGTGACAAAATCATCATCACGTATACAACATCTCATAATGATGTCTATTTTACATAACTTTATTTACAATAATAAAATATATTTATATATTTTACATATACATATGTACATTATATATGTATGGTCTGATTTTGATCGTCCGTAGAATGCGGTTGATATCACGTCAGCTTCAACAATATTTCGACTAGTTTCCACCTAATGAATATATAATATATTCTATTCGATGAACATATATTCCGAACATAATATTTTTACTAGTTCTGCGTGCGGTAGACCTTACGTCGAGTAAAAAATCAATTGTATTGGCAGAGACTGAAAAAAGCGAGCTGCACCATTATATTATAAACAGTCATATAAACTAGTAAAATGTTAGTATTTAAAATAATCTAACCGCGTCAGACATTCTAAATTGTATTTTTAAAATGTAATTGCCTTTAGTTCAGATAGGTTTTTACTTAAGTCCAGTTAGTTTTGCTGTTAGTTTCTTTTGTTTCAGTTACAAATATGTATACTATCAAACAAATTATTTGTATACTTGTATGTGCGGGCTGACGAAATATTATTTATTCGATTGTTGCAGAGACCCTTTATTACAAGGCCAACGCATTTTGAACAAGTTACCATTCTATTAAACTTTACATTATTTTAAGCAGTCAAATTATTTTTTTGAAATCTATCGAGGCCGATGAATATTAAATTAGATATGTTTTTATAACTAGTGATCTAGACTTCTGGGTTATTACTGAAGGTTATATTCATATTTAATGGCCGTTAATTTAACCTGAATATTTTTAAGGCGAATTTAAAAAAAAAAGATGGCTACATAAATTATTACAAAAAAACCGAAACTTATTTTTTACATAAATAATCTGTTGTAAACGTAAGTAAGTATCTCGTCATTTAACTACCATAAAATTTATTTCAAAGAAATCATAAACCGACTTCAATTGTTACTAAAAAGTTAATAAATAATTTATTTTCATTTTTGCGACTTCAAAATTCAGAATTGGAAGTAAAAGAATCTATCAAATTATTGAAACTTACAATCCTATAATTATCCTCATTGAAATTCGTAATATTTGTTGTCGGTGCCAGTCGTATATAAATAACTCCTTTTTTGAAGTCGGTTAGAAAGTAAGTTAAGTAAGTTAAGTAAGCACATGTTAGTATGAATACAAACCTCACGACAATAGTAATGCAAATGTTTGTTTGGGTGACTTGTACTCGTATGCCTGGATGTTATCTGCGAACTATATTTGGTATATAGTTTCTGTTTGTATTCGTCTAGAATACACATACACAATAGCTTACAAAAAAAGGAACTACGATAATGTGGTGCCTGTAGGTAAGTATCCCATTTGCCTTAGCTGCATTGTGCTTATCATCGTGACTCAAAGAGAGGAGGCCTATGCTCAGCAGTTGGTCCATATGAGTTGATGCCGATAACGAAATAGATGTAGGTAAATACTAAATGTTTCTGCTTGGTAATTTCCAGTAAGCAGTCGTTTTAGTTTCTTGGGACAGAGAACTTACGAGAACATACGATTATACACCACAATATATTATCTACCAAATGCAACCATATTACTTGAGTAAAACGAGTAGGTACCAAACACCAAATAATATGGATGCTCCAAATATGTGCTTCTAAATTAAGAAACAATAAGTCCTCTCTAAAAGTTATTTATTAATTTAAAGTTAGTTTTAAAAAATACCACGTGTCGTCCTGATAGCGCTTGAAACTAAATAACAATAAATTTATCTAAATAGGTATTTAATTAATAAGATATATAATCTTTATTATTATCTTAATGTACTTCAATAGAAAAAAAATGTAACACTGCTCATGGTCAGAAAACATTCGCTTAGCATACATTTTTACCGTTAGACTTAAAAGCTTCTTTTGCGTAATTCCATCAAGCTTTAAGCTTGTATAAAATAGGTACTTTGCACAGGTGTTAGTGATGATTTAGTAAGCTTAATTTTAATTACTACATCGCATTTCATAGTATGGTGTAATAGGTAAAAAATAAACTTACAGTTTTGCCGACAAGAGGGGTAGTTTCTGAAGCACTGCCGGTCGCAGGCGCCGCCGCTTCGCTGCTTTTCTTCGACATTTCGCTCCTAAAATTAACCAAAATCGATTAGAAAAATTAGTTACACACCAACGCAGTCTCCCACGTCTATCGAATATCTATTCCCCAAAAAACACGCCACAAAAAGTATGTTTAAGAAACCGGAATGCTTACAAACTGGTTTTGTTTTCGGCCCTTATCTATTTTATGTCGAGTGTTCAAGTGCAGAGTCGAAACGATGTCTCGTTAAGGAATTTAGAACCCTACGATTGGATGAAATGAATATCCGGCTGGTCAATAGCGTAATTACCGCTCGTATGGCTTACCGCTTGGTATCGTGGAAGAAAGTATCTACGCGTGCTGTCTGTGAGAGCTCTGGGGCATCACTGGCGGGCGGCGGGCGGGACACTGTCTCGCCCGGCACCCGGCGACGCGACCACAGTACAGTGCAACGATATCACACAGTAGAATAGAAGTCTCTTTGTAGACTTTACAACACACATCTGTCAACCACATATTACCTTAGCTCAAAATTCAGATTAATTTATTTAGCAAATATAACTTTATTCAAGGCCACTTTGCCCATTTTTATTTGAAATACTTGCTTTTTCCCCGCGTTATTATATGTACATATAAACCTCTATCTATTAAAAAACTGCATCAAAACACAATGTGTAGTTTTAAAGTTGTAAGCATACATACATATTCTATACAGACAGACTCGGAAAGCGACTTTGCTTTATACTATGTGGTGATAATAAATTCTAAATTATTCTGTTCTTAACTTAATCTAAGCCTTCACACAGTTAACAATCATGACGAGCGTGTTTTACAGCGAGAAACCAGTCTTGTTAAGAATTGTAATGAACGTCTCACAATATTTTTATGGACAGACCCTTTTCTTAAAAAAGAAATTGTTTGAACTGTTACCTAATGCTAATTCATCCGTGAAGGAATGGTCGACGGGCAGGTAGGTAGGCATCTACAAATAATAATATCTAAGGTGACGTCGGAAGCCTAATCGCTGACTTTAAGTAATTGTTACTTGTACATTGCTGGTTGGAGGCCAGAGAACAGATTCAATGCCTTATCTATGTAGCATTCGATACTGAAGTGTATGTGCATCTGTGGCAAAATGACTATGTGTGCGTAAGTCATGTCTTTTCAATGCATGTAACATCAAATTCCTATTAATTCATTTTACATTAAGCTAAGGTTCTTGGTTGACATTTTTATTGTATTATAAGTAATGTTTCCTGACACTGTCACAGAAAACAGAAATGTGATCTTCGATATTTAATATAGGGTTTACTAAAAAAAATATTAACCTACCGGTTTTGATATAAATTTGTCCACAGATTTGGCATTAAGTAATTTTTATATATTAAGTTTTATTCTCGTATTATTTGGTTATATTTCAGTACATTTTCAAAATGTTATGGTTAGATATGTATAAAATATATGTACAATAGGTGCCTAAGCAATGAAGTTGGGTTTATTTATTGAAATTAGGAATGATAAAAAATACTTGGTACAACCTGCCTAGTCCGATTAACAGTCAAACAGCACAAATATAAAAATAATTAGGCCTTATTTCTTGTCCATAGCGTAATATTTATAGAATCCGTTTTGGTAAGAAATCTGTGGAGAGACAGCCATACACATACATACAGTCACAAAAAATAATTTGACACTACTGTTTGAAGCCTTTATATATTACACTATTTTTTATTCCATTTCTAACAATAATCCCTAATCACAAACATATAAATCTAATTGATTAGGTACTTTTGAAAAAATTGCTAAAATAGATTTTGCTTGAAAAACGTTTAGGAAGGCGAAGACTGAAGAACATTTAATAGATAAAAGGATTGAGGCATAACAACCCGATAGTCCTTCGATGAGGGTAACTTCCTTCAAATGACATTGTGTTGTAATTACAACAATATAACATACACAAAACTCAACAATGTAACACAAATTTAGTTCAGAAATCTATTCTCTGGCCTTTAAAAAAAGGTAGCTAAAAGATGATGGCGACTCTCATTCGAGAAGAGGAAAAAACTGCCGAAACATTAACTATATATTTACACATAAACTGAAGATGGTCGAAAGCCTGACCATTGAAGACATAAATAAAATGTTTGGATATACTTAGAATTGATAACAGAACACGTTCCAACAATTGACAGACTAATTTTTGTTTGTTTATCTGTTTATCGCAAAAACAGCAGAACAGATCTTCATGATTTTCATGTAGGTCCCAGAAGTGTCATTGGCTACTTTTAATCCCGAAATCACGCGAGCAAAGCCGCGGGTGTCCACAAGTAGTCCACATATAACATATAATGTTGAACTGACTGCCCCTATTTTTTACGAAGTCACAGCTTTAATTAGAAATTACATTAGGAAAATTTATAAAGACAATCCTATCATGAAAAACTAGCTGACCGCATTACCACAATAAACGGTGCAATGATTATTTATTTTGTTTTAGTTTACTACATCTGTCACTAATTAAAAAATGACTAATTCTGTCATTATATTTGGGCAGTTAATATTTTCTTTGCACATCAATATGGGTGGTTGCGGTATAACCGGCTTTATACGTAGTATTACGTAGGCTATTAGGTAGGTAATTAAAACGAGCATCATGTTATAATTATAGATTTAATTTCTTACAATAATGGTGTAACTTAATAAGCAACCGGTCAATTGTCACAAACCAAGCAATGGCCCTGGTCAGGTCCTAACTGATATAGTTTAGGCGATCTCTTCTGTATACAATAATATTATATATAATTGATAAAAATACATTTTGAAATAACATACATAAATTTGATGGTCAATTCATTGTTAAAATATCTGTTTTTTGAATAAATTTTGTTTTTTATTTTTAACATTTTTGCTTACCGTATTAATCATAAATACATAAATCCTCTCATCTAATATGGTCCAATTTATTTATTATTCCGAGGACAAAAGAGAATACTAATTAAGACTACATTTTAGTACCTTAGGTATACATGTGTACTTCACAAATAATGCAATTTATCGTTCACTGGTATTATCTATTTAACATAAATTCAATAAAAGTACCTATTTGTACACATGGGCTTAAAAAAGTTTCATAGAAGTTATACTACAATTTTATTCAAACAAAAAGAAACTCAATATTGAAACTAAAACAATTATCAAAATCCTAAAACACATTTAGCTAAAATTTTAAGTGCATAATTGTCTAAATCATTGTGTGATTTGGCAGAACACTAATCTTTCTATGAGCAATCATTCTTATTTCAATCAACCCGAATAGGTTTCTCCTAGGCAAAAGTGCAACATCTTAGACTACAGTGGTGCTTAACATCAGGTAGGCTGTAGTCAAACGTTGGTCTATTTCGTGTTAAAAAAACTCAATGGCCTAAATGGGTAAGAAGTGCAAACTATAGTTATTTCACGATAAAGTGCATTATTAGTGAACGTTGTATGGCAGACCATGCTCGAGTTTGGGCCCATTGACAATACTCTGGCATTCCTTATGTTAGTCATAGTGGCGCATAAACATTATTGTTTGGAGGTTTGAGCGCTTTCACGAAAATTTTCAACAAGAGATGGCGCCACTGTAATTTTTATATCCGTTATAACGACTGATTTTGTGTTTATTAATTCTACGCTTTATGATAACATTTTATTGTAGCACATAACGGCACGGATAATTCACACTCCACAGTGCTAGCCTACTGTGCGAACGAACTTAGACTTTTCCTTAGAATTAATCAATTTCGTTAACTGTGATTATAATTGTAATAGTTGATTTGGATAGATATTTGTCTTTAAACTGAAACGTTGTTAAAACACAATACACTTAAATATCAGGGAACTATTCCATCAAAAATGGTATTATCTAGTAGGTATATCAGGTCTTATTGAAGAGGCGCCATCTGTGGTTGCAAATGTCCATGCAAAGCCTCACAATACGGTCCTTAGAAAGAATAGAGTGTGCGCGGCTACTCTCTTATCAGGTACTTTGTTTATGTGCTAAAACTAATTTAATAGGACGGTGCAGGGCTCAAGATGTCAGCAGGGCAGTAGGCATCGCGCCAGTACGTACCTACCAGTACAATTATTATTTACATTCTTATACAATTTTCTTATTAACTAAAACGTAAACCTAATTAACGAGTTTCATTTACGTGGAGATACAATGAGCAATAAATTAATGAATTTGTGTGATGTGGCACTCGATAGCATACCTAATGCTGTTATATACATATACACACGTCAGCGGGCTGTGACGTCTCGCGGCGAAATGATCAGGGACATATTTACAGAGAGATATTTATATAATGTAGGTACGTAGGAGAGACACTGCCGGATGTAGAACTACCGATCACAAGGATCCGTACAGAATCAACCAATATACGAGTACATACAATAAAGTTCATTTGTATAAAATTACATCAATGGAAGAGATAATAAAGGTATTCACAATACATAAAGTTAAGTCACTTAAACTTAAGTCCCGCTAAGAGTCAAAAAGTAAAAGTAGAGTGTTGGATCCTTGTGGTGGGTAAACATCGGAGGCACGGCAGCGCTCACGTGTTGGGCACGAGTCCCTTGGGCTTGATCATCATGGAGGCGCGCTTGAGGGTGTAGTCCCAGCCGCGCCAGCGGAACCACACGATACCTGGAATATATACAAATACACTAAATTTATTATACTATATTAATAGATAGATAGATAGAGAAACTCTTTATTGTTGACACATATTAAAAACAAATTATTATCTTATATATATAAGTGTAGTCTAGTGCCACAAGCAACCTTTGGCTGGAGAGAAATAAGTATACTGGAAAAAGAAGAATGTGGTGTACAACAAAAAGGAAATAAGAAACAGATTTTTATTACAGATTATTTAATCTAATTATTACATACTTCTTCTTCTTCTTATCGAATGAGAGTGGTTAAATCTGGTGTCGAGAGTTTATCAAGCAGCCCTAAGGGCCTCTGACATGGCTTAAGGACTGTGTACTAGACAGGCGGGGCCTACAATTTAACGTGTCATTCGACCCACGGAAGCGCCCAAAATGGAATGCTACTTTTTGTCAGTCAGCATTAGCTTATTAGGCCTAGATGGCGCTGGCTAATATGTCCTGAAAATATGTTAAATGTAAAAAAACATGTTTTATTATACCTAGGTATGTTCCTATTCCTATGTTCAAACAACCTTACTGTAAAACCCTTTTGAATGTTGAAATCGACATATCATTTGTTTTCTAAAATGCCATTTTTTATTACATTTTTCGGTATTCATTTATTTACAACTATTTTTAAATATTTTTACATTATATGTATGTAAAAAAAAAATATCATAAAAAACTTAAAACTAGTGATGCCGCCGGTAACGAGGCAGGACTCAAGCTACCGGTGGTAGAGGCTATAAAGACAGGAACCTCAGGACAATACGCGTCGTGTCACGGATCACTGCTTTCTGTGTCTGGCCCTTAACCCACCCTTCCAATAAGAGCTTCTTAAGGTGTTGATCGAGGCTCTTCGCTATAAGACCGTTCACCGAAACGATCATCGGGACAATAATCGTCGAATCAACTTCCCACATGGCGATAATCTCATGTGCCAAGTCAAGGTACTTGCTGAATTTGTCCTTCTCGGCCTTCACGAGATTCTCGTCATGTGGTATGGTGATGTCAACAACAACTGCCCGGCGCTGGGGTCGGTCCACTATCACGATATCAGGCTTCGTGATAATGGATCGGTCCCAGTAGAGCAATGCACGACCATTTTCGAGAACTGGCTCTGATACATACTGATAGTACGGTAGCTGAGACTCAACAAGGCCATATCGAAGAGCAAGTTGCTGGTGGATGATCCTGGCTACTAGGTTATGCCTGTGCAAATACTCGCCGTTAGCTAGATGAGAACAACCGGAAATTATATGCCTGAGTGACTCTCCGGGACATGCTCGACAAATGTCGACCGTACCGTCTTTCAGGATAAATATCCGATAATTGTTTGTCATCATAACTTCGTCAGCAATTACACAAGCAAAACCTTCGGTTTCCCCAAAGAGGTCTCCGAAACGTAGTCAGTTTACTGATGCCAAGAGATTCACATCTGGCCCAGTAACGGCCTGATAGAACCTCCCGTGCAGCTCTTTGCTCTTCCATAACTCCTTGCTTTTCTCCTCAGTTTTCATTCGCCATGGAGAGCGGAGTTAGGCCTTTGTCGACAACAACAACATCGCGATGTATCCCTCACTCATTGTTGAGAAAATAATCCCTAAGATTGCACACCTCGCGGTTGTGAAGGGTCTTAGCGTTTAAAAAGCCACGACCCCCCACTTTCCGCGGGAGGTACAACCTTATTACAGTTGAGCGTGGGTGTAACATGCGATGCAACGTAAGCTGTCGACGAACCTTTCTATCCAAGGCGTCCAGCTCAGTTGGAGTCCACTTCAGTATGCCAAAGGAGTATATCAGTAGAGGCATCACCCAACCATTGAAGGTACGCACCTTATTACCCCCAGACAAAAGGCAGTTAAGTACTTTTGTCAAGCGACAAAAGAAGCGCTCCTTCACCGATCGCTTGATGTCCACCACTGATTTACCCAACGACTCTGACATACCAAGGTATTTGTAGGTTTCACCTTCGGAGAGAGACCTAAGCTGAGAGTCATTGTATCAGAAAGTTGTAAATTCGGTGAATTTACAACTTTCCATTGCTGCACATGCATGACCGCACACTTATCTACACCAAACTCCATCTTGATAGCGGTACTGAAAACCTGCGTGGTTTTTAGTAGCGTCACCAAGTCAGAAAGTTTCTTTGTAAACAGCTTGATATCATCCATGTACAGCAAATGATTAATGATCTCACCCTGTCTCTGAAGTCGGCAGCCTAACCCTGTATCCTTCGACAAAGTGCTGAGAAGATTCAGTGCCAGGCAAAACCACAATGGGCTCAAACTGTCACCCTGGAAGATTCCTCGCTCAAAAATTATTAATAAGTGTTAATATTATAAGAATTTGTGTGTCCAATAAACATTTTTATTTATTTATTTATTATTTATAAACATTTTTTATGTTTTTATTGTGTGTACCTTGCCGCGCAGTCAAGTCCTGCGGGTCATGCAGGTAGAGCCCGTTCAGGCCTCGGCCGCAAGACTTCCACCACCAGCCACCCTTCAGCATGCTAGCGCAATTCAGCGAAGACCGGTCGTTGTCTCTGAAACACAAACAGAATAAATTAATTTGCCAAACAAATATAAGTCTAAATGAAATGTAATGATACGAAACTATATAATTATCTTGTGTCTGACAAAAGAGAAGGTTTGTGGATTGGTGTTTATGTATGACGATGGCTTTAATTCTGTTTATCATATTTCTGTTGTTGGAAATGCTGTGTTTTCTTGAATTTCCAAAAGTTGGGTGGAAGTACGAAAATTAAACCATTGGCCTCAGCTACCGTAACGCTACAGTAAACCAGTACCAAAGTAAATCGGTTTCCTCGAGATGTTTTCCTTCGCCATTAACTGAGTGCAAATAACTAAAAAAAAACAAGTTATTGGTGTAGGGCCAGATTTAAACCAGGGTGCATCTGAATGAAAAGCAGACACTTTACCCGCCGAGCCACACTCGATTCTTACTAAAACTTTTTTTTAGCTTGAACAAGTACTCCGTACTTGCTGTGAGAAAGTGTTCTAATAAATATAATCCTCACCTGTTATACGTGGAGAAGGGGCTGTTGTTGGAGCCGTACCAGGGGTCGTTGAGTGAGTCGCCAGCGTTGCCCTCGTAGCCATCTATCTCCAGCTTGTAGTACTCGCCTTCTGAGTAGATCTTAAAGTGGGAGTACTGCGCGTATCTGAACATGAATACAATAAAAGATTTACAATTGAAACGGTCAAAAATTTTCAAAACTATAATGTTTTTGAGAACTCTGGGTTATTTCATTGTTCGACTTATTTCTATTTAATCTGAGAGTCAGAGAGTGAGTATTGGAGACCTTATTTCGGGGTCAGTTAATACAGTTCGATCGCTACGAAAAGACAAAAAATGCTTTAGATTTTAACATGCCTGTGGATGTGGACAATTGAACTGTTAATCAATATAAGGGTATATTGATTTACGTTTGATGATCGATGATTTCAATATCAAAATATCTTTATTTACATAAACTTAAGCTAAATGTACAATGCCAGTGTAGATTTTAATCCTAGGAATACATTGCAATGATATTAATATATTCTTCAAGTTATAACACTCATCAAGAATTTAGAGCTAGGTATTTTTAAGAAATTGTGTTTAAAGTGGTGGTTACAGTGTTCTATTATTTGAAAGGGATTTATTACAGATTTATGTAAGCTTATTTTAGAATTTGCGTTACATTTATTGAAACTGATGAGAAGGTGATTAGAGACGCTTAAGAACCGTCGATATATAACTTACTCGAAGAGTTTTCCCAAACAGGGTAGAAGACTGATTGGGCGGTAGCTGGTAGGGTCCTAGAAGTCTTTGCCGGGCTTATGGATTGCAATTACCTTTGCGACTTTCCATAAGCTCGGGAAGTAACACTAAGGGCAAGGCAGGCGTTAAATATCTTTGTGATAAGCACCAGGCACTTGCGTGAGAGATTCTTGACCAAGATGTTGGATATGTTATCCATACCAGGGGCTTTAATTTGGCAATATGCTTTTTAACCTCAGAGGGATGGACCATACCACAACCAGCATAGGAACTCAGTGAATCGTTAAAATTCAACAGAGTTGGCCACAACCATTTCTTTGTCACTAATCCAGTCGTGGGTAAGTAACATATTGCCTAAGAAGGCTTTGGCCGATGTGTCACATTCCGTCTTATTACAAAACGCGGTTTAAATATTAGTCCAGGATTTTGAAAATAAAAAAATGTGTTCATTTTGTTCAAACATCACATACAAGCAATCAAAATGTCAACAAAAATTGGAACTTTGATTTAACATTGGTACATTTTGACAGTTTGATAATTATGACAGTAGACAGTCAATTTTCGAATAACTAAAACGGACTTGGTCTAGACTTATATTTAAACCACGTTTTGTAATAAGGTCCATTGGGTTTGTTGGTCTGAGGTCAAGGAGCCATCAGTAGTGCGGAGGGCAGGGATTTTGGTTGAGCCAGGAGACCGTACACTATTCACGAGCCGCCACAAATCATTTCCGGGATTATCCACTTTGTTAAGCTTGGCATGCCATTCCTTATCGCTATTAAATTTTATTGCCAGTTCAATATCACATTTCATTTTATTATATTTACGGCATATTGATGTTTGGTTATGTACCTTATTGATAAATTTGCGTAAGTAGTTTTTGGTCTTAATCATACGCCTTATGCGTCTAGGCAAGGAACAGCGAGACCACGGCTTTTACGATAAGATAGGTACGCTAGAATTTCGTCCATCAAATAATAATCTGTGTAAGTTGATTACTGCTGCATCAATCTCATGCTGAGATTGGTATACCTGAGAACTGAGATTGATATTGGAGTTTAGGAAGTTACGGTACTTAGTCCAATCTGCTTTAGAGAAGTTATGTTTTTTAACAGGGTTTCTCGTGACTGACATGTGATACTTCACTAATACGGGGTAGTGGTTAGATGACAAAGCAGGTATGGTGACAATGTCACTAGGTGGAGATATGTTCTTGCTTAGCAGAATATCAGGAATGGAAGGAGTGTAGTTTGAACAGTAGTGCACTAGAGTAAGATCCCTGGGAGAATATATTACATAATCACAATCGAACATATGATCATACAGTATCCTGCCACGTGTATTTATGGGTCCAGGAGACCAGAGCAGATGTTTGGCGTTGAGGTCGCCTATATAGCCAGTACCTTAGGACCGGTAGCCATGATGAGATCGATGTCACTTATAAGTAGAGAACTACTGGGGGATTGGTAGATCGAATGGATCACAATACGCTCGTCGGATAGGTTGATGGAAATACCGATAGTTGCCAGGTTTTGAGTAGCGATAGCAGGCAACAAACTATGAGATGATTCGATGATGATCGATGATTCATTAATAGTCAAGAGGCTTAAATAATTTTGGGTACCTAAACAAGAAAACTTTTGATCCTTTACAACCATTATTGCTATGCTTGCTTAGTCTCTTTCTGTTCTTATAGTAAGTAACGTTTCATTTGTGTCAACAGCCAGTTTACTTCACAGATGTACGTCCACTTTGTGCTAGTAGCAGTATAAAACCTACCTTTTATTCCCGTCGAAGTCTTCCAACTCTACCCTCAGCATGTAGTCATCGTTGTTAGTCAGCATGTAAATATTCTCGTTGCCAAGCCAGAACTCCTTGCTAGGGTCTCCGAAGCCATTCTTGTAATCACTCCAGTCGCGGTTGAAATTCTCCGCTGGCACGCCGTAGTCGTCTCGACGGTGGATCACCTGGAATTTGGGAGATTATGACTTTAGTAAGGAAATAGAATGAAGAAAGTGATAGAGAACTAAACTTCGCACTACTTATATGCAATCCTAAAATTGCAGGCGACATCTATTGTCTCTTCAAACAAGACAAGTTCGTATAAAAGAAGCAAACTCTGGAATACAAAGTTTTCATAAGACCTAAGCTACATATACCATGGCTTAACAACTGCTTTACTTTGCTGCAACTGCTATGCCTAACAATATGGATGGCATCCAAACTGAGTTAGTTCCGAGATGGAAACCCCTCTAGTCAATCATCCAATGATTGCGTACAAATATCTCAGCTTCGCAGTTAAATCATGTTGAGATACGCGTGATTATGTTTATAAACCAAATGTTAGCCTCCCTTGTCACAATCTATTGTCATGTTTCTATTTTTTTTCCAATGTTTTCCCACCTTATAGCAACTGCACAATGTACATATCAGCAACATCAGTTGCTGATATAGGCAGCAGGCACAACGTGATATCACTTTCTGCCAGCAAAAATACGTTGTGGTACAAATTTTAAACGCAGTATTATTTAAATACCTTGTGGAAAGTTTCTAGAAAAGTTAAAAGTTAGTTTGTGTGAAAGTGGCCAACACCGAAGTCAGAATTTTCAAACGTAAAAATGAACCAGACCAAAGAGAATAGTAAAAATACATACCGTCCAGCCGCCATCAGCGACGTTCTGCTCGCAGTAGACCTTGAGGAACCAGTAGGTGGTGCCTCGGATCTGGAGGTAGTACACTCCTGACTCCCTCATGCCAGCGTTCAGGAGGTCCACGCAAGAGTAACCCTGGAAATGCACGCACACGTTGCTAAATACGTATACAGTGCACACGGTGATAATGCATTCGCTGTTGCTTAGAAATAATAAGGTAAGAAACATGGAATACTTTGCAGGGTATTAAATTTGTATAAATGTATTATAACGTTAGGTCGCATTAACTTGATTAGGTACCTACGTAAGAATATTTTATGAGTTAGTGCAACCGAAAGTCTCTTTTTTTTGCACATGTGTAGTTCTATGTATATGTATGTATGTTTATAGATTCCAAACGGACATAGATTCTAGTTCTGTCTTGTTTTATTACCATTTAATATTATTATTATTGTGCATTAAAAATATGTCTGATTTTAGAGCTATAGAAAAATATAGACAATTAAAAATCTAAATTTTAGTAGATCAAAATGGGTTCCGTTTGGAAGCAACTTTATTGTCATAGACAGAACACAGAACTGTTTTTTATTCACATAGACCCACTTACAGAAACATCGTCTTGTCACGTTTATAACAATCTCTTTTAGTGTCGGGGGTTAATAAAACAATTGTATTACTCGCATATTGCTTATGCTTGTGGTGTAACATTCGCAATGACAATGGAATAACAAGGAACTAATTGTATGCAAAACAGAGTTTAGAATATATATTACATAGTATAGGAAAGCATCTTTTGGAAATTCTGAGGTCATAATGTTAGTACACTGTATTTATTGTGAGATCATTATCGCGGAAATAAAAATTATCAACTCACAATCTCATCGATTTGGGTTTGTTTCTTGGTAAGACCGACATAATCGAATAGCGTCACGTACATGACAAATGCCTGATGAGAAGCTTCACAAATCACTATATTTTGATTTACGCCTATAATAATTTTCAAATTCCTTAATACCTTTCATTAAAATAAAATTTAAGCTGCCACAAAGGAACACACCAGTCTCACGATGCGTAGTCGGATACAATCTCCTATTTTACAATACTGAGTCACGCAGGCTAAAATGTTGTTTATCAGTGATATAATAAACCATATTTTAGTCCATGTGACTTGAGTCTACTAGACACCGCCTTGAAGTCTATCAGACCAGCCCTACATCACCGATGTCCTCGCAATACAGAGTGACGTAACTGCTTTCTTTCCCTACGGCTCCGATGACTCATAAATGTAGACTCATTACGACTTGTTCACTTTCATAACACTAAGTACACACGTACCGCCACCTTGAATAATACATAATAATGCTACCAAAATATCTCAGCAACCGTTATGGTTTTAATATTACTTTATGCTACAAAAAAACGACATTTCACGGCAACGTCATATCACAATATATGTATGTCTTCGAGCAATACCCTTTAAATACCCTTACATTTTGTGATCGGTACTTAATACTTAAGCTTTTTCCCTGATATAGGTACGGGTTAGTAATACTTCAGTGGCGTAGCTAAAAGCCAAGAAGATCGTTTACCTTCATTTTAGTAATATTTATCGATTATCTTCCAGCCTACAAGTTACGTCAAACTAATTATATTATTGTTATGTTTCCCTGTCTCTTTTTCCGTAGTTATTATCGTTATAACGTTTCATTTGTTTGTGATGTACACAATTTTCACTTTACATATATCTTTTTCAAACTGTGTATAATTTCTGTCTACTTTTTAAAGCGATTCTTATTGTGTATGTGTATGATCGTTAATTTCAGTCAGGTAGAACACAAAAGGCACATATTTAGTATCTTTAGCACTCTCGCCAATAATGGTGATAGATGGTGTTTCGAGACAACTCATTAATTTTCCCATAGAGAGCGCTAAATGGATTATATTTTATGACTTGGTGTCTTTTCGACTTTTCTCACAGTAACACAAGTTTGTGTTTTGCTCAGAGATTCGCATAGCTAAAAGAATACGAACAATTATGCACAGTTATTTAAAAAAAATATAATTTTACTGGAATTCAAATAAAATATTTTAATATTATTTTTTATTCGTGAAACAAAACTATCCATTTGTAGCCCACAAATTACTTTACTAGCAAATGCCATTTTTTATTGATGGTTATTCGTATGCACTGAATAAATTGATTCTAATCCAAATCCTTTATGCATTAAGAAATCAAACTGATGATTAAAACCTTATTGTACAAACATTGGACTCCTATGTCCTGAAATATTTATTATTATTTATTATAAAGAATACATACCATCTGCTAAACTCAGAATTCTTTGGCTGTTACACCCACAGATTTAGATTTTAAAACCCAGCGTTTTACTGTAAGGTTTTTTTTATCCGGAATAGGCTTGCGTTTGACTACAGCCTGCCTGATGTTAAGCATCACTGTAGTCTAAGATGTAGCACGCTTGCCTAGAAGCAACATACCCCCCTGGGTTATAATTTGCTCATCATCTTCAGACATACATATGTACATACACATATACATAGGTCGGTGATTATGATTTCCTTATAGCCCTAGCTTCGTACCGTTTTGTCATTCATTATAAAGTATCATTGGTTACGTAACTTGACTATTTCGCCTTTGTATGACAGCTTTCGATCCGTTGTTAGGAGAGAATCATTTTGTTGGGACCTTATACCGTTTGCTTTCCATTTTTTATTATTATTTCTAGTGCAGTTATTAAATGCTTTTAAGGGTAAGAGATAAAGGATTCAATTAAGATATATTCAAACTTAATAAACAACAAGTTCAAAGAGATTTATATGGTAAAACATTAAGATTTTAAATCAGTTATAATGCGATGCAAAAATTAATTACAATATTAATGAAATACTTTTGAAAAGCTGACATATTTTCATTATTGACGAATTCAAAGCAACATAATCGCTACGTATAATATGTTATTTCATATTTTACCATTTTTATAAGCACATTATGATTGTTTAGTGAGTTTAATAGAAGCAAACAACGCCGTGGCCAAACAGCTGCTACTAGTAAGTACTATCACCTCGGATATTCTTATAGAAAGTTCTGGGTCATAAGAACACATTCGTCATTTTGACTTCGCGGTTTTGAATAGTTATCAGTCGTTTGTCATATGTTTCTTTTGTTGCCGGACATGTAAGAACAAAAAAAAATCTGAGAACTTGATAACCTCTTTTTGTTGAAGTCGATTTAACACGTATTATCGTAAGGGGCGACCTTGGTACCCTTTTTTTAACTCACTTCAAAAAAGGTGATTCTCCATCGTTTAAATATTTTGTTTAATACCACAGTGTTGATGGCACAGTTTGTCGTCTACTTCCTGTAATAGGAGTAATTGTATTCAGGTATAACAAAACAGTTTCAGGCTACCAAACAAAGTGTTTTTTTTTTATTCTACTTGTAACTGTTTTTTTAACATTCTCCTTCTTACCAACTGAAAAAGAATAAAGGTGTTGAGAATTTTCAAAGATTGTCATTCTATGACAACCAGTCGGGACCTACAGTCTGTTAGGATTTCTTAGATGTGAACTAGCATAGTTACCAAATTATAAATATTTTATAGTGAAATAAAGATGTTTAAAAACTGAGAACTGAGTTGGGACCTACAATTAAAGCTTACACACAACTTTCTCACATTTCCCACGCTAAATGCATGATTAAAATATATGTGACGTTATACCTATGTGACAATAACTTTTTTAACAAAAATACACAAGCAAATGCGTGTAAACATGCAGCTAGTTTTTCCCAGTCGCAGTGACACGCTAATTTTAGAATTTCAAAACCAAGTGGTTTACACAACTTTATTGTAGGGTCTCTAATTCTGTCATGTAATAATGAGATTACTATAATTGAGATTCTCATTAAACAATAAATCACATTAACCACGGCCCAAGGGGCCTCGGTTGGTCTTTAAACTCGCACCATTTTGTACTCGTCCAAGTGGGACGAAGAATATAAAAAAAACACATACCATTTGGGAAGTCTTCTTAACTAGATGCATTGTGATGGGCGTTCTGGTTCTTTTTGTATATATGTATATTTTTGTTTTAATTATCAAAAAAAAATAGAATTTTATTATGATTTGAAATGTTTCTCACGAGTCTATAGAGTAAGAATAAAAAAATATATAGGTATATCTGGTGCGAGCTCTGAGATGTATCTCCACTGGGCTGGTATTAAACTCCAAAGTTGCAACGTGACAGACTAACAGACGCGCACTTAGCTCGCAAAATATTGTGATTACTCGGATGTGGGATTACATAAATCTACCATGCAACTACCTTGGTAAGATTTAATAGAGTTAACATTGTCGTCTAAGAGCTTTTCATAAGAGCTACGTTTAATTTGTGCTGTTTTGCTTCTAATATGAATATTTCATTAATTACAAAGTAAAATTATTCTGTTTCAGATCACATGAATAATTTAAATAAAGAATATATCCTCACAAAAAGTTGAGTCTTAATTTACAACATTTTTTTTTAACTCAAGTACTTATATTGCAAAATGTAGGGCAAAAAAACAAATCTTTTTTATACTGCAAATACATAATATTTTTTACCAAACCTATTATTTTTGAAATAGTTATGATATGATTATTCATTACAAATGGAGACACCTGATCATCATATTATATAACCTTAGTAACCAAACCGATGGTTAGCAACGAAAAGGAAAGTGAACGAAAAGGTATTTCTATCGGGTTGGGTCGGTAAAGTCACGAGTGTTGTCAGTTTCTTGCTCGTTATTGATAGTACTTCATCGACACATTACAGTACTTGCAATACTATTATCATTATGTTTATTGTCATCTCTTTTGTTTCACACTGACGTAATTAGGTAAGTGGCTCGGATTGTCTGTCGGGTTATGATACGAGTAAGTTGGCGTAATAGTTAAGTGTTATTATTAGAACACATAATATTCGGTGTGGGGTGAACCAGTTGTGTTGCGTCAGTGAGACATAACGCGAACAATAAACCAGCTGTAATGAGTAGGTGCCGCGGGAACGGTTTTTGCGCGCGCGCGCACAAAGCGCGGAAAGCGCGCGACGACGCGCTGATCCACATTTACGCAACTATCCACGCAACCTTCCTTGCGCGGAAATCTTGTCCTCAACTACATAGCTGCGAGACACAAACCCAAATGCCACAGATACACCTGTAAAAACATTTCGAAACGTCGCATTGCATTAGTTTATTCAATTTAAACTGTAGCACAGCATTAATTCTTGTTCCTTATTGCCACATAAGGACTTAAATGGAAGCGGGTATATCGAAATAGTGGAGCGGCACCGATTATAGCCGCCGACCGGCAGTCTCCGCGACGTACGCTCCCTGTCCGATGCAATCACTTCCAGCCTACTTGCATCGAACATTACTCACGACAAATACAATCTAACTTGTAAACATCAGCCGGCCAGCGAGCCAGGGCTGCCGACCACTGCCGACGTAGACACGAGTGCGTGTTTCTTTCGGCTTATCTAATGAGTTTATTCGTGGCACTACTTAGAAGCCTACCATCAATCTTGTTGAGAAAAACTTGTCAAAGTTCTGTTGTAAGAGCGGTCAGTGCGAAAATGCGAGTGACAGCTCCCGTGACTTGTCGCTTGGAAACGGTGGAATTGCATCACGACAGTTAGCGCAGTTTACAAATGAATGAATGTCCTATCGGACCGCCGAGCGAGTTTAAAGGTTTGCTGTAATGAGCTCACAATAAATACGAGTATACTTCCAATATCGTTTACATAACAGCGACTCACTTTCACATCTTTGTAGTTGGCGACGATCTCGGAAGCGAAAGTGTTATTGCCAATGATGGGCTTGTTCTTGACGCTGGGGAAGATGATGCCGCCCTTGCGGCTGGACAGGCGCGGGGTGGTGGAGCCGTTGGCGGCTGCAGGCGCCGCGCCGGGGAGCGCCGCGCCGGGCGTGGTCGGGCCGGGGGGCGCGCTGCTCGGGCTGCGGGCCACAGGACTATTAGTGTCGCCCTCTCGCGCGAGCCAATCGCGCCTCATTCGCAACTCGCACATTCGCAAATAGCACACAATCGCAACGCAACGCAAGCAAGTAAAATAGAAGGATGTCACCTGTGGGCGGCGGGCTGTGTGGAGGGCGGCGTGGTGGTGGGCGGCTCCGTGGGTGGCTCATCCACCCGGTACCTCGTCGGAGCGTACTCCACGAGGCGGTCGATGGTGGGGTCCAGGAGCAGCTCGGCTGGCACTGGCCGCTGCGCCAAAGTAGCTACATCGTCTTCCTGCTTCTTGAGCCGCTTCTCTACCATGTCTAGGTTCTCGATGATAAGATTGGTTTTGAGTCTAAGGTCACTGTGGATTTGGCCGATAGCGCGCTCCTGGCGCTGCGTTTGTGTCAGTAGCTCATCTGATTTGGGTACCAGATCGTCCACGGAGCTTTTGGTACCCACAACTACGTCCCACACCTCGTCCATCTTCTCGGAGACGCTCATCATTGGGATGATCTTGTTGACTAGCGTGTCAATCTTGCTAGACCGGGCGAGTGGCGCAGCGGTGCTGGAAGCTGCCGTGCGGTTCTTGAAGAGGCTGTTGACATTGATGGATGCAGCCTCAGGCTCCACAATGGCCGCATGCACGTCCGCCATCATGTACAGCACCTTGCCAAGGTTCTCAGACACCAGGTTTATATGGAATTGCAACTTTCGATCCACAGTAGACATGGAAGTTCTCAGCTGGTCTACTTCTTTAGTGATCTCGTTTACCACCTCCGAGTTAAGTCCTTTTGCTATCTCAATGACGTTTAGATTGATGGGTTTCTTCTCACTAGCTTCAGCATTGATGTCGTCGACGGGGAGGAAGTTGTTGTCGATCTGAATTCTTAAACCGACCAACTTAGTGTCGATGTCGGAAACTTTTTGGTCGAGAGATTCGAGCTTCTTGTCGAGGAGGAGTGGGTCGGGGAGGGCCTGGTCGCGCGGACGGCGCGTGCTCGGCTCGGGTTCCGCCTGTCGGAACAGCTTGACGTCGAGCGTGCCCAGCTTGTTGATGATGGCGTCGGTCTTGTGTATGTTGTCGTTGACCCTGGAGTCCAGCGCTTCCACGCGCCGCATCAGGTGCTCCACGGCCTTGTCTAGATTCTCGATCCGCTGTAGTTTAGTCTCCAGCGTGCTCACGATCACCTCAAATACGTTGAATATGTACTGCTCCCTGGAACAAAGACAATCACTCGTGAGCAAACACGTTTATTGCACCTGAGTAGCAAATTATCGAAATAAGGTCATTCGCGCTTTGATATAGCCGCGACCCACGACCAATCGATTCACCTGACTGATGGTTACCAATACCGACTATGGTTACTTTTATTGCCACTTGATGTATTGAATAGGTCATAAAATTTATCTTAGCATATAAATAATACAATTACAAACCGCCGTTTAGTTACGTTAAATGTACTTACAGCCATTACGTGTTACAGTGTTACGTATGTCTACATGAACATGACGTTACCACATGCCCATGGTGGCATTAATATTACTTTACTCGTATTTTGTTCTATCCAACGAGTTGTAAAGTTGATGTCATGATAGTTCGAAAGTTCATGGTAACGAGTACGGGCAAGTGCGACGTGTGGGTTTGTTACAGTTATAAAATTGCGTTTACATATGAATGGTTTCAATGTTATTTTATTGACATATGTTACGTAATGGAAGAAATAGAAACTACAAATATGAGTAAGTACCTACTTGTAAGGTTGTCTCTACGCGCGCGCTACTTTATAAGCATTACGAAAAATGTATCTAGTACTAGCCTAGTTGATGTTTTTAAGACAAAATTGGTTCTTATTTTCATTTTTATCATCTGGAGTAGTCTCATAAAAGCTGTAGTAGTAGTAATGTAAAAGCCTTAGTGTTAATATTGCATATATTTTAATTTTGAATAAAAGTATTTGAAGTTTTTCGTAAAACGAAGTCTAATGCCTTCAATTAATATGTCCATATAACCGGTGTATGAATAACTTATTATAGTACGTTATATATGTACATATATATATGTTCAATGCCCCTATAATAGGTATAATAATATATGAATATACATCGTACATATATAAGGCATAATACTCCATGTCCCGCAATTAGTAAACATTGACCGATAAAATGGCCGCTTGACTAACATTACATGTAATTTATAATTTATGCTCGATAATTCATGATCTAGCCAATTCAGACGGTAGCAAGATTAGAGCGGCCCAAATTATGGTTCTATTTTATATCTTGCACATTTGACGCCCGATTTGGCTTTACATTTGACATCATACCCGATAGATTCCTTATTATGACTAAGAGTTTGCGACACACATATTATTTTGTCAAATAATATACAGTGATTGGTCAAATAATATAAGCAATAGTCAATTGAAAAAAAAACGGAAATATATAACTGTATTTTATTATTTCACACACGTTTGGAAGCCTAAATCAGAGAATCACACTGAAATTTTATTAAATTCTGACAATATCACATACCTACAGGTAGAATTGAAACTTCATATTTTGAAGAAGTTGCTTAGAATATACACAAAAGGCGCTGATTCTTACGTGGCCAATGACGCGTGATAGGGTTGCATGCTGATTGGTCGGCGTTCTGTAGTAGCCTACAAAACGCTTGGTATAATTTACTCAACCCCGATTGTGAATCGTTAGGTGTCTTTGGATTATTTGGTGTCACCGCCGGAAAAGCCTAATATGTTGGAACCTAAGCCATATCTGGTATAAAGGCAAATAACTCCGAATGTACTCAACTAATTCCAATATGTATGAATTAATCAAAATATGTCTAAGCCGTGTTAGATTGCCAATAATTATTTATTGAAACTTTACCAATAAATCTTTAGCTTGTAGAATTTATATTTTACAAAGAAATAAAAATATAAATATTTCCTAATGATAGGAAAAGTCAAAGGGATGAAGTGTAGACACTGCATATATGTACATATGTAGCTATTTATGAACATAACTTGAAGCCACCATGTGGAAATACTAGCTTAATATTACGAGTAGGTACAAAATAGTGCCATATTTTGTGACAAACTGTGTGTTTTTGAAAAAGTTTTTATGAATACGGTATATGGTCGTATTAAAACGCCTGCTCTTTGCGACAACCATTTTTAGGATTAATTAGATGTGTTTGCAATATTGTTTAGACAGGCGTTTGGAGCTTTATGCTAATTTTTTTGCGGACTAACGAGCTAATTCTGCAGGGGAGTCACAAACCTCAGAAAAAGATCATTTATTAGTTTAATGTGTTTAGGATTATAATTATTGGTCAGTAAATAGACGTCAGACTTATAACATATCTCTGTTTGTTTCAGGGATAAACAGGGTCTAATTTGGATTACAATAAGATAAGAAGTATTAATGGAGCTGGAGCACTTAGATTATCTTTTGGCTTTTCTAAAGATATTCTAAGTGCCCCTTTTTTGAAGTAGTTAGAAGTAGTATGTTTAGTTTTTCTTCCCTTGTTTTCATATTTGATTATTGTAATTAAAGATTTTTCCAGTTATCTATCAATTAAGTATAATTGATAGATAACTGGAAAAATCTTTAAATTACTATTTTATTTCCAGATGAGTATTAATCATTGAGCTTTACCTCTATAACATTTATAATAACTTCAGTGGCAGTCTATAAATTAAATCTGCTACCATTTTGATTAGACCGTATGTCGAAACCTATCTCTTAACGAAGTCGTACACTTTATAAGATTGTATCAACATTAATAACAGTTCGTTTTAGTGTAAATTGGTTGATGTGGCAACTTTAATTACTGAATGCCTACAGTCGGCTTGTCTCTGGCTTCTCAGAAATATGGATCTAGTTTTATATTAATTTTAACGGCCATAGGCTATTTGTAAAGTGTCTTTACGGCTCCATATACGCCGTGATTGTATACAACTTATTTTAATTTTATGCTATAAAAAGTTCGTAGTAATGAATCGAACTACCATTTAAAAAACAATAAATTTAAATCTCACATTACAATCACTAAATACAATAAATCAAATAAACATAATTATCGCGCACACAACTCTCTTTTCAGCTTTAATTACAAAAGACATCAACGCATGCTACAATGCGCTAAACCCGTGATATATGAACCAAGATTACTGGAATTGAAGAATAAAAACATATGGAGATATTATGTTTTATAGATATGGGCTATTATTATTATTAGACGTTTTTGTTTTTTGACCATTTTGACCTGAACATTTCAATTTAACACTATTGTCTATTCTCCCGCCACGGCTCGCTGAATGACATAGTGAGACGGGCACTTGCCACCGTCAACGTACCATCGGTTCTTGAACCGATTGGCATGGTCCGTGACGATGGTAAGCGCCCCGACGGCCTCACACTGATTCCCTGGGAGCGGGGAAGGGCTCTTGTATGGGACGCAACTTGCGTCGATACACTAGCTCCTTCTCGCCTCAGTGGAACAGTACAAGAGGCAGGAGCCGCGGCGGATGCAGCAGAAGAAGCCAAGCGGCGAAAATATACATCATTATCGACTGATTATATTTTCGTATCGCTTGGCTTCGAAACTTTTGGTCCGTGGGGTAAAAGCACGAAGTCTTTTATAAAAAAATTAAATAAAAGGTTGAATGACATCACTAGAGACAAGAACGCTGGCTGGTTCCTTGCGCAAAGGATTTCTATAGCAATCCAGCGTGGGAATGCAGCCAGCGTTCTTGGCTCCATACCACATGTAGATGTTTTAAATTTAGGTTAAATGTACATACTCTTATTTAGTTTTATTAGTGTATGTAATATGTGTATATATTGTCTACTATTTGTCTGTACATAGGTATGTATGTATATTAATCTAAGCTTTCCTAAAAATAATCGATTCCTTCTCGCTTGGAAGATCACTTCGAAGAAGAAGAATGTAGTTATAGGGAAGCAGTAGATTGTAGTTCTACGGAAAACATAATTTTATCAACCATTTCACACCTGAATGTTTCATATTAATTTTAAAAAGCCTAAAATGTGATTTTTGCACACCAGAAATGGACAGATGTAAGATACTATACATGTTTTTGTACCATGATTCTCAATACATTTTCGCAAATAAATGAATTTGAAATTTGCAGCTGAGCATGGTATTTGAAATCTTCTGAAATGTTATATAAATGATTACTTAGTTACGAATATTTAGTTGTGTTGTAGGGTTAGCTTAAAGTTTCGTCACCGAGCGGCGCGGGCGCAGGCGATGTTATGCAAACCTGCACCAGTTTCATAATGTTTATGTTCAGGAGCTATCGATTCCCGTCGTCCACGTCGCTTTGTAATGTCATGTCAGTGATCAGTGCGCAGAAGCGCTTCCGTGAAACGTTGCTACATGGTTTCCAATGGTGCTATGACGAGTATATATATGATATAACGAGCAAGCGAAGTGAGCGATACATCTCTGTTTTAATAATTATATTTTATGTTCATTCAAAAACATAATATCCTGGTATCTTTATATATAGTTATAAGATACTATTCAACATCGTATAGTAAAAAGAATATGCCAATTATAAGACTCTAAACCCTTGGCATTTTTCCGATGATATAATTGTAGGCTTAGGCCTATTATTATTAATGGATCCATTTTTCGGCGATATAAGTTAATGTTTCCATTTTGCCAAAAGCAAATATGCGATAAGAAAACTGACATACAACTTCATACGAGTGTAACGAGATAACTAAGCTTTGGAAACTTAGTACGTAGGTACATATATACATACTTAAGAATACGAAGGTCTGAGATGTTTGTCTGTGTGTCATTGTGCATGTATCGCAGCTGACAGGCGTGATGCAAATGGACGTGCAAAAGCTAGATAAATGGTGCGCACGATTTTTAACAAATTGTCAAATCATGCATTGAGAAATCATGTCAAAACAGGAATGTAGAGATTTGCATCGGTTTTTGAAAGCTCCTAACCAACCACCACCAACCAAGGTTCATATATTATGTTAGATGGGTTTACACTTGATTGCAAGTACAAATAGTTAAAACGAAAACTAAAAAAAAAAACAACTTTGCTTGGAGTATTCTATAACGTATGAAATTGTTTTAAAATTAAATGTTTTTGTTATTATTAAGACAACACGAACAGTTCTTGTATATCGCTTGAAGCGGTATCGGCTCAAGCAACTCGACTACACTGAATGATTAGTATTTATAGAAGCCTTATATCAAGGCAGATAAAATAACGCATTGAATACTTTTTCTCTGGAATAAACGTGAATAAAACCACAGGGTAACTAGTTAAAAATAAAATTGTAAAAAGCTTTTAATGTATGCCATGTGCTTGTATTGGCCATGTCCAGTAATGGAAGCCATAAAGTGGTGATAAAAAGTAGCATATTTATGCAGGAAGCTTCGTAGGTCACTGCATTCTGTATCTAGGATATTATAAACACTAAGCACAGTGTCAGATAGAAAAATCCTTCTACTAGTACTCAATTTAATCGAGCTGATAACGAAGTTTTATTTATCTCGACATCCGTTGGCGTTCTAATTGACTAATAAATTATTAACACCTTTATATAGTAAGTTCGTTTGAAAGTTACTACCTTAATGTAACCGTTTCACTTGAATCACAGCGCTCACCGCAATAATATAAAATTGATTATGTATTCTTGTAAATAACACTCGTCTTCGTAATCAACGTATCTGTTGTGGTGCCAATAAAGGAATCAAAATTGTAATCTAATAGCATTTAGATTATGTTAATTCATACATATATATGTACATACTCTAAAAAATTCCAACTATATCATCACGTTTGTCAACCATTTCACTGCTAATACATAGGTGGGTGACAAATAGACAAACGAAAAATCTTAAGTAGATACAAACATTTCTATTTTAGCAAGCTTTATAAATATTCATGGAAGCTTAACCTTGAAACGCTTGTTAGGAGTCTAATAAGTGGGGTGTGTTAGTACATTAATTTAAATTGTAATTACCATCAACATTTACATACATGTCCGACCGCTGACAATAATTGCACTGGGCTATAAACAGTGGCTGTAAGCACATATGTCGTTAGATGGACTCTCTCAAATATATTATTGCAAAGATAGAGCAGCAGTTTAATATATTCATGAGGATGGTGAAATATTGCGAATTGTCTAATAGCACGAATTTCTGTACCTTACTACAAAAAGCCAATACGGACAGATTTATACATCCGCATACATTATTTAGAAACTCTTGTTTATAAATAAATTTTATTATCTGTTTTATTCTTTTATGTTGAATTGCACGACCAATTTACACTCGTATTCAAAAGATTGTCGTTCACTGGTCAGTAGGCAATTTTATCTCAGTTGAATCTAATCTGTTTATGTTGGACACCATCTGTTATTTAAAAGGAGCATCGGTGATAAATTGACAGTGATTTTAGAAGTGGACTTTTAAGGAAATAAACTCAATATTATGAGCATCGTTATTTCGAGTTTGCTTCCGACAATGTAAGGGTTCAGTCACGAAAGAACAGTTTCTGTGAGGTGTTTGTCACAAGAACCTATTTATGGCATTTGAGGACGTTCCCATACGGCACGAACGTGAATTCCTAACTAAATATTACACGTAAACTTGATAGGTAATGCTTTTATATAAATCAAACCTGGAGTTAGTAAAAAGTATATTATCATGTAATGTTATAATACAACTTTTCATACCACTTTTGGACTAGTCCATTACATATGTACACCAAGACTAAAGAAATAAATTTTGCAATAGGTACTCGCTTCCGAAGTTCTCTCTCGCTTGCAAAATTATGATTGTTCAAATTATAATTGTCAAACATTATCATTTATCTAAAAATGACAAATAAGCTCTACGCCACATGTCCTTATAATATAGAGGTAAATCTGATCAACTCTATAACCATTACAGGTAATTTGCTGTGCTGTGGTCATGAAATGTCGCCTTGACCCCAACGGATACGTTGGATACGTTTTATTTGACCCCTGAGTATTACCAGTCGCCATACCACATAGCGCACATAGCGTCGACTCAAGATCATGAGAAACTCCAACGTCGACTGATATTATTTGTCATATGACAGTTACTAATTTGTGAGTATAATCGAATGAGAGCGGCCTACTCTGGTGTCGAGTCTTTGAGCGGCCTCTCATACCTTAACGATTATCGTACTATAAAAAACCGCCCACAATTTAGCAAAAAAAAGATACTTTCTTACACTATGGACCCTCAGAAATTACTCGAAGGAAGGCATATCAATACTGATATTAGCTATCAAACGTGATTGTAAAGTTGTACTCGATGGGAGTTAGTCCGACGGGTTCTATTCAAGTACCTATATCTTCTTTATAAATAAAAATGAATTGTTGTTCGTTAGTCTGATTAAAACTCGTGAACGGCTGAACAGATTTATCTTATCTTAGTCTTGAAATGTCGTGGAGGTCTAGGGAAGGTTTAAAAGGGAAAAAAATATACAAAAGTTTAGGTCGCAGTACGAAGTCTGCCGGGACAGCTAGTATCACAATATAGATGAATCTATGAGTATTGAGTAGTAATCTTCTAATGAAAGGGGTTGTTACTATCTAGTTTCCAAATACAAATAATTTTCTTGTTGACATTTACAGCAACTTTTTACTACATTTGTAATAACAACACTGGAATCCTTTTACTCTGGGAGGCACTGATGCCTAAGATACAGTTTTATTACTAGTTTAGGCATCAGTTGTCCAAACCTACATGAAATTTTGATTTTTGACAACATATCCATAACCCATGTAAAATCTGCTAAACTAATTGTAATAAAACTGACACTGTCTACTAGCATATGCTAAGTAATTTAATAAATAATCAGAAAAATGATGTAACTATAGTTTCGGAGAAATCCGTAGACAAATTTGTATGCAAACTTGTATGCATACAAACTCACATCTGTAACTACACTCTTAGAATTTTGAATGACCTCCATTACCTTTAACCACAGAATACATGCTTTAACATACAGACAATTGTTAAATAATAACTTGATTTTATTTGTTACACTATACATTAGTATGTACTTTTTGTGACACTCTGTATCATTCATGACGATTAGATACTTATTAATATTTTATTCTGTCTGGGCAAAGAGCCGTGGTATATATTTCTAGTGTATTGTGTGTATTAAGCTAGTGTGTTTAATTTGTCTGTATTTTATGGATTATGTGTCTGACAATAAAGAATTTTATTATTTGTTATTTTTTATTATAACAGCATTATTTGCACTATACTCTGCTTTTTAAGATTCTCTTGGGTAGGCCAATGTTATATAATATCTGTATGTAGATTATATGTACATACATTAACTTTAAAAGTATAAGCGTGAGATGCAAGTTGCAACGTATTATATTTAGTTTACCTACATAATATTATTATGTAGTAGGTACCTACCGTTATCTTTATGAACCCACTATACCTGCTTGTTTACATAATACGCAAGTTTTTGATTGCTAAAGTTTAATTGAGTGGTTTCTCAAGATTCTTCAGAGATTGTCCATAGTAGTTCGCAACGACACGCATGGAGGCCCTTGTATAGGCGCTGGAGGCGAGACTTATTGTTCTACTAGACACCTGAAAGAGATACATTTCTAAAAAATACACTATCATTGCATTATTAACTCGCAGGTATTTTATTGTAAAACATAATTGGCAAACAATTGCAGACCATTGTGCAGAAATTGGCTTACAATAACTGGGTGTTTCTGTTGATAGATTGAATAGTGGATTGTTTGTTGAACTATGTTAGAGGACCTTAAGGTGTTTTATAAAAACCTGTTTGCCACAGCAAATCAAAAATATATATATGAACACGTTTTGAATCATGGCTAAGAAGACTTGGTCATGTAACCTTTTAAACGAAATAAATATAGATCTAGATTTGTATATGCGCTTGAGAGTAGCACATACACCATAAAAAAGATACTTGTATCAGGAGTTAAATATTTAGTAAAAAGAATACGCTAAAGGACCAAGAATCGGGAATTGAAGTATTTTAATATATACATAAAATTTATTTACAATAATAAAATATAAAAACAAGGCAAGAAAAACTAAACATACTACTTCTAACTACTACAAAAAGGGGCACTTAGAAATAACTAAGAAATTACTTTTAATATTGTATTTAGTATCGCACTATAAAAGTCTTTGGAGATGATCTGTTGAAAACACTATTGTTATCTATGCAAACAAAACTGCGTCATTACAAAGATCTTGGAGATAAAAAAGTAAATAAAACAAGATGTTTTTATTTACCTAAAGACGCGGTCAATAAATTCACACGAGAAAAAAGTGTAAAAATAACAACACGATTCATTTTAAAAATGATGTCACATCCTCTACTATAAGGCATTAGGTGAGACTGGTTCCTCGGAAATGGATCTAATTAATTTATCTACCTACTCATATTATTTTAAGACAGATGAAGTTTTTAATATTCGAAGATTTTACTCAACACCATTCAGTTGTAAACAAGAATAGGCAAAGATTTTTTTAAGAGCTGTTTCATACTGATATTGTACAAATTGAAATATCCAGAGAAAACATAGTTTTATAGACGTGCCTTTAAAAGTATATGGCCTAATTAATGGCTCTCAATAAATTAAACAAAATGCATACTTCATTTAAGAAGAAAGTCCAATACATTTTTCACCTTCTGATATTTTAACTTCACTGCGGTTACAAGAAATAAGAATCTTATCGTAGTAGATTTGTATTAGATTCACATTAAGGTAAAACCATGAAAATATTGAAACTGAAGTATCTAGGCGCCTGCCGCGGTGTACTTTCTGAAGAGAACACCTCCAATGAATCTTTCCTGTGAAGGGTGTCCCTTCAATTACAAATACAAATACATAGTTTGTTAGTCAAAAAAATACATATGTAAAAACGTACCTATTTCATGTTATGTAGGATATGCAAATCCATTAATTAGCGTTTGGTACGCGGTGGAATGACTGACTCCTGCGCTAGGTACCAGAGGTCCTGTGTTGCATGGAAATCAGAGACACCACCACCCCCACACTTGTAACCCCATGTTTCTTTGCAATTTGCAATTGAGAGGAATACAGCAAAGAGTCTAGATCAACTGATTGTTGATGCATTAAGAATTGTTATTCGTTTACCTTCCTACGTACATCGTTGTCAGTTGTGCTCCACCTGAGTGACAGACACCCACCGCTCATTCCGCACCCTTACGAAACATACAATAATTACGTACTCAATGAAATCAATCGAAACAACACATCCGAGTATGTATGTACCTCTTATCGATCGTTTATCTATCTATACGAGTAGGTTTTGTGGAAGTGAAAAAATAATAAACAACAGATAGGTATGTAAATCCCATTAGTAGCGCAGTCGTTAAGCCATAACAGAGGCCCTAAAAGATAAAAGGTAAGGTCAGCTTGATAAACTCTCGCCACCAGAGTTGGCCACTCGCATTCATTCATTGGGAAGAAGAAGCTCAGTGCAGATGAACGTAGTGGCTGGTATTTTTAGGTTTCCAAACCCATAGATAGGTTGTGTTGTTTTTTTTATCAACTGGTATCTATGAGGCTTAACTGGCCTAAAAAAATAACAAGCTTAATCTGGCATGCATCTTCCTAGTCATAACATTGTATATCTTGAGAAAGCAACAATGAGTCCGTATGAAATTCATTAACTCAGGTGTCAGGATTTATAATTTTATAAAAATCTTCCTGCAGGTAGCTGTGGTGTTCCTCGCCCTTGGCCGTGGTCCTTTCATGAATATGTAAACCAACCTTTACAAGACAGATCGTTTCATGTATTCATTCCTCGAATAAGTAAATATCTTTAACAGGACCTCATGTTTATTTTAAAAGGCTTTTGCTATTTTTTCTTTATCGCCTCTCAATATTCTACCATTAATAAATAACGAAGTATCTTTTGGTTTGTTTTTGAGAAAACGGGAAGGAATTTTCCTTATCCTTGTTTTTGTAGGTGATAATGAGCTGGTTCATACAAGCTTCAGAGACTCAATTTCGACAACAAAACCTAAAGTGGGTATAACTGGTGTCTAGTTTATTTTGGGAGCTGTCTTGTCAATAGTGTCAATAGTAACTATGGAATGACGAATGAGGCCCGTATGAGGTATTGAGTATGGATATATTTGGATTATTTTTCCCATACATTATTAGCAAAACCAAACTGGCCAACGAGGCGGTTATTTACATTATTATTCATAATATATAAAAATACAGTCTGTTACTTTTTGGATCCTTGTAGATATAGACAAATATTTATGTTTTTGCTCAGCACAAATGAATGCACCGATTTTGCTCAAGCTATTATTTTGTTGAAATCTTAATTTATCTTCGCCACAATTCAAGAAATAGGCTTTATAAACGTTAAAATGAAGTTGTGTAGGTTAAAAGTCTTTATTGTAGATATATACTTTTATCACTTTATTAATGTTTTAACTACAAAGAATTAATAGATAAATATCGGTAAAAATAAATGGATGAGTAATATCTTCACAAAGCACTAAAAATAGAGAACAAGACGAGAACGAACGAAGACGCTTTCTTTTTTTTGGTCTTCATTGATACTGACCATTTATTTACTAAGTTCATTGACTTATTTCTAGATAATTAAACAAGTTAAGTTGAAGATTGTTTTTTAAGATTATGCAGTAGTTTTATCATACGATCTAAATTTGTTGGTTTTGCTAAATTTGACAATAACAAAACATTAGGTGTGAAATTCTCATTTATTTATGCATCCACAAAAACTAACTGGAATGTTGCATTTTCAAGCTATCTTAAACCTCTGACATAATTTTATCAACTGCCTTAATAAGGTTAACACAATCTGACCTAAGTTTAAATTTTACCACTGAAGAACGGAAACTGTTTCGTGCGAAGTTTAATCCAGAATCTTAGGACTTGAAGTTTTGAGCTAAAGGACCTTCTCGATATGCGTGTAACGCTAACATTGCGGGAAGACTTACAAAACAGGAATGAGTGTAATGCAAACCTATTTATGTAAAAATTGACTTATCGGTCACCCATCCAAAATGGGGCTATTCTTGAGATTGTGTCAATAGAGTGACATCATGAGCTGTAACATTTTCATCACGATTGGTTTTCCAAGATACGCCAACGGAGCACGTACCGTGCTACCGCTGTGCCGTGCCCAGTACGTGATCTATTATAGTTCCATCAGCTGACAGTTTTGCAAGCGACCTTGGACGCTGCGGTGAGAGGGCGCCACCTGATGAAGTTCTAATGTACTAATAAACTAGTAGATCACCTCAAACTGGCCACATAAATAAATACCTAGTGTCTCATAATAAAAATACTGAATACAGCATGAAGGTGAAAAACAGTTTTGGACAACTGCAAATTTAAATTCCATAATTGACATGTTAACATAACCGACTTCAAAAAAAGGAGGTTATCAATTCTTCTGAAAGTATTTTTATATCATCTGTGGTAAGCTTACTTCTTCTTCTTCTAATCGAATGAAAGTGGCCAACTCTGGTGTCGAGAGTTTTCAAACCGCCCTAAGGGCCTCTGAAATGGCTTTACGTTAAGTCATATCAGAACATGGGTTAACGACTGCCGTTCTAGACAAACAGCCGGGACCCACAATTTAGCGTGTCATCTGACTCACGGAAGCGACCAAATGGAATGCCACTTTTCGGTCACCCATCCAAGGACTGACCGCGTCGACCTTTGCTTAACATTGGTAATCGCTTGCGATTGCCTCCGCTAGCTGAGCTATGGGCGCTTCAATAAGCTTACTGAATCAGAGATAAAATTGAGAGCTTAACAACCTGTTTGGTGATAAAGTTGGAGGTTATTTATGGTGTTGAATTAAATATTCATATCGCCACAACAAGTTGCTCGCCGCTAATATTCGAGTCGATTGTGATTTGTGACGATGATCATCATAAGGTTTTTCAATATAGTTTTGTATTAGCAAAGACCGGCGGTTTTACAATTGGCCACGTTTAAGCAAGCATTAAAGAATTTTCTGTGTAGAGTGAAAATTTGATGACAGAACCTTAATGCATCGATTTAATTACCAAGAGAAACTTAAAAATAATCAAATAATACAAAAAGAAACCAAAACTGTATAAGATCAACTTTACATTTTTAAATATACTATTTGTGCTATATATATTTTCATATTAAGTTATCCAGCATTGCCATCCAGTGTGGTACTGCGGCCAGTATGCTGGGCACGCAGCCCTCTGGTAATGGGCTTAGCTTACCAAATTTGTTTTATTCGGTTCAGCTGTTTAAACGTTAGGAAGAGACATACTTACATTTTCGATGCACACTAACCTATTCACAGATTCGCAAAGTATCACCTTTATAAAATTAACAGAAGCTTCAAAACATACAAGCGTGTTCAGAAACATCTACTGTTTTAGTATCGTTTTCTTAGAAGCTTCAGAAACATACAACATTAAAATATTTTCTCATTGGAACATTAAAACTAGTAGCTTTTCACCCGTTCGTATTAGTTTGGCACATCTGTGAGAACGTGTCTCAGAGTACAAAGCATTCATTTATGATTTACTTTCATCGTCAGTCACACTTTCATTTGAATTTACATCGTTTGATGAGATGAAACATTCTTCACATTAAATAGGTATGAATTTGGCTTCCTTTTGACATAGATGTAGATTACTTGACAATGGCCTTGTCCATGTTTTAGCAGGATAAATTATAAGTGACATTCGTTATCCTATAAGTATTACTGTTTTAAGAAATATGACAATATACCTTATGTTTTATTGTTGTAAATAAACATATATGATCATTCTGTTTGATTTCATATTTCATATTCATTTCATATTTCATTCATTTCATTCATTATGTTTGCTTAGTGTGGGGCTAGATGGCGTTGTGTGCAATGTCCCGAAATATTTATTATATTTATTTATTTATTCTTTGAATAAAACGTCTAATTCCGTTTAATGGACAAACCAAACAATACGCAAAGAATAAATTGTGTTTTTACTAAAATAGGTTTGTTCTTGGCCATAGTTTGCCTGATGGTAAGCAAAGACTATGGCCCTTACCCTTATTACCTTACTAGGCTTACCCTTATTTATATAACCATGGATGAACGAACGGGACATACAGCAGTCTTACATACAATCAGACAGGCTATTTATTTAATAATAATTAACACGGTCGCAATCAACGTGAGCTTATTGTGTAAATAAACCCGTTTACGCTAGATGTGCGTATCGACAATTTGGTTTTCAATAAACCAGAAACCTACGCTAAAAGTGTCTTCACATACAACTTTCGCCTTTATAGTATAGTGACTGCGTATATTTTTTAACGACAATTTTCGCAGATTGTCAAGCAAGATTGTTACAAATTGACGACGTGTGTTTAAACAGATTGTCCACAGAGGACTTAGCATATCTACTCATTTTGATTCACTATCTGATTCTCAATCGGCCTAATTCATTACATTGCATCTTATAAAGTTTTTATGATACCTGTCAAACATGAGTCTAGGCTGTTGTATTTTATTAGCTTATTTTCATTCTATATAATATTCTTTTATACGGTCTCATAATCTGAGAATCTACAATCATATCACAGTAATGCAGAAAAGTAATAAACTGTAAATATATTCATTTATTCTTAACCACGATAAATAACAGCCTGGACCCAAAAATGGCTACATTTTATATTATTTGGCGTGTCGCGTACCTTCTTTCTGTATACAGGACGAGCACCAAGTCCGGGACGCCACCAATAAGAATAATAAGAAGTAAATCATATTATGATTCAGTCCGTGTTGATGCTACCACGCCCCCGGGTAGCCCGGCTCGTTGTGAAACGGTCTCGTTGGTCAACTACTCGTATATCTCGTGCAACCTCACATCCAACAGTTTGGTAACTCTTTCAATGACCACGGAGTTTGATTTGGATTTATGACTGTGATGGGCGGAATATAGACTTCTTGGTAATGCCACAGCTCATTAATTTAATCAAATATGTTTGTGTCTCATAAACTAAACAAAGAAGTACCCCTACAGCTAGCGTAGAGAAGGAAATCGTGAAATAAAATGCGCAGTACAAATTTGAAATTCAGAATTAACGAAAAGAAAAGGAAAACTAATTTCAAAACTGGAATATGGTCAATAGTCCGAGATCTCAACTTTTTTTGGAAGAAGATTATGATTGGAGTGAGTTAATTAAGAAACGGACTTAAAAGCTCGTGGTCCTAATAATAAAGATGAATAAATGCTACTGAATCGAACATCGGTGATGGTTGTTCAGGGATAAAAGACGATCATTTCACTGTTATAATTCTAGTCTAATATCTAGCCAGTTTGGTGTAGAACAGAACCTGTTATATTTTTGACCGACTGTGACCCGACAAAGTCAAAGAACCTGGCGACAGGATAGTTTTATGATGGTCGAGTTTTAAAGAACTTGTGTTTCAAAATTCAAACAAAGAGTTCATTCAATATGTCCAGTTATTGCCAATAATGATAAAATAGCACAAAGTGCCAGCTTTTTAGGAGCCATGCGTGTGCATTACACCTATGCTTGCGCAATGTAGCTCGGCGGGAAAAGCATTCGTCTCCCAATCTGACGCATTTGGTTCAATCCCAGCCAATGAATAGTTTTTAAAGCTCTGTGTAAAATACGCATTCGTATAACGCTGAGAAAATTTACATATTTCAGAAACACTGAATGCCGTGAGCGCGATTCCTCTGCTTGAGAGAGAGAGAAGATCCCCCAAAGAATTGATTCTACGAGGAAATTACGATCGTTTGTAATGAAATATACGACAAAGCAGAACATTTTATAATATTAAAACACGAATAAAATAAATAAAATTGTGTTTAACTTGTAACACATCAAGTTACTAAATAAAACGCCACTCCAGTTCTACACATATGAATTGACCTACAAATATCAATCAATAGTCAATAAAATAGACATAAATTAAACTCGCTATTCGTTTATAGGAAAACCCATAAATGAATTCATGTTTCCCTAAAGTCTATAATACGTATGCGAATGGTTTGAAATATGCCTTTTAGGGGCAATATATATGCGTTTTCTCATTTAGATTTAATTAGTTTGCGCATGATTAATGCTCACGATTAGTCGCGTAATTTTATTCTGCCAAAGCGAGGCGATACGTTGAGGTGAGGTAAATTCATTATAATTCGAAGAAGTTTATTATAAAACTGATGGATCGGATGTTCTGCTGAACATATCATTTACAATCTTAACGTACCTACTTGTAAATGCTAGAAGATGGAATATGAATACGTAAACGAATGCATTATTGGACTGCTTGATAATCTTGTGCTCCATTATTTTAATTATAACAACTATATTTAGCTACTTAGAGACGAACACAGCTTCTCTCGTTGTGTTGATATGTTCATATCCTACATATGCCACTAACAGGAGTGAGCGAATATTTATCAATATAAATATTCAGATTTGTAATAATTCCATTCTGATATATTACATTATCACCTACTTCAACGTCACATTTTTTTGTTACTATAAATTACTGGAGCACTGATGCAAAAAATACTTTCACGTCGTAAAGCTTAGATGCTTGTTCATTGTAGAAAAAAAAACACAAGCGAACGTGTTTAATATAATAAAACAAGTGAAATAATTTAGTGTGTATTCACTTACGACCTAGATATCGAGAGAAAACAAATTAATATTTCGCCTCGAGTTACGCAACCCATAGCCACAAAAAGTTCATCGTCCTATTTTATAAGAAAACCACTTTTCAAAACCTGTTCCTTCGAGCTTTGGTCCAGCTGTACTTACACTACATTACTTCATACCTACTTTTTATCACCATGAGAACAAATACTACAACACATTTGTGTACTTATCTTCTACTTGAAAAACGTTAGCGCATGATCCAATGCTTGGATGTAGCATATCCTTATGTCGGACGTTATAAATTTACATAGAAAAGCAGTCAATAAACAAGATCAGAATATGAGCTCCCAAAAACTCTCAACACTAAGTCCACCAATTGCAAACCATCTTGGGTCCTATAATATTACTCGATTATCGGAGAAATCGTATTTATCAACTGGCAAAATTGTAAATCATTTGTACGTCTGTTGGTTTGGTTATGTTGTTGAACTCTAAACAAGAATTAAACTGGCTCACGAAAGAGGCTTCGGAAAGTCACACCAAGTAAAAGGAAAAAAGAACTCGCATTTTTTTAACAAATAACAGATATGAACATACATAAATGATGATGGCGTGAGGTGTATACCGTAATAAATACTCAGTTAACGCATATATAAGGAAATATCAAAGTTTGTATCTTGTTTAGTTGGTAGATGTTATGCTGTTATGGTCTGTTATAGGGTTCCACGTTAACTTGCGTTATAGAAGGACTACGTCAAATTGGAATGTTTTGAAAATAATGTGGTGGTGGTCCTTTATCCAAATTTGACTGATTTTAACTGGTTTTTTTAATCCTCTTAGTGTGTTTTAACTGTTTACATGTAAGAATTCTAATGAAGTGATAGAACTTGTAGATGTTTAAAAATTGTAAAAGACAATACATGCCCTTTTTTCATAGTTAAATAAAACTTTTGGGCATTCTCCTTTAATTCACTCGAGAACTAAAGTTAATCTCCAACTTAAAAAATAATAGTGGCCCAGGAATAGATGACATTTCTTCGGCTTTGCTCAAGCATATCAAATCAGCTATCCTGGGTCCTCTTACCTATATATTTAACCTAAGTATTGAAACTGGGATCTTTCCTGAGTGCTGGAAGACAGCGGTTGTTTGTCCTATCCACAAATCGGGACCTAAAGATAAAATAGACAACTACCGACCTATATCTCTTCTGCCCACTCTCGCTAAAATACTGGAAAAGATAATCAATGTCCGACTCGTAAGTTTCCTAGACAAGAACCAGTTATTATCTGACCAGCAATACGGGTTCAGAAGAGGTAGAGGGACAGAAGATGCCATCGAATTACTAACTTCAATTATCGCTAAAAGTCTGGATAATGGAGAGAGATGCGTGGGAGTATTCCTTGATCTCGCTAAGGCTTTCGATAGCGTCTCAATAAAGATCTTGCTGCGGAAGCTGGAAGGTTTTGGCGTACGAGGAATTGCTCTGTCATGGTTCACCAGCTATCTCAGTAACAGAAAACAGCGTTTGAAAATCGGAAATTTGCTCAGTGATGAAAAAATCATTTCTTACGGTGTGCCTCAGGGTGGCATACTATCACCGACTCTATTCACTATCTATATGGACGGAATCTTAAGGCTCAAAATCCCAGGCGCTGATATAATCTGTTATGCGGATGATACGACCGTTCTGTACCGAAGCAGCACCTGGAGAGCTGTAAAATCTGCTGCTGAGAGAGGTATGCTACAAATAGAAGAGTGGTTAAACACCAATCTTCTCACCTTGAATGTGAAGAAATCAAATTTTATAGGTTTTCATATTACAAGTGCCACAGCGCCTGATATTCAGGACATCAGGATTCACTCAAAGGGATGTCCGGTGATTTCCTTCCCTATTTTGCAAAAATGTGCGTGTCAGAAAATCAGCAAAGTACCTAAAACAAAATATTTAGGCATTGAAATTGACGAAAAGCTCACATTTGAAGCCCACATCGCAAGTCTATCAAAGAAAGTTCGCAAGCAGATATACTTAATGAAGACGCTACGACCTGTAGCAAATTTCGAAGTGAAAAAACTAGTATATACAGCACTGTGCCAATCACTACTTCAGTACTGTATTAGTGTGTGGGGAGGAGCCGCCAAATCGTTTATGATTTCCCTAGAACGTGCTCAACGAGCTGTACTTAAAGTACTTCTTGGAAAGCCACGGCGGTTTCCCACTGAACAACTATATAAAGAAGCTCAAGTAATGACAGTTCGTCAGCTTTTCGTGATGAAAGCAGTTAGCAAAGCCCAACACAACACTCTGATAAATAACGCTGATAATTCTATTCAAAGGGTGCAACTGCCAGAAACTAGAACAGTTTTTGCATCACGTCTGCCTCCTCACATCCATTTCTTTGTATTCTACGCAGTAACAAACACCTGTGATGTAAGACAAATTACACATAGGAAAGCTCGAGGAAAAATAAAAAAGTGGCTTCAAACCAAGTCATACAAGGAAACAGAAAATCTAGTCAAGGTTCATAACCCAGTCTCCTTACAGAACACACAGGTGGAAGATCTCTTTTAGTTACAAGAAATCTATATTCTTACTGCCTGCTTATACATAATTACAAACACACACATATACACAATCACACACACACACACACACACACACAAATACACATACATATGTACATATAAGAAATTTCCTTGCCCGCTATAGAATTCTTCCTGTTAGAGATTTCCTAAGAGTGCAAAAATTGGTTACTCTAATTAAACCTCCTAAAACCATTATCCAACAAAAAACGACCTACTTATGTACCTGCTTACATTAACTTCCTCATATCCACATTCAGCCTACAATGCCAGCATAATGTGTTATCAAATTCTGTTCTACTAAAAGAAATGTATGAAATGAAATTGTAAAATGTTGGTGCGAATCACTAAATTGTCAAACTCTAATACGGATCACCAAGATACAGGCTGATAGCCTAGTTTGGGATCCACTAATTATTCTGTATTGCACACAGCTTAACTATTTATTCACTTGACAATCTTTTAACAGCAATTTGTAAAGCAAGAATTAATTGAAGTAGTATATGTATATATATCTATAGTATAATTCTAACGTACCTACCCACTTATATGCATGATATAGTTAAGAATGTAACATAGTTTAGATAGGTAATAACCAAAACATGAATCGTTATTCGTCTCGACCCGAATTCCAATTGCGAGGCATCGCCACCAGATGTGATTTCAAATTCTTTCACTCATATTTGGCAAGTGAACGTTTAATTAGACTTTAAACTGAGGATTTAATTTAATATGTAACTGTGTTAACATTTTGTACCGTTGCACATTCCTTACAAAACAATTAAGATGAACATAAAGGGTTATGCAATTGTTAATATTGCGCTCCGACACTCATATTTCGTAAAACTAGACTATTAGACAAATAAACAGTTGCAGCGAGATTTCTGACAACACAAGCCCAGATCAAATGGGTACATGGCGCTTGAAGTGCACTAACTGGCCTCATAGCAGTTGTAAAAAACGTATTACTATTGTATTGTAAGACCCTAGAAAAGAATGATACAGATTCACATATTTTTTAGCGCAAGTTATAGAAGTATACATAGAGAAAGACCAGAATATATACTTTCTTGCAACGAAGTGCTAATCTAATTCCCTAAACATAGCACTAAAGAAATGCTTATAAAAGCGAGATGTAAAATAAAATAAGTGATCAAAACAATAGCTAGCGAAAGTAACTCCAGCTTTTGATTGACACTTGTACAAATTAATTTAGATTCGTGGAGAGATAATTTATTGTGATTATTGAACGAGCTTGCCACTTCTCTCACTTTTTGTTGCGTAAGAAATTGTTGCCATTGTATTAAATGTGGCAAAATTATGTTAACTCCTTTAGCTTTGCACGAGATAAGTAATTACTATGCCCGTTAAATCGATATTATTTATATGTTTAATCGATGTGCAATTATTTTGGTAGCTTGCCATATTGTGTGAAGAATTGTATAAATAATAAAATGTTGAGATTTGACGAGATATTGTAATTGGTGTAGCATGTTTAAGCTGTACTTTGATAGGTATACATGTTTTTTTATGTTGTCAATTATGACAGAGCTAAGAACACTATCGAATATGTCAATTTACAAAATATTAAAAAAGGTGAAAAATAATAATCTTAGTAAAGATGAAGAGTCTTAGAAGGCTATAAAATTTTATGCCAAAAAGAGCAGTACGTGAAACTACAGTGGTGCTTAACATCAGGCAGGCTGTAGTCAAACGAAAGCCAATTTCGTGACAAAAAAAACTCACTCAGTTTGTTTTATAATAAAATCTAGATTGTTGTATAGAACAGAAATAGCCACCTATCTATCTACCATAGTAAGGAATGTAAGAGCGAGCCCTTTCCCCGGCGAAAGTGTTCTGGACTTTGCATTTCACAATGCTCTCGCGTCTCGTTTCGACATTTCAGAAATACCGGGAAAGGCATTTTGGCGAGTACTTGCCACTGCGCGCAATGTTCCATGTAATTTGTGTTTTAAATTAGGATAAACAAGGCGAGTGTTACGTCACAGTTTCAACAGTCGGTTTTGCCACTTTTTAAGATTAAAATGAGTGAACGAAAAGGTTCTTATTGTTTAAACAAGAAAAAATATGATGAGCAACCATTTGTTATGGCTTACCATCAGGCAAATTGCCGTCAAGTGCAAACTCGTTTCAGTTAACCGTCTCTACATCACATGAAGTTCCAATTGATGAACGCAACAAACTAGCTTGCTCAGTATCAGTCAGTACCTATAGTAAGATTTATGAGTAATTGCATAAGAAAAGTGTCACACTTTATATCTGTTGTAGGTCCACCACTCTGACAGATAGAAGTCATTCCAATCCATTCAACATAAAACATTTTTATTTTACACATAATATAAAATCTTAGTAATTTTTGGATGACTTGATTCATTTCTTATCGAGATAACCCATAAACTTTAGGCTCTGGCGACAAAGTGTGTATTAGCCGCAATTGAGCAAATTGACCCGGAAACATTACACGAGTGCAGGCAAATCCGCAGTATGAAGCTAGTAGTCACTATCACTGTAGTCGGTCTGCCTTGACCGAGTATCAGCGCGACCCTGCGCCAGCGCACTGCCCGCAAACACGACCATGCTGTACTTATCTACTCGTACTCGAGGCAAAACTTCGCGGACGGAGAAAAACAAACTAATCAAGCAATCTGTCATTAACATTGTGTAGAATTAATGTTACTTATGGATCAAACTTAGCTTGTAATTGAAAGAAAATAGTGTAATACCTTAATCGAGTTCTGTATCGACCTAATATAATATGGTGTTTCTAGAAAATCTATCAAAGATTGTAAATAAATTTGTATATGTTACCATCAATCTGTATAATTTGGCATTCTATACAATGCTTATGCAATGTATAGAATGCCTAAAACGTATAGGTTGGCAAAGCATAAAATAAATAATATTTAGGTAGTATATACCTACAATACCGAATGCGGAGCTGGTTCTATGGTGATATGTTTCTTCCTAAACTCGAGCGACAGGCCATCTGTTCTTAGTATCGTTGTGGTAGTATAAGATCCCAAAAGTGTCATGATCTATGAGTTAGTTTAGTATACTACATATATACCTGGATGAGGTCGCACAAGATCGACGCAGATGGCACATGCAAAGGGAGGCCTATACCCAGCAGTGGAATCCCAAGGGCTGTGGATGATGATGATATATATCGCGACTACCCCTGAACTTTGCTGATAAATGCGCCGTATGTTTGGCGGCAAATATTGTTATGTATTGGTGTTGTAATTGTATATTGTGCGTTTATGCATATTCAGCCATTCGATTAGCATTTAAATCCTCTGAACTTTATATCTATTAAAAGCGATTATGATATCCTCAGCATATATTTTTGACAGGCCTGTAATAAATAAAGAAGCGGACTTCGATTTTAAGTTTTAAGATATGATATACTACCCACCTATGGAATTAATATCCTTTTTCCAAATCCTAATTTGTATTATGTTATTATAACATAGGGTTGTCTATTTTTGGATACCAACGGTAGGTATTGGTCGAAATAATGTCATAACTTATAAAAAAACGCGGTAGACTTGAGCCCTTATGAATCTAAAAAATAATATCCTAAAATGATCCTTCAAATGAAAAGATAGCTTTTTAGAAAAAATAAAAATCTAGGTATATCTTATTTGACGGATTCTTTGAATTCAATAAACTTATTGAATTCTATCTTCTGTCTATAAACCAAACAAGGTAAAAACTAGCGCGCTAAATGTAAAACGTCTATTCTATTAGCATTATTTAAGATCTGTACTATACCTAGTTTTCGGACAATGAATGCATTCGTTCATTCATTCATTATTCAAAGATGTCAACTATCAGGCAAATTGTTCCAAGCGGGAGCTTATCTTTCTTAAAAAAAAAATACATAGAAACTTTTTTTTATCTAACTTCTCATGCGAATAAAGACAGCAAGTCTTTTTAGAAATGTCTTGGTGAGAATGTTGTAACTGTAATATTACCAGTGCGTTGGCAGGCTGCTATAAAGCAGGCAACTATATAATTATCTACATTTCTCCATGACACGGTGACATTTGGTTAATTTTGCGCAAATTGTTTGAATCCTTAGTAATTTTATTAATTATTCTAAATGCGCGGTGTAAGGTCACCTTATGCTTTATAATATAATAATATTGCTATTGTGTCAAATTATTATGTATTATTGGTTTATTAGGCTCGATTTATTTTGAAACATATGTCGGTCGGGAAATCAATTGTATTGAACTTGAAAATATTATGACATTGTTTTCTGAGATTACACGCTATTCAGTCTTTTTAGATCTCTAACCACACATTGCCAGCGTGGTAATGCAGTATGCTTGAAACAATATCCTTCCCAGTATTGAACTACACACTCTGGAGGCTTTTTCTAAGTTATTTTGATTGAATGTTAGACCGATAGGAAAGCAGAAAGAGTTTCGGCTATTTGTTTATTAGTGAATCAGCCACAGAGATCTGATGAGAAATCATCTCATATAATTATTATGTCAATTATTTGTTATTAAATTATATTATATAGTGTTTTTCCTCTTTCTCATATTATAGAATATACTTGCAGTAAAGTTTCACATTGGGCTTGCACTGGCCAAATAATGGGCAGTAATGTGAAAGTCCTACTGCAGGTTGGCATTTCGCGACCTCTATTGCCCAAGAAGGAGCAACTTGCTTCCGCAAGTGCGATACACATTTCAGAACAAGCTGTTTTAGGTAACAGGTATGAGGCAAAGTGGGCTAGATGCCTGGCCCTTCCGTAATACCACAGATAATATAAAGCCTAATCCATATCTGGTTCAATTCCAATAGAGAATTAAGTCCTGCAGGTTTTGGTCTACTAACGCTAGTTGTTGATTAAGAACAGTTGAATTCTAGAATTATGCGGTGAAGTTAAATGAAATAGTTTATTCGAAATCATCGCACGTTACATTCCCATAACTCTAGTTAATATATTAGAGGAAAACACATTCCAAGATTTACTTCGTCAACATTTGTATAATTATATGACATGCTAGTGTATGCCAATGGATTAGTTCGCATTGTTTAACTATAGCTATAACTGTCCATCTAATGCCTCGCTGTGCGTACAGTGTGTAAAAATCTCCATTGTAGACATCCAAATCGGTGCAGCCGTTTGACGTACTTCACACTCGCATACTTTCGTTTATATACAATTATTAATGAATGAATGAATGAATGAATGAATGAATGAATGAATTGTTTATTGTCTGGCAAACTAGGTATATATAGATGTTCAAATTACAGAGCTTCGTCATGTTTGTGATATGAGTACTCTAGTTACTGCCCATTTGGGCTTACAGACTGTCCTTAGTACTATTTGAATTTAATACATAATGATGAAAATACATTTTAATAATACATTTGATGACACACAAAACAAATTCAATTAAAAAACGTCATGCAGCGATGATATAAGATTTACATGATGAATTATGTCAAAGGTAATACACAAATAATATACCTACAAATATGTCAGTTTATTTAGAATAACATTAAATGTCAATGTGAAATCGATTTATCAAATATCATCATTATCGTTTAAGAACATTTTGATAGAATAATATGCTTTACGTAGCAAGAACTCATTTAATTTGCGTTTAAAAATTAATAAATCATCAATCAATCTATATTTCTTTGGTAATTTGTTGAATATGTTTGTGGCCATACAAAAAACACTTTTAGTCAGATATGTTGTATGTGACGGTGTGGCGTACAATTGTCTTTCATACCTGCTACCCTCGGGCCTCATCCTAAATAGTTCTGGATTAGATTTAACAAATGTTGCTACTTCACTTACATACAGACAAGGAACAGTGAGAATTTTTAATTTAATAAAATGTTCTTTACACGTTGCTCTCTTTTTTAATCTACATATTGATCTAATGCACCTTTTTTGCGCTCTAAACACTTTAATTTGGTCAGTTGAGTTTCCCCAAAACATTATTCCGTATCGCAATATCGATGCCACGTGACCATGGTACGCCGTTAACAGGGTCGAGTCATTTACTACCTTCCGAAGTTGAAAGAGCGCATAAGCGAATTTATGTACTCTTTTGCATACAATGTCAACGTGTTGCTTCCAATTTAATTTATTGTCAATGTTAACACCTAAAAATCGGGTTATCTCAACTTCTTCAATTTTTTCATTCTTATAATGTATATCAAAGTTAACATTGTCATTATGCATGTTTCTAAAATACATTATATTTGTTTTACTGATATTAATTTTGAGGTTGTTATTGCGTAACCAGTCAATGATATTTGTTAATGTCGTACTAATGTCATATTCAAGATTGTATAGCGTGTTATGTTTGAATAGGATAGTACAATCATCGGCGAAAAGGGTCATATCATTATCTGTCACATTAGGCATGTCATTAATGTAAATTAAGAATAGTAGCGGGCCTAGTACACTGCCTTGCGGGACCCCATATAATACTGGACATGTTTTAGATTTATACGTTTTAAGTGTCAAAGTTTTTGGACATATGCTACTGAGTTGTGTCATTTGTTGTCTATTATTTAAATATGATTCAATTAATTTGTTTGAGTTGCCTCGGATACCATAAATATTTAATTTTTTTAACAATAAACCGTGGTGAACATTGTCGAACGCTTTGGACATATCCATATACATAGCTATAACTTTACGTTTTTTATCTACGTCAGTCATTACCTTCTGAAGGAAGTTATAAATCGCCATATTAATTGTTTTCTCTCTTCTAAAGCCATATTGATTGCTTGAGAAAAGATTATTATGTTCAAAATAACTATAGATTTTACTGTACATCACTTTCTCTAAGACTTTAGAAAAAATGGGAATAAGTGCTACAGGACGATAATTACTGACATTGGCCCTTTCTCCCTTTTTATGAAGAGGTTTCACTATAGAAGTTTTTAATGCTTCAGGGAATACACCTTGCTCCATACATATATTTATTATGTGACTGATTGGAGCAGATATATGAGATGATACGCATTTTATAATGTCAGTACAGACACCATCCGACCCAACGCTTCTTGTATTCTTTAAGTCTCGTATTACTTTATAAATGTCTAACGGTATAGTTGGTGTCAAAAATAAGGATGTGGAAGCGTTGAAATTACTCAATGACGAGCACGCGCTTTTACTATTAACACAACCCTGCCCAACACGTAAAAAGAACTCGTTAAAATAGTTGGCCATCTCGACAGGATCTTTAACTGTATTTCCGTCATCATTAACTATATGTGATACTGTCACATTAGGATAACACGCTTTTTGCTTATTTATTACATCCCACGTAGCCTTTGATTTGTTTTGAGATTTTTGTATATAATAATTATTTTGTGCTCTCTGTGTTAGATTAATAATTTTTTTAAATCTTTTTGTATATGCTTTTAAATCATTCTTTGACGACTCTGTTCTAGTAGTTCTATAGTTCCACAAAAGGCTTATCTTTTTACGAGCGCAAGTTTTAATTCCTTTTGAAATCCATGGCTGTCATTTTGATATGACTACATTTCATTCTGATTTTCGGGAAGCACATGTTATAAAGAAGTACAAAGATTTCATGAAAGTTATTGAAGGCTGTATTGGGATCACTACAATCATACACGTCTTGGAAACTAAGATTGCTGATTGCTTCCAAAAATTTTCGTTTATTATCACGACTGTAATTTCTTTTGTAAGCGTACCAAGACTTGATCCGACAGCTTTTTTTAACTGGGATTTTAAAAAACTGCGCACTATGATCTGATAATCCTAATTCAATTATCTCACCCGAACTTCCTCTGACGTTATGGATTACATTGTCTATACATTTACCACTCCGAAGCCGCGTTGGAACCGTAAAATTAAATTTTAAATTGTGTTTGGCTATAAGTTCTTTAAACTCTTTTACACTTGGAATATTCTCTAAAATGTTAATATTAAAATCTCCACAGACTATAACTTTAAAGTTAGCTTTTGAACAAAGTTTAGTTAAGATTGCCTCAAATTGCAGAAAAAATGAACCAATTTTATCTTTCTTTTTATTTACTGATCTATATACACAGACTACATAAACTTTATGCTCTGGTAGCTCAATTGCACAACATTCAATCGTATTGGGTATTGTAAAATTATCATTTATGTCACTTACATTAATGTATTCTATATCATTCTTTACTAATATACATGCGCCACCATTTCTTCGAGATCTACAGGAAAGCGCTGCTAATCTAAAATTTGGTATCATTAACAAATCGGAGTCTTCACGTTTCATATTATGTTCTGTCACGCATAGAACGTCAATACATTTACCTTGGGTTGCTAAGTTATCTAACGCTACCGCTACTCTACTTGCTTTGTTCATCAATCCATCTACGTTCTGATGCAATACATTAATTGTATTATACACGAAATAAATTACTATGAGAGTCAACATTCCCAGAACTATTGTTTGCGATTTGAATGTCATTATTGTGATTGTTGCTGTTGATGTCAATTACGGAGTCACTTTTATTAATCAAGTCAATATTATTAATATTTGTAGCCGTAGTACTGCATGTCAGATCTGTGGATTGATGTACAAAATCCGTTTGAACACATTTATCTTTCTTTGCTATGTTTCGTTTCATTTGTTGTTTAATACCTTCTAAGTAATTTTTGTGTTGTAGATAATAATTAATTCTTAATATTTCCCTGAGCAACATTTGAGCTACATATACTGACATATAACGGCGGGGTAGGCGTTGTCTAGAGTAATTCATATCAACAAACGACGAGTTTCGATATCTACCACTAATGAATCTCAGTTCATAATTCAGTTTTATTTCGTTCAGTGACTTATTAAAAGGTATTTCCGTTAATATGACATTTGTATTGTTTTTGTATTGAAGCCATTGGTTAAGATTGAGCTGAAATTCATACGGGTTTACTTCATTTGTGCCGCCCATTACAATAACATAGTCTTCTTTGTCAAAATCATAAACTTCCTTCGCCGTCGATTCGAAAATGTTTCCAATTGTGGCTCCCGGCTTCCTTAGACATTTTACGCTAAAATTATCACCTAATAATTTCTGTAACTCTTCTCTGACATCGCGACCTTGTTGATCAGCTATAATTAATACTCTTTTCACAGGTTTCATAAAGTTATTTTGTTTTTTAGAATCCTCAGTTAATGCATTCTCTCGTTTAATATATTGGTTGCTTTCTCGGCTTTCCTTTGCCTTATAGGTGTGTTCTTCTTTTTCCGGAGTCCCTGGTAGTGTTTTATCTGCATTTTCAGACTGATTATTTTGATCATTTACTATAATAGAGGATACTGCAGCCGGTAACTCCTGCGTGTCTTGTGCCGTTGTTGTATTATCCTGTAACTGATGGTAACTGTGGCTTGCTTGTGTTGAATTAGCATCACTGTCGATGGACATCTCAAGGCGACTGCTATCGAACACAGCACGTCGTTTTCGCTTTCTGCCACTGGTTTTTGGAGAGGGTGTGTCGCAAAATCCAACCCTTTTGTACGTCAGCCAAAGATTTTTGTACTTGTCTAGTTCAGTTTTTAATGCATTGTTCTCCATCATTAACTTATCTACTTCATTGTCTGCTGCTGATAATTTTACTCTTAGGTTCTCAATTTCTTTTGTCTCTTCAACTTGGCTTTCGTTCATAGAATTATAAGGTAAGCTTTGTATAGTTGTCTCAAGTAACGATGAATTACTTGAATCGGTGAGATTTGTTAATGATTGCGACCTATATTGTCGAAATGTAACATGTTCCGTGTTATGACTCTGGCTTAAATTATTCTCCATATTTGTTTATTTCAATGTTTCGTATTTCTATTATTATACTTTATTTTTTTCTCTGCTATATAAATATTGTATTGTATCCTCACTAAAGATTCATGCTAAAGATTCGCATTAAACAGTCGTGCGGAGTTGGAACATTACTTCACAAAAATCTATTTTGTCTATGATTTCTTAACTTGACGTATGTCAAATGTCAGTGTCATAATGTCAATTACGTCAGTGTATTGAAAATCCGCAGTTCGATTCGCGCATTTTCTGCCAATTACTGATGTTTTTTACAGTTTTTGATAAAGAAATAGTTGCCAAAGTGAAATATTTACTCAGAATAATGATCGTTAAATCAAATTCCGCGAACATTCAATAATTTTCCATGTGAAATTGTGGTAAAATGTGCGCTCACCGGCAGTTGAATTTGCTCTTGATATGTTTCTTGGTTATCTTCTTCGATGTATATTGCAAGTAAGTGTTGGAATAATGAGAATTCACTCTGTTAGGAATTTAATTTGATAGCACCTTAGATTTCCTTGTTTACCTGGCTAGGGATGCCAGCCGAAAAAAGAAACTATTTAACGGGAAGTAAAATGCTTTAATCACGATCTAGAGTATTCTAGATAATTGTCTAACGATCGTCAATTACTTTCAAGTTTAAAAACCATTGTCTTACTGATTAGTTATAATATCTTCAGAGTTTCCTCATTTGCGGGTCATGAATCAATATATTCGTGAGTGAAGCGACTTACCTTGCTCGCTAGATACAGAAACAAAGAGCTTTGACATTGGACTGATTGGACCCGCCGGCAATGTATGCTCCGTGTTGCAACACACACATCACACAATATAACCCTAAACATGTGTTTGACAACAATGACAGCGGGGCCAGCTATAATGACACATCACAATATGGCTTTGGTATTGTTTTAGCTCAAATTAATCTTACACCCGATTATACAAAACCAATATCGGTTATCCCGTATGATGGTAGACGCTCTATGGCCGGTGGATCAGTAATCAATAATCCCATAAAATTTACTAAGTGAAGTGAAAAGAGAAAAGAAAATATAGGATTTCACTGATATGGACAAGCTTGATTTTCTCCATCAGGCAATCGGCCTGATGGTCTTTTCATAGTGTTTTAAAAAATTGAATGCATTGATAGTGTTCGTTATTGTATGAAAAATATCCATGAAAATTCCATGAAATTTCAAATCTAGATCGACCACAATCGTGTCTTATTAACGTGTCGTGGTAACCCCGTCATTTTAATACTAAGAGGTATGTCTCGAGGATGCACCTATTTGACCCCAAGCGTCGCGAATACTTCAAAACTATGTTCTATTGTTAAGTAACAGAATCTATTTTTGTATATAAAGATGTAACTGTTCTAAGAGTTAGGAAAATTTGTGTCGCGGATGGGTGACCGTGAGATGAACATGAAAAATCATACAGAGAAAATAACAATAGATTTTAAACACACCTTCTATGTCATAAATAATGTGTGTACTTTATTTATTACATATCTGCAGGAAAACAATCATTTTCCATTTTAAAATAAACCCTGCGTAAAAGAAAACAGATATGACATAAAATTTAGAGATAACATCATAATTTTAAGTATTCTTGTTTTTTTTTCTTAAAGTTATTTATTTTATGCAATAAAATTCATAATCATTTAATTAATTTTATTCATAATTTTCATTTATTTGTTCCATACATTCCTGTGGTATGTATTATTTATTGCGTGGTATAATGTATGACAATTCAGTTTGCGTAAAACGCGAACGTGTGTTTCACTTCGTAATGGTTGAACGGGCAGATTTTAATCTCGATCTACGCAGATAACAACTGTTGAGAGCACTGTGTCGGTGCATTTCCGCTTTGGTACCTACGTACATAACACATATTTCACACTAGGTATGATATAAGTTGTAATAAAATTTTGGCTATTTCAACTAGGTTAGCTTTTATTTTTATACATTGTTTTATTAACTACCGTAGATGCATTTCAAAGAAGAAACAAATGAAGATTTGAGTGTAATTAACTGATGGTCTTTGGTATGTATATAATTAGTATGAAATATTGGAACCACTTAATTTACCTGTTTTTTATTGGATATTTCTAATCACGTCTCGTTAGGTTCTAAGTCTCAGCTATGAACCAAAATAACCAGTTGTTAAAACGAATCAAAAACCAAAAGGGCGCAGCCAGTATATTGCTAAGTATGTATTTCTTACTTTCTGCTATTTCGGTTTTTGCAAACCACAATGGCCAGTTGGGAACGTGTCAGTCGTTCTGAGCCTTTAATATTCGTCATGTAATCAAAAACTATAGTTTCAACAATGACCGCGTAGAGAAAGTGGTTGGGATTTTTTTCCCATTCATGTTATATCTATAGAGAAATCTTTCATTAGAGATTGTCTTACAAGTTTTACACCTGTCGTGGGGTGTAATTAAATCGTGCATTTTGCTGTCCATTACCACTGTACAAAACAAATTACCACCTGCATGGTTTATACACCATATTAATGGTGTTCGAAACTGAGTGGATACAGACATTTTGCCAGATATATTTACATTACATTTGTCCACCTAACAGAATCTCTGTTTCATGTGAATTACAATCTAAGGGGTTTCGAATCGAGAGTAAATATATTTTATTAAGAGAAGCATGCTTCACCATATGCTATAGCTGTGCTTAGCATCAGGCGGGCTGCAGGTATTTATTTATTATTTTAACAAAAGCCTATCAATCAATTATCCGGCAGAATAACATAATATATGATTGTTGTTTATCGAAACTACTATTATCAATACTAATATTATAAAGCTGAAGAGTTTGTTTGTTTGTTTGTTTGAACGCGCTAATCTCAGGAACTACTGGTGCGAATTGAAAAAATATTTTTGTGTTGAATAGACCATTTATCGAGGAACGCTTTATAGGCTATATAACATCACGCTGCAACTAATAGGAGCAAAGAAACAATGAAAAAAGGGAATAAACGGGGAAAATTATTCATCTTTGAGGGCTTCCGTTGCGTGTGCTGCGAGAACGGTTCAAGATATCAAAAAATATGTTTAAAAGAATTATTTCTTTTGAAATGATCTAACAAAATGTCCCCAACAGTATACCTATGTCTATCTTTTAAGATAACTTACTAGAACCGTTTTTATGATAATAACTATTCCACGCGGACGAAGTCGCGGGCACAGCTAGTGTTTTATAAATCAGTTTAGCTTTCAGAAGCTTTTGTTTAATTACCAAGAGTCATAATACTTTTACAGTTTTTACGAGTAAGTCGTATTACATTTACACACAATAGACTCTACTTGTGATTGTAACACCATTTATATCGAGTGTATTCTCTTAAATGAATAGTTCTTTTTATCATCGAATGAGAGTGGCCAACTCTGGCGTCGAGAGTATATCAAGCCGCCCTTAAGGCTCTGGCATGGCTTAACGGCTGCCGTACTAGACAACAATAAATAGTTGGAACTAGCATCGCTTGTTTGTTGAGCATACCATTGTATGCTTGTCATATCGTTATCAAAATAACACTTATTTCGCATTAGAAAGTTTTTTGTTCCCACTGTACGTCATAATTTTGTTAATAGTGAGAACGAGGATTTATGAATATATTTGAATAGACAAATAACTTGCAAATTTTATATATTAGTTAACTTTTACATTTCACGTAATTTAAATAAGTTATTAAAGCAGCTCTTTTGTCTGAAGAGACAATTCAGTAAAGTTACAAGTAAAATAACAGACTGCATAAATTATTTCTACACTTAAACGTTTCAAAGCCAATCTATGTTTACATATACTTTAATTCTAGTTGATTACTCCTTGAACATAGTTTAACCGCAAATTACCAGATGGTAATTAGTGCCTTTTAATAAATTTTATCCATATATGCTTAATATATTTGCTTAAGGCCTTAAAGTTCTTAATGTTCTTATAATGTCTTGTTTCTTGATTAAACCTATTTCATTCCTAACATTAATATATTAAACTAGCTGTGCTCTCGACTTCGTCCGCGTGGAATAGTTATTTTGGGCTACATATTTATTTTTGCAAACAACCTCTTTTGCTTTATAAATTAAAGCTGTTACCCACGACTTGAACCGTTTTCGCAGCGCACGCAACGGAAACCCTCAAAGATGAATAATTTTCCCCGTTTTTTCCACATTTACCATTGCTTCTTCGCTCCTATTAGTTGTAGTGTGATGTTATATAGCCTAAAGCCTTCCTCGATAAATGGCCTATTCAACACAAAAATAATTTTTCAATTCGGACCAGTAGTTCCTGAGATTAGCGTGTTCAAACAAACAATCAAACAAACATACATACAAACAAACAAACTCTTCAGCTTTATAATATTAGTATAGATATAATGTCAGTAGAATTGGGGTTTTAAATGTTTGATTAAAAGCTTGATCAAGATCCTTTTTTCTAAGCAATCCGAAATTAAGTTTTGAAATTTGTATTTATTTTCAGGCAGGATGTAGTTTGTCTGAATTAGTTTTCAATAAACTCTAGTAGAAAAAAAAAACATTTAGAAGACTTGTTAAACTCTTTTTTTATCGGTTAAAATGAAGTAGGTACCTAAGTTCAGTAAGATGTTTACCTTAGGGAAGTAGGTAGATTAAAGTTATATAACTCTAATTATATTATTTTTTTACATGAAATAGGCTCACGCTTGACTACAACTTGCCTGATGTTAAGCAACGTTATAACCTACGATCTAGCGCGCTTACATCTATAATGCTACAAACTATATATAGTTATAGCGTTTACATTATAATATTTTTCACTTATTATACCTTATGACATTTAAAGTGACAGTACCAAGATTTATTTAAGTTGACATATTGTATGATTACATACCTTTTATTATGTTTGACATGTTTTTAATAACAAAAATTTTCATTATGTAATTAATAAAACTTGACATTGTAACTTCTAAAATTTTATTAAAACTAAATGTTATAAATTCAATTTGACGAGATATTGTAATTTGTGTAGCATATTCTATGATATTAGTACTTATACCTATGTTACAACTTTACATTATCAATAAAGATTCTTAATCTTTATCTTTTATCTCTATGCACGTTCCTGATACACGATAAAAATTAAATTGTTTGTACATACAAAAGTGTTATGTAGTATTTTATTCACCTATATTTTATCTACGGGCTTATTTTGTTTTTATTTTGGTGCTGCCTCAGAAACATTCATACACAAAAAAAACTAATCAAATTTTATTACCTCCCAAATCAATTTCAAAGTAATTACAGGCACTTTGTGATTTTATCACCTAATTTATTTGTTAGAGATCGAAAACAGTACATAGGCATGTACTTTTATATACAGGCGGATATGTGTTTGAGGTCCGATAGGAAATACCCGAAATATACATATTTTTTTTTAACTAGAACGGGTTTGCACTTTGCCATAGTTTGCCTGATAGTACCCAAAGGCTATAAGTGTTCACCCAAATGTATGAAATGTGCTGAAATTCATACGTGTTTCTATATCTGTGGGTTTTTGTTGACTTATGTACATTTTATGACGTAAATGATGGACTGATTTTGATATAGTTCTATTTATTTAATAGCTAAATTGTATTAAGTATTGGATGGTTTAAGTTATTTATCAGCTTTTTTAATACAATCTGATTTTCTTTTGAAAAAAATACAAAGCACGCGTAGCTCAAATAGTGGATGGTGATCGTATGTGATTACAAAATTTTGCTTTTTGCTTTGAGCAAATATGACGCGGAATGCCCTTGGATGGATGACCAATACGTGGCAGTCCATTCGCTTGCTTCCGTGGATCGGTTGATACGTTAACATGTAGGTCCCGGCAGTTTGTTAGACCGGCAGACGTAACCGAGCCTTTGGGCGGTTTGAAAACTCGGACACCAGAGTTGGCCACTCTCATTCGCACTTACTATATCTTACATCTCTGAAAAGCACCCTGTAAGTTAGTCAGTACAAAAACTAGTCCATTAAAGCCGTCGCTATTTGCTGGCAATTGTTCGTTCGGAAACTTTTACGTAGGTAGGCAGGTACCTAAAACTACTGACCTTAAGCCCGTTTCCTGCTTGGTTGCCGTGATATATATGCTACATATATACTTTGTATGTATATGGCATGATGGAGCAGATCTGCAGCCGCACAAATATCACTGGACCATTGCCACTGCAAGTACAAGTACGTGGGTAGATACTAGATATGAATGCTTGCCTACACTGTTTGTTGTCATACCACTTGAATTTGTACACAAATTGAGGGTAGTTACTTAGATATTGAAATAAAATAAAAGTATTGTTTATGTAACCTAGCTCATAAGACGTAACTATAATTAAACTAGATATATATACTGGGAGATGACTCTGGCCTCGTAACACAGCCTAACGGCTACCACGAGGTCAGAGGATTCCAAACATTTTGTGAAATAATTTATTTGGCATATATAATAATAAATAAATGATTTTGTATTTGTATTTGAATGACAACAACACATCCTTTTATTTGGAAATTGGAGAAATAAAGACGGAGAACATTGTTCAGCAGAAAAATCTGGAATTGGAACTATCTATTAAACCTAAATGGTTGTGCGAAATATTTATTAAAATCGTCATTGGCAGGAGTATATCTAAAACGACATATAACAAATAATAATGCTTTTGAATATTGAACAGAATGCTGAAATTATATATTAGAGCTTTTGATCTTTGTTTGATGGAAATACCGTACATTATAATTAGTGTATTGAATATATCGAATGAAACTTAGAAATCATTCATAGTAGATGCTACTTGGCCAATAATGATGGTGATAATGGAGAAATTGAGAAAGCTTTTAGCTGCGGTGAGCAACGTGCAAAAACTAGCTCTATACTAGAACATATTAATATTTTTTTAAATAGATAGGCTCACTTGCTAGGCTTGACTCCATCTCACCTGATGTTAAGCGACTTTATAATCTACGATCTAGTACGCTTGCCTAGAAGGAACCGATTCACTCTCGACTTGAAGACCATTGAGATTAGAGATTCCGACAAGGAGTTTCACAGTCTTGTTTCCAATTTTTATTACATAAATAAATAAATAATAAAAAATAATATACATGTAACTGTTGTAATATATTTGCTCAAGTCATTATAGCCCTGTTCATAGTGAATAATATCGATGATGAGTAGGTACTTTAACACGTAATTAGAGATTGTACATTTACATCAAGGCGTTCCACATATCTAAACACTTGTTGCTCTACTTTTAGGCGCACAAATGTCGCGGCCGTTAACGACTTTGCAACTCATTATTCTAGGTGTAATTAAAACTTTACTATTAGCTATTGAATGTCACCGGTGAGGATAAAAACGGTCATCTCGTCATTGAGCTCAATGCCTCTATACGGGCCCCTCCAGTCACATTGTGGTCACTCTGGCCGCTCGTGCTTCTGCCTATTGAAGCTGGGACAGGCAAAAACGGACTTGTTAATGTTCTCGTAGGTACAAAAATAATTTGTAGTGCAAGGCTGAGTGATGCAAGGAACGTCGTCTTTTTGCTGCACCTAAAGTCTCTGCAAATATTTATACAGGTGTCTTCGAATTATTTACATGCATTGCTAAGTTAAAAAAATCTGTAGCTTCATAGGAATTAACATATCTCTTGATGCAGTATGCATATATGTATAGTGCTATCAGATTTTATCGAAACTTTATAGAGCTTAATGTAACATAAGTCACATAAGTCTTCAAAATTACATACCGTATTTTTTTATTGATCATTGTTTGTATTATTTGGTGCAAAGCATAAGCTCGTAGAACAATGTAATTGATCAGTCACTCGATCGAGCAATACTTTGTTGGCAACTGCTCTGAAAATGCCATTTCCATGCCGGCTTTATTCCCTCTGCCAGTTGGTTGAGTTTAGCAATATTTTATAATAATTAAATGCCAACGTTGGTGTTTCGTTTCGGATTTACGCTACAAATAGGTAAATTGGGAAACCGGCGTGAACACTTGACGTTTGCTTTTTAATGGGATCAATCGTGATGCGCAGTATAGTATGTATGTATGCCTGTATGTATGTAAACGAAGATCGACAAATAATGTTTTTTTGTTGTTTTTTACAAAAACATTTAAGGCTTTGTTGCTATAATACGTCAAAAAAGTATCGTTGTCTTGACAAATTAGTATTAGAAAGCCATGAAAATTGCTGTAGACCAGAGTGCCACACATTTAAAAATTGTTGGTAAATTCTGTCTATCGATGACCTGCTTGGACAGAGTACGGAACATTGCCTGTCTCACTGTCTCTTGCTAATTTATTTGTATAATTTATTCAACAGTCATTGAGAAATGAAGAGAGGCAAGATTATAAAATGATATTATTTTTGTTTTCCTTTGTTGAATTAATTCGTCTGTCCTCGTACAGAAGGGCCGCGCCGCTTAGAGACCGCTTCACGAAATAAGTCCTACGGAAAAGATTGGAACTAACATTTTACAGCTGATAGATGTTATTATCAGTTGGATTTGGCGCCTTAACTGAGGTAACTCTTTCGTGAAACAGGCTATAGGTACGATGGGAACCGGCTGGTCGTGACTGCTTCTGCTCGGAACAATTGACGACTGAGCGAAGGCCGTCAGATTATTCTAATCTAATTACACCTCTGTGCGCTTTTCCGAAGGTAAATTATAGCCAGTGGATAAACGATAAGCAGTACTATCATAAATGGCTGAATCGAGATCTGGATTCGGTGTTTAATGTGCTTTACAGTGAATGATAATGATATTGCCACGATTTGGAGTTTGGTACTCAGAGCGCTTTATTTAGAGTATAGTGTTATTAATTTCATTCGGATGCATACAAATGGCACCGCTATGAGATTTTGTGTTTGTGTTGGTGATCAACCATTTTTCAAATAAACATCAAAATTATTAGGTATTTGGAAACGTTGTCAAAATGAGTTGAAGATTGCGACCACTCTGAATATAATACAAATACTATCTTTCAGTTGCAAAGAGTTCCGTTTCGAATTGAAATTTTCAGCGCAATCTGCAAGTCACGATCTGAGATAATCGCGTTCAATCGTACAAACTTCCATAATTGGAGATTCATGGACTGGTTGAGAAATTACTTCATTGTTCCCACTGATCCACAATTGACAATAATGATCAACCACAAACTATATCAAATAATAATTTCAATAATTGAAACCGAAAACAAATTAGTGCGCTCGAAAATAATGTTCTCGATTATGACTATACGAACATATTAATCTATAAGCACAATAAACGTGACATTTTATCCTTAAGTTAATTAAAATCGTACGAAATAAATTCTTTAAAATATCTATTCGCACCAAAATCATTAACTCATATAAAAGAACAAAGTTTATGATATCAGTGTATATGGAATGTTATTTTTTGTCAAACAGGTAAGTAGTTAAATTATTCATAAGTGTAGCAATATCAATCAATATATAAATGAGTTATTAATGTTATTAAGACACAAGGTTTCGTTTCAAATGGCCGTATTTGTTGGCAGTAAAACAAAATGGAAATAGGCACGATTAAGAGATGCCATAAAACTGTTTTTACTCAGTATATTGTTTTGCATTAAGTCCAAAAAAAAACACTACGTGCTTTTAACTTGCTATTTTTTTATTATTTTATGTGTGCATTGTAAAATGGTTTAGTTTACATCTAGACATAATCAATGGAGAGGGCTGTAGATAGATTTATCCGAACGTTAGTTTGTTTACCTTCTATGTGGCGGAAGTCAAGGGGGTCAGCTAAGTAGCATCTATACCTGTAAACAAAAAGTATGTTTTGAGAATTCAAGCAAATAGTATTTGATAGTTCTGAAATTTATTATGGTTCAACTAGGAAAACTGGCACATTTGTCTTTTTTCGACTGAGCAATGTAATAAAGCACACTTTGTTCCATTAAAATACAAGCGTTTCGAAATTTTGGGATTATTTTAATTATATTACACAAACTAACTATATCGCCACTTACAGTAACCGTTACAGTTAAATTTTAACACTCTCTAATAACGCTGAACTATCAAAGAAACCGCCGCGCTTTTGTGCAACACCAAATTGATTTTAACGCTTATGTAATTAATAAATCAAATTGAAGCACTCATCATATATGTACAACTTATAATAAATGTGCAATTCTCGTAGATGTTTGCAAGATCAGTGAAACGTTTTGAAAACTGACAGCGCAGTGACGCAACGTGTCTTATATCATGGACGGACGATCATATCCGAGCCGCTAAAATAGTGTTTATTGTAACGTAAACACAAACTTATCGGCTTTGTTCCATGCGAAGTGCCTCCATTCGTCTACGGCTCGTTGCGGAATATTCAAGCAATTATTTATATTCAGAGATGAAGATTACTCCGACTGAAATATGAACATCGCACGTAGATTCTATTAAGCCGTTCATATTTTATGCAAACGGAATGATTTGTAACGACGCATCAAGGCGATCGAGGCCGTCGCTTCTTTGTTGAATTATAAAAACCACATAAAATTAACGTTTAGAATTTAAAATCAGATCAACAATAAAAATGACATTCTTGGAATTTAAGTTATAGAATAAATAAAACCAGTATTTGGCCATAATATGGAGCAAACCCTTGTAGTGAGGTAACCGCGAGTTTTACAGCTAGTTATAAACATAAGGTCAACTACTACACAAATAAGAACAAAACTGACGTGAGCTATCAAATTGCCATATATTACGCCCATGGGAGCCATGTGTCAATCGTCTCTACTATTCAAACGTACTGGCCGCTCAGGCCAAAGTGCTCGTTGACCAGCTGATACATTCACGATTTCTACAGTTACTAAAAGTACCTCTACCATTCAGCCATTCGATGCAAAAAAAGTTGTATTTTATATTAGGATCACTGTATCTTAAACAAATCCATACTTTGTGACGGTTGTATACATGCAAGTCAAGTAGTTGTAAGAAGGCAGCCTAATTTGAGAGCCAATTCTATTTTAGTACAGACGTGACCTACAGACAGACATTTCATTATAGTACAGATTCGATTGTATAATATCGGTATAAGCTTAGGTTATCTGTTATTCGAATACTTGGCTTGTTATTGGCTTGTATAAAAGAAAGATAGATGCGTTACTGGCAGCTGAGTACATATATATATGTACTACATGAATGTAGTTTGAACTGATCATGCTTGTCATTAGTAGTGTTACAATCGACTGATCTCAATCCGCCGCGACTGGTCGCAAGCGGATATACATACGTACGTACAAGCAATACCTTGTAATTAGCTAATCTCGGTGTCGCAACAACCGGTATATTGCCAGCTAATGGCTCGAGCTTTAAGTTCAACCTTGTAGCCTCTAACTCAACCCATTAAAGCTCAAAATCAGCGGACAATCTAAATCACATTTTACTGCAGAATTGAAATAAATCGAACGTAAAAATTAATTCGATTCAGTTCTTTCTGGTGTTTATAAGTAATTAAAACAGTATCAAGTTATGTGAAGTATTAATTAATGGCTTGAGACGTCGTGAGAAAGTAGCGAATGGCATTAAGTAACGTGGGTGGGTCCATACCATGTTATAACTAGCGGCGGGCTGCAGTTTTACTCGCATTTATTTATATCAAAAAGTATTATGCACTGTTCAATATTTTTATCCCCATTCAAAATTTAGTCCGTAGCGTGAACAAACTCATGCTAACTAAATAACCTTAATAACTTTATTGTAGGTACCTACGTTTCCAAACAAATCGTATCTCTCAGAATTTATATATGTATACTTATTTCCATACAGCAGCGATCACTGGCCGCGTGTATATTTATTACTATTTATGGCAGACATTGACACGGGGTCAGAAATCCGAGCGTTTATGTCTTTTGTATGAAGCAAACGCATGCCAAGGTCTTGAAGACAATATTCATGGAAGTGACGAAAGTAAAGGTGTGTGTTGTGTGGATATTGTAATCTGTCAAATGTTAAATTATGTTCAAAATTTAATGCGTGCTACGATTTAAACTGTACAAAGATTGATTCTAGCGATAAGGTCGCCAATTAAGATGCAAATTTTAAGCATTGTAGAGTATACATATTATAAATGTTTGATGTATTGATCAACATTTCAATTTGCGGCTGAGCATAATGATATTGTATGCATGTAATAAAATATTTGTTATAGTCTTTTCTTGTATTAACTTTTTGTATTTACTAACAAACAAACCATTTTGATAAGCGATTTCTTTATTATTTAGTTTAAAGTGGTTTGGAGATAATTAATTGTCACTAAGTAGAATTTTAATCGGTTTACTGTAATTAAAATGAACAAAACACACGTACAAACTATTAAAACTTCATAAAAACAGATACTATTGATTACGTATAGCTTTACAAAATTTTCTATCAATCGTTTGTGACAGAGCTCAAGAATTCGATCACAATCCAAAGCTATCTATTTGTAACAAAAAGTTGTCGGTATTGCAAACTGCTAGCTGCGCCCGCGCCGATTACGCAGTTGCGTAGTGGAGACAAAAAAGCAGCGGTAACTGGACGACGTTTAGGTAACTTATGTCGGGTTACAGCAACTCTACAGGGAGGTACAGAGCTTCATCCACATGTGGAGTATACGGAGCATGGAAGTTTTATTGCTAAACTAGTGGATGCTAGCGGCTTTGCTCGCATTATTTTGGATAAAAAGTAGCTTATGACACTTCAGGGACCTCACACTACCTATATACCAAAAAACATGAAGATCCGTTCAGCCGTTTTTGCGTGATGGTCGTTTTTAAATAAACAGACAAACCAAGACACAGATAACAGAAAAAAAATCTAGAAATTGTTGCAACGTGTTCTGCTATCAATTCAAATTCGAGGTATCTCCAAACATTTTTTTAGATATCTTCAATGTTCAGACTTTTGCCCCTCTTCAGTTTTATTATAATATGTATGTATGGAAGATGACTATGATTGGTCCTTGTTGACATGTTCTTAATTTGTGAACTCGGCCTTCGTGTCTATTTGTGATATGTAATTTATCTGATGTAATAAGCTTAAATAATTTCCTCAACATTTTTCCCATGTATTTAATTTAATTTTAATTATCATAAATCAAATAAGAAGAAAATAATATAACAGTGGCATGGCTGTTTAAAAGTATACTATTAGATTACTATGTTAGAGTAGTTGTCTAGTAGAAGAACAATAAGTAAATTAATTGCCTTCCAAGGGAACTAATTGCCGAACTAATACGAATGTCAGTACGTTTTATTAAAAAATCGAGTCATATCAATATGATCTTAAATTAAGGAAATATCGTGGTTAGAGCAGCAGGGTCATGAGAGCGAGAACGGTTCGGCTCAGAGGCGTTATTGCAAAGACAAAATAAAAAAGAGGCGGCTAATTTCCTTTTCTATACCTTCATGACAAAACACTACTATAATTTAGGTGAGTAATAATCAGACAAACCTATTTAGTATTAAAATATCATCTTTACAAACCATTCTTAGATATATAGGTTGGTAAATACTTTATTAAAACTAGAATTTGAGAGTTAAATGGCGGCCTTATTGCATACAATCTAAAAATGAAATTAATTGGACGAGGTCTTTGAGATATTAAATAAAATAACGTTATTGTCAATTTTATAAATCAAATCGATCAGAAACAAGTTTTATAACGCGGTCCGTATTATTTCCGTAAATATAAAGAGGCAATATTGAGCTCCTCCTATTAAAATGTGTATCACGAGCATTATGTGAACATCTTTTGTACCTCACGACAAAAAATGTATTCATTTACAGTGTAAATGTGTTACATATTTGAAAATGATAGGTATAAATTGATTAGATTTTTCTAATGTAATTTGTACTTTACACTGTTTGGCGCTTGATAACCAAATTATGTAACGCAATATTAGCAACACTGGGTATAGTTAATTTTTGTACTGTAAATAATGAATATTTTTGGACTGATCGCAGCCAGCACCTTAATACAGATATTACATTTAAGGGTGGTATGCAGGAGTGTAAGATTTGCTTCTCGTAGTAAGGCGTCTGTTCCTTGTGAAGTCGTTGCGTTACCTCAAAGTATCCCAACGCACGTAACAATACAAGGTCGCATCTACACACTAACTATTGTCCAATCTATGTTTATAAACACACTAAATATGCAGCCACAGAAGGGTTTCTCGAACATTATGACATTTTTGCTCAAATACCTAGGATGGCTCATTTACATCCCTATGATTACTTCCTTCTTGTTATCGTATGAAAGATCAACTGTTGTTTTGATTGTTTTCGAAATAGATAAATACATGCAGACTTATTTTATTTTTATTTGCTTGCAGACCTTTTTAGGCATAAAAAAGATCTGCTTTAGACTGCTCTCTTTCAGGAGCTTAGTAAATTGCGAATCACATTCATAATTATAAGTACCTATATAAATGTGTATTATTTTGCTACATACAAAAAGAATAGATCGTATGTATTCTTTGTCTGACGGAAACAGATACAAGTTTTCATTCATTCATTTACGGGGCATCGACTCTCAATAGTCAACAGGCAAGTCTGGCGTATAATAAATTGAATTTCATACCTTCGATCCAAAATATATCCTGATCGTTTTGTATCCTAAAAAAACGACTAGCTTGTGTTCTGTGCTTAAATATTTCGCCTTTAGTGGAACGGCAAACAAATAAATTGTCCGATCGCTACCTAAACTGGCAAGTTGAATTTTGGACAAACGATCCGCGGAGGTCGTTGTCTAAGGAGGCTGGGTGGGGCTGTTCACGCAACATCTAATACTCTACAAAACTGTCGTTCATCATTATAATCAGCCAGTTGTCGCCCACTGCTGAGCATAAGCTCCTCTAATTCTACGCCCATAGCGGACAGTAGACGGACTCACTTTTGTCTGAGACTCTTGAGCAATTTGAAAACTATATTCCTTATCCAAATTTTAACACTTTTGGAAGTACCTATTTTTCTTAAAAACTTAGATTAGCATTGAAACTTTGATTTTTCTGTGAAACTGTCAAATTATAAAGGGGACGATGTTGTTTAGTCGAACTTACTCATTATTAGGACTACAAACTTTAAAACACTATCGAATTCATCAACATTACAGCAATGTTTAAGCAACTCACATTGGCATGACTTGTGAATTGTGATGAATATAAGAATATGCAGACAAAAAAGTACACACAAGAATGACTTAATAAGAATAACAATAAAACGTAACTTCTACAAATAAAATTGCTGAAGCCAAGGGCAACAATGTATGGGTCTATGTATAGGTGCTTATAATTAGGTATTTAGTTCACATAGCTCCGCTAAGAAAACTCACGCATCGCACATATCCACTCGTACATAACGAACATATTACAGCTCTAAATACGCCGACCCTGATCTTGTTTATTAACATTAACATTGTATACCATGAGAACTATGCGACCTCCCCTTAAACTATAATAGAACAATTTCTACCAACTTTTGTCTCAATGACAATATTATAGAATCTCGAAAGGGATATTGTTATTGTTAAGTATGGGAATCGTATAATAATGCACACAGAAGAACATTAGATAAATATAATATGAGGAGATAAGAGGGTCTGGATAGCGATGTAATCGCGCTCGGCCTCGTCGGAGGTATCTCGTCGTACATAATTCAAGTTTTCAACAATTGCGTCGTTATCAGCGGCTCTATCACCGGCGGCTGGCGAGGCCGCGCCTGCGCTGTGCCTGCTTGGATAAATCATACCTCATATTATTATATACAAGCAAAGTATGTTTGTTCACTCGTTTGTCTGTTGGTTCCGCTTCCATGTCGCAAAGGGAAGGAAGAATTATCGAGGTTTTTTTAATGGTTATAGTGAACGATCCTGACTCCTGACAATGACAATTTTATCATGCATGAAGATAAATAGGACGCATAGACAATTCTTTCATCCTACTAGAAAGATCGGTACCAGTAAGTTAGACCGAAATAGATATATGTACATAATATGCGTGGCAAAAAAAATCTTGTGGTGCTTTCAAAACGATTTTACGATGAATAAGCACTAAACCCACCACTACGCGCGTGATGCGTTGATGTCTACTATAGGGCACATTTTAAAACTAAAATCAGTACAAAAAGACACAAGCTAACAAAAAAAATCTCAATACAGTGTTATTTATTTAGACTAAGCATTTTTACCGTCAGTACAATTTAGATAAACAGCCTAAGCGGATATTAGCGGGCCGGTATTACGAACATTGTGAATGTTGTCCGGCACAACCTTACCAAGGACATGAGCTGGCTGCGACTCGACAGATATACATACTTACTTACTCAATATATATGTATATATAGTTGCATTCCGTATCAGTTTGATAGTTGCCGAAATGTATTTTGATTCTGTATGCGATGATTTGGCAGAGGTTAACGTTTGACTACAGTTTGATTTGCTTTTATAGAATTAGAAGGTCCGTGGCATACATGTAGGTAATTTGTTTTGTTAATTAGCATACTTTTAGAACATTTTGATTATTTGACCTGCTTGACTGCCGTACCTTTGATAGCTTAATGACTCTACCTCTAAAATTACAAAACCCAAATGAATACTGATTTTTGTTAATAAAAAATAATAAAAATATCAATACTAAGCTGTTTTTATTAATCCCACATTAACATAAGTTCATAGCATGGGGCTTTTTGTGAAAATTTAAGATATGTGATCAGATTTTCATACTTAAAATAGCTAACATTGCCGCAACATCCTCAAGTTTTATCTATAAGTTAATGATGTTTTGATTTGACGCATCGTGTTTTTGAGTCCGTTAGAGAGTCAATGCTCCGCCTGACCTTTTAGCACTCGACTTTTTTGCATAATATCTCTAGTGTTTGTTTAAATACCGCTATTCGGGCCAGCGACATAGATCGCCTGAAAATACCTACATTGTATTTCAGTTATCTGCTGTTACTTATACCAAAAGAATCAGTTTTGATGCTAAATAACATATAAATGAAGACCAACAATTATGTACTCGATTTTTTCATGAAAGTAGATCGATATTTGGTATTTAACGCAAAAAGCCAACCATTGATATATTTTCATGGTATTTCAAAGTAGAATTTTATTTTACATAAGCTTGATAAATTTATTTTGAAATTTTAAATAAACACAGGCACCTAGACTTATAATGCCATATGTAAAGTGCAATTTGGTATAAAAGTATGTACATACAATTATTGTACTAAACAAGAGTTATACGAAGTCCATATATTCACTCAGGCCATATTAATTCACTATTTTACTAACAAAATACACATTATCTTTCTAGAATAGAGTAGAGACTAATTTAGTCTAGATTTATTTTAATTTTATTTATCTCAAGCCATGTGTGGAGTATGTGGGTGCAAGTATGTGAGCGTCGGTCGAGAGAGGCCGATATAATAGTTATGTTGTTAAATAAACAAATAAGTTATACATTAAATACACTAGTGGCTGTCCGTGATTTGGCTCGTTTTTTGTGGAATAAATAGAGAAAAAGAAAACATCAAATCACACGCAAACTTCTTTTAGTATTAAAGAATAACGCATTAGGTGCCTTTTCGTTTATATCTGTTTCGAGCTCTAGCGGTTCAATTATTTTTTACAAGTTACTACTAAGTATTGTCCCGGTAACGCTATATAGCAACGCCGTAAATAATAATGCAGAATATGTTGCCGATATTTATACTATTTACCTTTAAACTCTATAATAATATGACTTCCTGTGGTACAAAAATATAGGAATCAATTAATCAATAACTTTATGGTACACCAGAAAATACAAAACAATTTACAGAAATATTACTAAACCTAGGTACATTGGGCGGCATTATCGCGTAGAGCGATCTCTTCCAGGAATATCTATGTAACTACCTTTAACCCGGGATTAATCTAGCTCATGCCTCAATTCAAGATCTAATTATTTTCATAGCAAATTTAAACCTTACTGATATATCCGATCTAGCGTGAATTTATAAACAAACAAACATAAACGCGCACATATACTTTCGCCTTTATAATATGAGAGTGATGTGTATTGGTGATCAGAGAGTTCATCTCAATAGTGTAGCCTTGACCCGGAGCCGAGGTTGATTTCTTTTCATCTCACACAACACGGGATGATATTTCAAATACCTCTTGCGAGATTCTAAAACAGCTTTTGTTCCGTTTTCCTTCAACAAATGATAGGAATGTTTTGTTATTGCGACACTTTCATTCAATAAACATTCTGAGAATAGTCATGTATACATGTATAGGTTTTTATATATATTAAATCGGAATTATTAAACTCTTCCAATTGATGTTTTATTGACCTACATCTAATTTCAATCTATACTTAATATTATAGAGCTGAAGAGTTTGTTTGTTTGTTTGTTTGAACGCGCTAATCTCAGGAACTACTGATGCGAATTGAAAAATTCTTTTTGTGTTGAATAGACCATTTATCGAGAAAGGCTTTAGGCTATATAACATCACGCTGCAACTAATAGGAGCGAAGAAACTATAGAAAATGTGGAAAAAGAGGGAAAATTATTCATCTTTGAGGGCTTCCGTTGTGTAAGCTGCGAAAATGGTTCAAGTAATCAAAAAAATGTGTATGAAAGAATTATTCCTCTTGAAATGATCTAACAAAATGTCCGCTACAGTATATTATGTCTATCTTTTGGGGTTAACTCACTAGAACCGTTTTTATGGTAATAACTATTCCACGCGGACGAAGTCGCGCGCACCAGCTAGTAAATAATAATCGTAGTTTTTTTAAAAGAACGCTTAAGAAAGTAAAAGTAAATGCCGCAAGTAAACTTTGTATACAATTAAATAATCTAACGGAATGTTTATTATTTGACTTATACTTATATTACGGTGACGATTTTTAAAACATAATTAAAGAAATATCTGATAATAAATTCCTGAGACGTGAAGTTTTCTCACGTTCAGTATCGATGTTCTTACCCTAGATAGAGTGTACACAGATTTTTGTTGAGTAAGAATATAGTAGGGTACTATCACTTACCATTACCATTATGAATTGTGGTCAAGTGCAAACTCATTCAGTATAAACATTTATATAAATCGGACAAGAGCACAATATAGTATAATTAACCGCGGCGGTGACCAATGTAAAAGTTTAGATAATCTGATGTATGAAGGTCGATGGTTTTGAAACTAAATAACTAATCCCCTCAAGCTCGAGACGGAGCGATGATATCGCAAATACTAGTTCGATACACAATATTTATAATGTAGATCAATAAATAAAGCTTGATACTATGCACTGATTTAAATCTTTGAAAAGACGCCAGCACGCGGGGGTGAACACGACTATAAAGAACAAAACATTATAGAGAGTTTGCGAGTAAAAAAATCCTTCAAGTACCTACCTACCTACTTTTCAAGATCAAACGGTTATGCCAAGTTGGATGAAATCCTGCATGGAAAATTGGCATTAACACAAACGTTACATTTACCAAAAAAGGTGCTTCAATTTTCAGATAAAAATATTATCTTACATCTACTTTATCTAACTTCAGATAATAATTGTATACGCATTCTCTCTGAATAACCTACAATACAATGGGTGCGTATCTCCATTTATCTCCCAACTCAAATCATGATCAAAAATTACGTGAAATAACGATTGGTAAATAAGGGAAGAGGCCGATATCAATCAATAGATATCTGAACCTTGACCTCCTCTTGAAATAAGAATAGGCTTATTGAACAAATAAGTAGGCGAGCACAAAAAGAATATTCGCAATGAGGTTCATTGTCAGATTTACCGACAAAACTGTAAAAGTATAGACATACAAAATACCGACTCGTTTATACCTGCTTCCATAGTTTAATTTGCACGCCCTGTGCGTGGAAATATAGCGCACTCATGTACATATACTCAGTTGCAGACATGTATTTGAATGTAATAAAAATTATACATTATGTTTTATAAATAAAAGCATGGCTCGTTATACAGTGCCATGGATGCACTCAAAATTAACAAAATAGATGAATCATGTGCAAAAAAAGTGCAGTCGAAAATTTTATACCATTCACCTACAGAGTTTGTCAACCCTGTGCAAATTGATATAGGATTTAGAAACTCATATTAGGACTGTATTCTGAGACCATAATATTTATAGAATTTTTGGTTAACGTAGCTAATGTAACAGGTGGCAATTCATTATTACTTTTTTAATTTCAATTCTCACAACTACTTGCTACTTTTTTGCTCAAGCAAGTGGAAGTACTCGTATTCCATACTGTTTGAATAAGATGGCCAAATATTTATTTTGGCAGCGGAAAATATATTTGTTCAGCTATAATATCACAATATTTTGTAAATAAAAATTAAATCTTAATTAAAACGTAATCCTTGTGTTCGATAAAATTGACCTCATACATGTCAAAGGTGCTGTTATGATATATAATTATTTAAAAATATTTTTTTACTATCTTTGCATCCATACTATAAGTTTTGCTACGATTTGTTTAGCCGTGGCAGCGTGTAGGATGAACGAATACCTACATTATCGTTTCTCATCATCATCAGCCTGTTATCGCCCACTGCTGAGCATAGGCTTCTCTTCTTGTACGTCACTCGTCCCGGTCCTGCGCAGATTGAATCCAGGTGCTCCTACTGCTTTTACTATATTCGTATTACATTGTCAGTACTGCCAGCCAATCATTGAAACTGCCTACCAACAATAAATCCTTAGTGGGTACCTAGTTAAAAACATCTGTGCCACGTTTTGTCGTGTCAGTCTGAACCAGAGATGGAAATGTTGAAACCATCTTTCGTCGAGCGCAATTTTAAGAAATTATATTCGACATCATTTCGACACGAGTTACCCTTGTTTAGGATACTTTAACTATCTATTACTGGTAACCAGTAAGTCGTTTGTAGTACTCAAATTAGCTGTAGGTAATATTATAATAATATTAGGTATAAGTAATATAAGGTATAGGTACCTAATATTAGGATAATGTTTCATGTTAGTAATAGGAAATATTATTATCATCATCATCATCAGTCTAGTGAGACCCATTGCAGAAAGTATAGGACACCTCCCACTTACGCCAATGCTCCCTGTCTTGCGCTGTTCTTGCCCAGATGTTTTCTTCTAACTTTAAAATATCATCCAGCCACCGTTGTACAGATCTTCCTACACTTCGCTTACCAAGAATATTATATACACTGATGATGTAAATAATATCTGCTCAAATGCATGATTTCACAATGAATAAAGCCTGCTAAAATTTGAGAAGGTAATAATTGTTGTTTGTTTTGTACAAACGCTTTAAGTGAAATTAGGTTTGAGATGAATTGGACTCTGGTTGGATTCTTATATGTCCCGTTCTCTGGATTAAAGCGAAGACTTTATAGCAAATAAACGAGTACTTTGACCTCTTCCATAAAAAAAAGGTTCAATAAATCTAAAACAGTTTGAGTTAGTGCCACTTTAATTAATATGTATATAAAAAGTGCCGCTGACCAGCCCACCGCTCATTAAAATTACAATATTCAGATGGAGATGATCACTCATGTGATCTCACCCAAAAACCATAATATTGTTTTATTGAATATTCATATACATATATTCGCCACGTAATATGTAAAACGGCTAATCGGAGGTTATTAAATCCAAAGACCCAAGCAGGAAAAACAACGAATTGAAAGCGTATTTTAAGAATAATATTGTGAATAAAATTAACTCTTTTTTTCTCGCATAAATTACATTAAATTAAAGGCGTGTTTGTTTACATACAAATTCAAATTCTTACTGACATCATACGAAAAATTATAAAGGCATAAATTAAGTTTGTCTGTGAGCATTTATTCTTTCTTCACATCCAAGCAACTCAACTGTGTTCTACAAATGAGAATAATTGATGTAGGTACCTAACTTATCTATTTTTAATTGAATTTTAAAAATAATTCATACATTGCTCTAATTCTAGTATAAAATCAAGATAATCAAATATTGCATTTAGTATTTATTTAGTATTATTTATATATATCTAGGATTTATGTAAGTATAATATGAGATGGAAAGGCTGTTATCGACATTATACCTACAATCAAAATTGTTCAAAACCATAAGTATATTATTTAATTAATACAAAACATATGTTACCTCGCAACTTTCATTGGAAGGAATGCTCAATGAGTGAGAGTTAAGAATCAAACGCTGTAAAATATCATAAAATAACTAGACAATTATACGACAGTCAAACAATAAAACGCAGCAAGTTTTGACCCAACTTTTTTTACTTTTGAGTTTCTCAGACCTCCAGTTTATTACACAAAAATAATAAAAGGAAATTATCAACAAATTTTTGAATATATTCCCCGTCTTTGAAGAGAATTAATATAATTTTTTTTTCATCTATCTGTGTCTTTGTTTGTAGCATACTGAAATAAGTATTCTTTGGATTTTATTATATTATTTAGCAAATTAAAAATCACATCCTGTTGTTTTATCCTACGATTTTTTACATTCATTATGGCAGATTTATCAGAGAAACAAACACAAGTAAGAACATAATAAACATACAAACATAAAATCTGCCACAACACAGCCCCAACTCAGCATAATGCTCAGCATAATTTTATCCATAATGTAGTCAACATTTGTTCCTGACTATAAACACAGATTACAAATATACTACCCATTTCTGTATTTTGTGTTTATTGCTTAGAATGAAATTTAATTTTGTATCCGAAAGTGCAAGATCGATTCCAAACATAATAATCGATTATGACTAACAAACTTTCACAATCACAATATTGGTGTGATTAGTGTACGTACAGATTTATTTTGTAACGAATCAACAGCGATATTATCTAACAGTCGCCATAAGGGCGGCTCATATACCACACAATAGTATTGCTTCACTCTACTTAGAGGTACTTTAAGTCAAATAACCCTAAAACGTAGATATTCTATCTCAGAGATTCAGAACTACTAGTATTAAATTGAAAATTAATTTGTTTATTTATAATAGTTTGATTCTTCACGTATTTCTTCGTAGTTTTTTTTATTGAGATAGTACATACAGAATCCCAAAAGTGACCATGTCTTTATACTGTCTCAAACAGGCCGGGTGAAACCGCAAGCAATATGTATACATGTAATTCTCTCTTGAGCCGTATTTTCTCATGACTGAGGGTCGAGACTCACCCGCAGAATGTTTTTGTTAGGGGAGTTCTCTTGCGCAGATACGTCGTGATAGGCGGCCAGATCCTTCCAAGGAAGACACATGTACCTACTTGTAAACAATATTTTGTGTCCGTAATTTATAAAATGGTTCTACTAAGCCATTAATTAGTACTCAATTCTGTTACGTTTGTAGGGCGATAGCTCATTCGAATGTTATAAATGATGACGTTGATTTATTTAATAATTATAAAAAAATGAATAAATATGTATTTCAGGACATATCACACAGGCCATCTAGGTCCACACTAAGCAAACGCTTTTCGTATTTGCTACATATATAGATATGAGTTGGAACTTCTTCGCCTGAATGACGAGTCTATTGGTTCTTACGTCGTTGTAACGTTGATTGAACAGTAAAGTAGTCACTAAGCTTTAAAACTTATCGTAACGACTTTAATCTTGTTCAATACGATTTCTGATCCATTTATGTAACGTTTGGGCCAATTTCAGCCACCCACGGTGTACTGTTCCCATTGACAACGAAACAAAGCATGTAAAAGTTAGTTTGGTCTAGCAATAGAACGTCTACGTTTAATTTAAACGTAGCCAACTGGTTCGATACTGGCGATAATCCAATAAATTTGTTAGTTAGACAGACGGTCAAAAGATTAAAGAAAACTTTGTTTTATAAAAATAATGTTGTAGGTATAGAAATACACAGCTTCTTTGGAATCTGTACAATGCTTATCGTGGACCAAATTCAACAACGCATTTATAGCCATGATTTTATGAAATGCCAATAATATTATAGTACAACAAAATAGTTGTGTAAGAAGTCAAAAAGATAAAACACTTTTTAACCTATTACTCATTCAGTCAGATTTAAGTATATAAAGTTTGACTTCATATTGTTTCTTCTTTTTCTTATCGAATGAGAGTGGCCAACTCTGGTGCTGAAAAATAAAAAAATAAAAAATAGGTACATATCGTTACTGAGAAAAACTAAAAATAAAAACATGTGAACACTTCCGTCCCAATCATTCCATTGCGTTCTAGTTAAATTCAACGGTTACGTAGTTAACCCTTAATTGCTAGTGTGGGTGTGGGCTAGACCGACTTAACTGGCAAATACTCAAAAACTAGTTTCTAATTTCCTGTGGAGTTAAATCACAGCAACGTTTTGGTGATGTAAAACACTTTCCGTATCAGTTTTTGTTTCTTTGCCTACTCATGTTATAGAATGCTCTAGATTTAGAAACTTAAGGAAACCTAATAAAACATATAAAGCCTAACAACCATTTCATGATGATATATAATAGAAAAGTTATTATATTATGCACTTACTTTTATAACACTTATACATCAAGTCCTAGGATAGGAGTAAGGTAAGAAATTGGCAACTTTAGTTGAATGATGATACAAATATTATTTTCACCTAATCATGAATCCAAGGTTCGCGGCAACCCTATCAAATGTCCTCGTAACTAAAATATTCATTCGTAACTAATCACAAGCTTAAAATACGTAGTTTAGTTAAAAAGCTAGTTAACTCAGCTGATTAACAAATCCCTCTAAGGTAGGTACGCCGTCCTCCGTGACTCGAATGACAAATGGAGTAAAAGTAAAACCAGTGGCAGACCCATGTACTTTGTTACGTAACTCCGTAGTCTAAATGACCAAGTGTTATGCTACAGCTGAAACATTGGACACAGTCGTTATACTTTGCGCCCGAAGACCGGCAAGAGAATCTTTGTTTGAGATGAATAACAAGAAAATGTGACGGAAAGAAAGATGTTTTTAAGTGAAATGTCTGGAGCATAATATCATACTAACTGACTGACTACCTACCCATCGTTGAAGTTAGACCGTAAATATTAGATTTTTATCCAAAAAAATAATTTGTAAAAGCTACGATACTACAATATCTATGTAGTTGTTTGTAGGTAAGGAAGTGATTTCTTTGTTTGAATGACTATATTTTGAAGTTTAAAAATACACTTATCTAAAACAAATTTAGCGTCAAATTTATCTGGACTTTCTTTTTAAAAAAGATGAAGACTACACTAGACGTACCACTATCATAGTAAGAAATTTCTGGGAACAGCCTGATGAGTAAATAGTGCTGTTGTTATCAATAATACATGTTTGTGTTGTATCATTATCAGTGAAGGGCCCGGCAGAGGAAGTTTGTCGTCTAACAATGCGGTTTCATACATTGCAGTCCAGCAACCACGCAACCAATGTAACCCGCGAGGAATTACCGACATATTTATCATAAATCATCCATTTCAAAGCCGTAAGCGTCAAATGCATTCAACTTACATTGTTAGTGAATCGCTTCCACTGTCCTTAGCACACTCTCGACACATTTTGTAAATCAGTGTCAGATACTGAATGAATCATTTTCTGAACCTGCATTATTATCAGTTACTAAGGCATCATGAATGTAATTGACCATTCATGAATTGAATAGTAATTTAAATGGTAATGATAATAGTGTCATGAATTAGTCACAACCAACCAAGCGTGAGATTGTGATATTGAATGAACGAAAGATTCTTTGCATGAAATGGTCGGTAGTCATGCAGTTTAGTATATAAATCAGGTTTTTAACCAACGGACTATTTCATTTTGATTCAACGAAAATAACCTATTATTTATGTATCTTTTTTGCGTTGGTACAACTAATATCGTTTACCTATATTAAGTACCATAGCGTTCTTGGAATATATCGACAATACATAAAATGTTTCTTATCTCAAGCGGCGTGCTAAGCCTTCAGATCATTAAGAGCACTGCAAATATTTCGCTCAAACAATGCAAGAACAGGCCGAAGCAGGAGTGAAGCCCCATTCATATGCAATCAGATAACATTCCGATATTAAAGAATTTCTGTTAGAAGTATACTCAATATGGAGGGTTAACGCAACGGAGAACTAGAAATGCAGGAAATGTGCAACAAAATATTATAGAGACGGCTCTGTTAAGGCTGCGGAATGATAGCTGCAGCCGTTTGGAGGGTATAAGGTGGAATATGTGAATAATTTACTCGTATAATCTTGTGTACAATAAAAATAAAATAAAATTATAATAAATATTCCGGAACATTGCACACAGCGCCATCTATTTAAAGACGGAGAGTTAATCATTTCAAGCGAGCTGGTGTAAGTTTACGAAGACACGTGAAGATGAGCAATGCATTAATGAACTGACCAATAATGGTTTAAACAGAATCGCTGTTCTGTGCGAATATACCAAAGAGTATAAAAAATATTGTACTCGTTGGGCCTTATTACAAAACGCGGCTTAAATGTTAGTCCAGGACTTTGAAAATAAAAAATGGGTTCATGTTGTTCAAACATCACATACAAGCAATCAAAAAGTTAACCAAAAATTGGAACTATAATTTATCATTGATACATTTTGACAATTCGATAATTATGACAGTAGACAGACAATTTTCGAACAACTAAAACGGACTTGGTCTAGACTTATATTTAAACCACGTTTTGTAATAAGGCCCGTTAAGTCTAGTTCGTTTCGTTGGTCAGAATGAAAAATAGATAAAAGTTTCATTAACCGGTCTATTTTTCAGCTTCAATTTGGTTTCCTAGGTAACACGCAGAACACCACAATACAGTGCTTTCCTTTTTTTTCGTGGAGGAAATGAACGAAATGAAATGGAAAGGACGGATTTCGCGGGCAAGCGAGCATTACTCCTCCGCAATTATTAATACAGTTCTTTCCTGATAACACAGACACCAGAGGGCATGTCAGTCGTCTACACATCTATTGTAATAGAAAAGACGTTTAAATTTACTCTGCCGCGTGGTTTTGATAACGTACATTGAGCTTTTTTACGGTGCATAGGTTTGCGTTTGACTACAGTCCGTCTGATGTTTTACAATGCAGCATTACTATTATATACAGTATTGTACAGTAGTCTAAGGTATTACACGCTAACCTAGAAGGTACCTATTTCCTCTAGATATAAAGACCAGTAACGTCAGTTTAAAAGGTTCCTAGCTACCTAGTATTCTAGTCAGTTGATATTGCAGTGCAGTGCAGCGGCGCGATGATAATACCCCGGTGGCTAGCTAGGGCCGCCCCGGGGCCCGGCCCCGGGATACTGGCGCAACGACAACCTCATACAACTCACTATTAACTATCTATACGTATGCAATAATATGCATGTTGCACGGGATGTGCCGCTATAAGAAGCAGGTATAGGTGCTCTTTAGGTGACACATAAATGATCCCTTTTGTGAATCGACATCGAGCTAGTAACAACAAAGGATTAAATTTTACGCTCGTTAGAAATTTTTTGCATAAATTGACATCGTTTTCCTAAGATGTGTTTTTCTGTCCTTATTACATCTCCTCTACACATCAACTTTGATGATTTTTATGTTTAAGTTTGGCATAAATAATAAATGGTAAATGCCTATCCACAAGATCAATACTGCTTGCCTGGCCACCTAATGTTACTGAAATGGAACTAAAATAAAGAAGATTGCAGACTCAAACGGCTGAACACAGATAAATAAAACTTAAACTTAACTGAAACTAATACTCGGGATCATAGCTGATATTTATGCTGCATAAATCATAGTAAGTAACACTATACGACATAAAATGGCAACTGCATAAAATGGTATAAACAATTGACAACAAGCAAAAGAAACGAAAACAGCAGAATCATTGTTTATGTGTAACATGTGAAGTGTAACAAATGAAGAACGTGTTTAAAAAGAAGCTAGCCATCAGCACCGATGTATAAAATTATTTTTTTGTGGGAGAGTTGTAGCCTAGTGTCAATAGTTTTCAATGTAACGTAAATGTTTGTAGCTTTGGAACTTTGACAAACAGGCGGTTTCTGCAATTTAAGGTATAATAAAAGTTCTATCCCCTCGTTTGTGAAATTTATTTATATTGTACAGGTACACCCATATAAAGGTGAACTGAATAGACAGTTCGCGCGAGTGTCTTTTAATCCGTTCATATCCGAGAGATATGACACATTTAAGAGCTTCAATATTGGTAAAAAAATTGTACCAAAGTTTTCACCCCAACACAAACACCTGGGACCTACAACATAACTTGTCGGACGTCACCTGTAATTATGAGTCCAAAACGCCCACAGCACAGATTAGTACGAGTAAATGTCACATTTTGGTCAAACGGTCACCCATCCAAGGACCGATCGAACTGTTGCTTAACTTTAGTAATCGCATACGAATGTATTCGACATATTCGTATGCCGCAGCCCGCTGGCGATGAAATAATGAAGCAATACAAGTATAGCCACTAGAGGTCGTCAAACAAAAGTCTTTAGCATGCATCTAGGATAACGGACGAGTCTTGTAACGAATGTAACTTGATCTGAGTTCGGCAACGCGACCTCGGCCGGACCACTCGCTAATTGCATCTGAACGTGCGTGCAGCGGACAAATATGCATTCAGGGCTCACATATGCAGCATGAACATGGATTGTTAGAGAAGGTATATCATTTAAACGAGTAGCGACGCGCCCCGCGGTTGTTATCCGCACTTTCATTCGTCAGCCTGGTTGTGCTGTCGTCATGGTCATATTTCCAACATATGGGTTCAGCTTCCGAGAGTCCCGATCTACCTGATTTAGCAAAATACCGGTTAAACATAACGACTGCCATCAGAATTCCACAACCCAGAAAGAATAACCAATATTCGATAGATTAATAAAAAGCTGAAGCTCAATATTAAACTAAAAACAACAGCCGACTCGTATCTGTGTAATCTGTGTATCGTCTAATCAACCCTGATACATTTAAATCAAACGGGTTCTGCTGTTTGTGAATGGACACACGCACTTACAAATTTGCTACGTTTTAAGTCGATGAAGAATAAACAAAAGACATTGCTATTGTGGATATCGATTTAAATAATTAATTAATTATGGTATATAAATAGCTGTCGCGGACTTAACGGATACAATATATAGGTACACGATAGATAGATACGAACACATTAATACATACATCATATTAAAGGTATGAGTCTGGCCATATATCGATCCATATTCGATCAAAACACTCCAAATGTTTTATTAAATTAGTCAAGAAAAGTCTTGAAAAGTCGAAAGTTGTTTTCCATCGTCGATAGGTAAATAAGACCTTAGAGAACAGGTGTCCGTACGAAGGAGAGCAAGGTCTCGCTCTAGTATTGTTAGTGCGATGCTAATTAGGTGCTCTAATTTTCAGTAATACTTCAATGGTACAGTGAGTGCACGATATGTGAATGAATGCGCGAGCGGAACCTATCTCTGCCGGTAGACTCCTCATCCATCTCACTATATACAAACAGACTAAGAACAAGAGAAATCCAACATATCAACTGTCAAAAGTGCCAAACAAAAAATGAATTTTATTTCTACTGTGGCTGGTTGAGTGCGTGCAACTTAATTTGACAGCATACTGGATGACCGAAAAGTGGATGTTCCATTTTGGGCGCTTCCGTGAGTCGTATGACACGTTATATTGTAGGTCCCGGCTGTTTGTCTAGTACGGCAGTCGTTAAGCCATGTCAGAAGCCATTAGGACGGCTTGAAAAATAAACTTTAAATAAAACTTTGAACTTTGAAAACTCTTGATATCAGAGTTAGCTACTCTCATTCGATAAGAAGAAGATGCATACTTGTTCCACACATAAGTTTGAGGGGATGGTTTCTACAAAAGATGAATAAATACCCAGTGATTTCATACAGATCACACAGCGCCATCTAGATAAATGGATTTATTACTTGTCTCTGAGTTATATGTATAGTTACTAACGTGCGTTGAAAACTCGAAGACGGTAGATGGTCGCAGTGATTCGAAGGGATTTGGCCAAGGACGAATCCAATGTGAAGCGAGCGACCACTTATGTGGATTAAAGCTTTGCTTTGTGATTCATGTGATAAATATTAAGTAGCTGAAAATTTGATTTCCACGATAACTTCATAATGTTTTTTGCGGCTTAACTGTGGCCGATATAGACTAGGAACATAAAGAAAGAAGACTCTTTACTGGAAGTTTCAATAATCTGTGAAGTGTTAATTGTCCGTCCCGTAATATGATTTGATAAAATGCGATCACGATCCTCAGAAATGAAGAGATTGATTAAAAAGAAGACAGATGAAAAACCAATAGAAATCATCGTTTTCATCGTTTTTCTATTTTACATTTTGGACGAACAAGTCGCATAGATATGTAGTAAGATTAGGAGAATATAATTAAAATTAAATCATTAATTTTGGCCTCAAAGGACAAACACCCAAATATTTAGATTCGTTGTTCTCCTTCTTAGAAGAATATTTTTTTGTGAGAACATCACTTGATATCAATTACTGTAGGAAAGATTGATGATTGTGAAAAAATAATAAGAATAAATTGTATTATACTGTTTCATCAGAAGCTAGCAAAAGAGTGCGCTGCTTACTAGGCGAGGAGGCTAAATGTCAATGTCGAGTGAAGCAGGAACCAGAGGGCGTAGGCCTCCTTGCTATGAATCTGTAACGAGGACGAACTACACACATGTTTGAAGAACCACTAACCTAGGCTGGTTTTCTAAAACATATTCTGCAAAGTACTTTTAGTTCCGTTTTTAGTTTTAAGTTAGCCTATTAGTATAGTGGTGCTTTAAGTAAGTTCAACAATAAATGTATGCTATCAGGAAAACTATGGTAAAGTGCAAATCTGTTTTAGTTAAACAATCATTATACAGGGCTACTTATTACTAACGCTTGACCTTTGTGGCTTTAGTACGTCAAAAGCAACCACTTTTATTCTATGACTATTTGGTTTCCGATGTATTTCTGATTTCAGATGTTTAATACAGAATGAAAACTTTAACCCTGAAGTACCTATTGCATCGTTATAGGCTTGTCTGACACATTGTATTGCCAATTGCAAACATTCGCGAGATAATGGGGTTGGATCTGCGAGCTATAATTAGTGTCGTCGGTAGATGGCAACACAGTAGCCAATAGACACCTCAAAGGAAATAAACATTCCACCACATATATGTCAAATACGTTCATGTGAACCGTGAATGTTACAAAAATAACACGATATGTCTACATGCAGTTGATCTCCCATTCTTTTTTGAAGTTTTTTTTATTTGAAGCCAGTACATTTCTGGAATAACGCGTGAACAACCAACATGCACACAGACACGCACCAACATGCACACAGACACGCACCACCTTTCGGCTTTATAATAGAGAACACATAACGAATTAATTTTTCAGAAGAGTCACGACTCTTAGTTATGAAAAAATACGACTTAAAGAAACATATTAGTGGGATACTTGTCGTATATCCTTGATTGAATGACACAGCGTTTTCTATCTAAAAAATATATAACTCCTAACCTAGCATATGCGCTAGGATAGGAGTCTCTGGTTGATTTGGTCAAGATTAGACGGCACCTGTATAAAGGCTGTGATTAGGCCACAAATGTTGCGTTCTGCAGTTGCTGGCCAGTTTAATAAGAGCAATTTGGATATTTGCCTTCGGCCCGAGTTTCGTCATCGTATCCTGCGGCATGCCTACTTTAATGTGCATGTTATCAAATATGTACGTTATATTACTTACATCGATTTAGTTAATAGGTATGTTGTGGGTAAGCGTGTTACACCCTATCCTACCGCAATACTTATGAGATGGGCTGTAGTCAAACGCGAACGTACCTATTCCACGTAAAAATAAATCGAAAAAACAATCGAAATAATAGGGATTGAGAAATTAATATCATAACAGATTTTTAAACCTTAATTTAATATTTAATGGAGCAGAGATGTCGTTACTTTTCCCACCGCACTATTTTTAAAAAGACCAGAAAGTTTGTGTCTGTCAATGTACATATATCTTTACGCTTAAACAGCAGGAGCGATTTGAGTGAAATGCCGTATAGAGATAAATTAGCAAATGTTACTTTTAATTCCAGATTAAATCAAGTAAAACTGTGGTCTGTTAGTAAATATTGTAAACTAAACAATTATTCGTCTACTGTGTATGTGATTAATAAAATAATGTAGATATATATGATATATCGATATGCACTATCCATCTCGACAGTAGGTACCATTTAAATAAACAAATACCTATGAAATATAATGCATTTTATATGCAAAAGCAGTCTCAAAAGGAAGTGAATGTGGCCGTGATATTATTTTATTTGATTGCGAACAAAGCCTGAAATGCGAGGCGTAAAATGTAAAACAAGTTCAATTCACAGAAAAATGTGAAACTATAAAAATGTTTACAGATAAGATAAATATAAAGTAAGTATGTAAATTCCAACTTTTTATGCTTAATAGGCTCTGGGTGGACTTTAAACAGCTCGAAATTAATTTATATTTGTGAAAATGCAATAGGTACACCGTAATTTTAGGAGACTTTTAATTCGATCCGTCTAATTGACTTTTTCCATGATTTCACTTCACTGAAATTAATCAGAAGGGTTTAATTTGCGTTTCAGCAACGCCCAACCGTGTTATCAAGGTTGATATGAAAGAAAAATACCCATGTTAGAACACAGCACATTTCATAAATATAGAACTCAAAAATTCTATAATTACGTAACATAGTCGAGTCATGAGAAATATACAACATGCATATGACCCACTAAAATGTCACATAATAATATTATTCTTCAAACTAAACCTTTTATGGTGGCCATAGTAAAAAAACAGTTTAAAAGAGAAAAGTATTTGGTTCCATGTATTCAAGAATATCCCATTGTAGAAAAAACAGAAAAAAATCCGGAATAACGTCAAAACCAAAACCCATAGTTTTAACAAAAACGACATATTCTAAGAAAGCTAGTGTGCTTGGTGGTCAGTCATGGTGTTTTCTTAGCTATAAGGAGTTGGAGAAATTCGACACGATTTCACATTTTGGCGAGCGAAACTATTTTTAGTTTGCTTAACGAAATGAGAACAATTATTAATCATAATAATATATTAGTCCTTTGCCATGACATATTGTTACTATATTCATATATATTTTTATGTCAAGAAAGTAACGAGGAGTTCATGGCTTAACAACTAGCATACTACCACGGCAAACAGCTGATATTTGTTGAAACGCGTTGATAAATACGATGATAAATTTATGGAATGAAATAAACCCGTCTCGTATCAAAGATGATTCTATTACTCGTACTTAGCGATAGGAATGTAGAAAAACGCGCTCCGTTCCGTTTGTAATCTTATTAGATCTACCGGTGGAAAGTTAGCACGCGAGAGATTCTACGTCCATCGTAACGTTTTTATAATCAACCCGATGCCGATAGTTCTGTTGTATTATTATATTAATTAGCAGTTTTAATACGTCACGCAAAAGGAATCCAGAGTAAATAGGTTTCTCCTAGGTAAACGTGCACCATCTTAGACTGCAGTGGTGCTTAACATCAGGCAGGCTGTAGACAATCGTTGGCCTATTTCGTGTTTAAAAAAAGTGGAGAGTTAGTAGGTATCTGAATAGAAGTCCTCAAACGGTTGAAGGGATGACATTGAATTGGTAACAAGATCTTTTTAAAGCCTAGGTAAATGAGTACCTAACTCAATTATAAAAAAAATATAAAATATTACATAAATATAATAAGATAGCCTCTATAGCCCTTTTACAAAAGATATAAATAAAAAAATTGAATTAAACTATACTATTGATATTCACATGAATTGTTACTTCAGTATATCTTTAGGGCACCCAAAATTTGAAGAAGGCCTCTTCTATGCTAATGGCATGGCATTCAATATTAGATACGAGCCGTTCTCACATAGATAGTTTGACGAGTTAAAACAACAATAAGTGATCAAGTGATCACACATTGAGTTAGACAGTATACAGAGCAAATAAAAAAATATTAATTTAAAATGGGACCTATTCCATGATTATTTTAGACTTAATGATTTATAAACAACTGAAACTCGTCATACTTATCGCAAACCTCGTATTTAAGTATCGGTTAAAATATGGCATTAAAACCGGCGAGGTGAAAGTTTTCAAGCGTTGTTTATAAAAATAATACCTAGTACATAAAACATCACTAATTTATGTTTTCCTAGTGAAATATCAGGAAACTAACTTCCCGCATAAATACAACTTATATAATTATATAGCTTTTCCTCGCCTTTCCGTGCGTCACTAACCTTAATTTATATAATTCGCGGATTAATAAATATTAATTAACAAAAATGTAATTAAATACTCATTTACTGATACTCTTTTTTCCGGCACCAAAAATAAACTTTCACTCTTTGTATTATTATCCAAAGCGTCAAATTTATCGATACTACGATATATTATATGATTTATTGTAGATATATTTAATAAGGAAGTGCTCGAATCATTAATGGATACGAAGGTGTGGTATGTATAGTTTGTTGCGTTATAAAGCTAATTTAGTTTATTTTTATTTAACTAATTGGAACGGATACCGGTGATTAATAAGTAGATGTCTATTTTATATTGATAGTCAGATATTCGACAACGAATCGCGACACACACAGGCGACGCTGTGGTTGACAGTGATGGCAGTGTGCTGTATCCTAAAAGATATCGATTATAATCCAAAGTCAAGCTACCGCCGATGCGGTCAGCCTTTGAACCAATATAATATGGCATTCATAAAAGAACATTTTCGTAGAGTGGAAGCCTGCGACAGTCAAAATTGGAGCCTTGTTAGATTCTGATGCCTTGATAAAGTCATTTATTATATAAAACATATCTAAATACAACTATAGTTTATGAAATCTTAGCAGCTACTGATAGAGAAAAAAAATGTTTACTTATTTTCAACTCAGCCTTTTTTATCATTCGCAGTAACATTATCTGTAAATACAAAATAAACAAATTGTGTAAAATTATGTGGCACTGATCGATAAATTGACGTCCCCACCACTTACTAGAGTTTGTCATCTGGCTCTTTTAAATTTTAATATCAGTTCCATTCCAATGGTTTTGTCCTCAAAGTTTCTTTTATATCGAGCTTGTATTTTACAAAAGGCAAATCTCAGTTTCGTCAAGGCCAAACAGTTCTACCTTTACCGACGGCCTGTCTGAATAGTATCACATCTGTAAAATAAGATATGAATTTGGTTTGAAAATATAATTAAACAAACTTCAGAATCAAGTCACTGCTAGTCCTAGAGTATATTACACTGACTGTTATTTGTTTGGAAAGGCAGGTAGATTTTTTGTGTCCTATACTGCTTCTACATAATATTAAGACCTCTGTTTAAATTCTTGTTTTCGATCTGTTAACGCTTGCGTATACTTAGGTACATTAGATAGGTATCTTATATAGCTAGGTAGTTTAATTTAATTTCATTCTTCAGCTTTCGTTTAGAAACTTATTTTCTTTTATTTGAAATGTGTTTAAATGATTTTTTCTTGTGTACAAATAAAATATATTTAAACTAAAACTGGAAAAAGAATCGGAAACAAAAAAATCTGTATACAATAAAAGTGAATTAGCAAGAAATTTAACGGCCATATGCACATGTATTAATTCTCTTTTATGGTTTCAAATTTATAGAATTTCCTTCCTTAGATCTCTAATTAATTTCCCTGGGTTTTTCTCGTGAATATGTTGCTCATTAACAAGATACCAAATTCGCAGATACTACGTTATGTACATCGGTCGACAAACTGCACGCAATAAAATCCACTATACACGCATGCTTTACAATCAGATAATGTATACCTTTTATACTGATTTTTACTTCATAGTAATCCACAGGGAATTTTATAAACGCCTCATATTTAAAAGCTATCCAATGAGTAGTTACTTGATCAACGGTTTGTTTAATTCACCTAGGTATTGTCACAGACATTGTCCCTATTTTATTTGTCGATACAAAACATCAGGTAATTTATACAAAATTGTATACCTCTTCAAATTTGATTTTCTGTGTCTGTCAGCAAGCCACATTCCATTTGTAATATACTTTATTGTATATACCTACCTACCTACATAATGTGTATATGAGTACTGCGAAACTTGCATGCGTTCAAGATAATTTTGTAATGCTCATTACTTATGTCTGCTTGTAGATCGCCTCCATATTGGGGACTTAATGCAAACTACATCGTTTATTTTTGCCACAACACTATGCATATCAGTCCAGTTTTGCATCATGGTTCCACTTCACAAAGTCAGACCTTTTATTTCGTGTTATTTATTTAAAGGTAACCAAAACTGAATTAACTATATGCACAGGTATATATTAATGTATACAGCTGTATAGTGCTGTAAAGATATTTACTAATACGTTTGTGGTAAAACACAAACATTATTAGTAAAGATAGTAGGTAGATACTTGAAATCACTATTAAATATAAAATACGCGTGTATACAACACAACTTTTTTGATTGTAAATATATAGATAATATAACAAATAAATTTAAAATTGGTTAATTCGTAGCACTTCAGAGAGCCGTAGAATAGACATCAACGCGTTTGCTCTGCAATGCTCTAAGTAACGTGTCAGTAAATTGGCATTGATATCAAAAGCATTATTTTAGAATGTTTTGGCCAACAAGCATCAATTAATCTCGCAAGCTCAGTAAATATAAAGTGGTTACAATAACGACGATTTAAATACAACTATGGGTCGTTAACTCATCAAACTTGCAAAACGCAAGCTGTTAATACCGCTTAATAGCGAATAATGTACGATTTAAACTATTCAACGACATATAAAATAAAAAATAAAACTAAACAGCTTACAAAGAGATAGTTTTGCAAGTTGAGGCGATCGTAGTTCATTAATAAATTGTTACAAAATTATATCCGAGAATATATATTTATGTTCCGTTGCGCAAACGCACAAATCCGAACGTTTTGTCTTTCATGATAATACAATCGGAGAGGCATATAATTGCGTTTTTATGTAAATAGCGAACATGATGCCTCAATACGATCGCGTAACCCCCGGCTTCCACAATGGATATTCATAATTTTGTGCTAATCACCAGATTTATTAGTTATCGACACCGCGATTTACAAAACGCATCAATATTTATAGCATTATCTGATGTTCAAGAACGACGCAGATCGGATTAGCATGCGTGGAGAGCGGTGATATCATAACCTTTTCTATAATGACACATATTACAATAAAGTGCGGCGAATTGGGGCAACTGGATG